>CM059786.1:38535886-38665886 GCA_030435695.1 Brachymystax lenok tsinlingensis | reverse complement strand
TAGCCGCCAGCGGAACTGAAGCATGCTGATGCCTTAAGTCTGCTGTTCTGCCTGCGGCCATGGAACCCTGAGCTGTTCATCGGTTTCTGTATGAGTACTTTGAAACAGATGCTGTTGTAAAAAGGGCTCTGTAAATACACGTGATTAATTGATAAGTTGCTTTGGATAAAAGTGTCTGCTAAATGGCATGTATACAAGACTTGTTAACGCTAACTAAATGCATATACTGTAGGAGAAAATTCAGCTAACATAGGAGCGTTCTCAGCACCATTTTGTTTTCCCCATTGAGAGTTGATAATAGAGTTAGAAGTTGAAGGTGCAGATTCCCTGACTGCTGTCGGGTGTAGCCTCTGTCACTAGGAACATGCTTCTCAAATGCACAGAGACAGCTTGAGAATGTATCTTTTTTTCCAATGTCACTTGTTTAGAATGTAGCAGGTTGAAAATGTTCAGGTAACTGTTTTATAATGTAGCAGGTTGAGAATGTTCAGGTAACTGTTTTAGAATGTAGCAGGTTGAGAATGTTCAGGTAACTGTTTTAGAATGTAGCAGGTTGAGAATGTTCAGGTAACTGTTTTAGAATGTAGCAGGTTGAGAATGTTCAGGTAACTGTTTTAGAATGTAGCAGGTTGAGAATGTTCAGGTAACTGTTTTAGAATGTTCACGTAACTGTTTTAGAATGTAGCATGTTGAGAATGTTCAGGTAACTGTTTTAGAATGTAGCAGGTTGAGAATGTTCAGGTAACTGTTTTAGAATGTAGCAGGTTGAGAATGTTCAGGTAACTGTTTTAGAATGTAGCAGGTTGAGAATGTTCAGGTAACTGTTTTTGAATGTAGCAGGTTGAGAATGTTCAGGTAACTGTTTTAGAATGTTCAGGTAACTGTTTTAGAATGTAGCAGGGTGAGAATGTTCAGGTAACTGTTTTAGAATGTAGCAGGTTGAGAATGTTCAGGTAACTGTTTTAGAATGTAGCAGGTTGAGAATGTTCAGGTAACTGTTTTAGAATGTAGCAGGTTGAGAATGTTCAGGTAACTGTTTTAGAATGTAGCAGGTTGAGAATGTTCAGGTAACTGTTTTAGAACGTAGCAGGGTGAGAATGTTCAGGTAACTGTTTTAGAATGTAGCAGGTTAAGAATGTTCAGGTAACTGTTTTAGAATGTAGCAGGTTGAGAATGTTCAGGTAACTGTTTTAGAATGTAGCAGGTTAAGAATGTTCAGGTAACTGTTTTAGAATGTAGCAGGGTGAGAATGTTCAGGTAACTGTTTTAGAATGTAGCAGGTTAAGAATGTTCAGGTAACTGTTTTAGAATGTAGCAGGTTGAGAATGTTCAGGTAACTGTTTTAGAATGTAGCAGGTTGAGAATGTTCAGGTAACTGTTTTAGAATGTAGCAGGTTGAGAATGTTCAGGTAACTGAGAATGTTCAGAATGTAGCAGGTTGAGAATGTTCAGGTAACTGTTTTAGAATGTAGCAGGTTGAGAATGTTCAGGTTACTGTTTTAGAATGTAGCAGGTTGAGAATGTTCAGGTAACCGTAGCAGAAGTTAGAGAAGTTATTGTAATTGTTTATTGTTTATCTCTCAGGGCAAAAAATATAATATTGAATCACTAATCTCTTTGTCTCTCCATCGCTTTCTGTTTCTCCGTCTCTCTCTGATTACGAGAGGCCCAGCTGTGCCTACTTTCACATGATTAACATCCTCAGCGAGAGAGAGAGAGAGAGAGAGAGAGAGAGAGAGAGAGAGAGAGAGAGAGAGAGAGAGAGAGAGAGAGAGAGAGAGAGAGAGAGAGAGAGGCAGGCCATCTCAAGGCCATCAGACTGCTAAACAGCAATCACTGACTCAGAGAGGCTGCTGCCTACACTGAGACCCAATCACTGGCCACTTTAATAAATGGATTACTAGTCACGTTAAACAATGCCACTTTAAATAATGCCACTTTAATAATGTTTACATATCTTACATTACTCATATCATATGTATATACTGTATTTTATACCATCTATTGTACCTTGCCTATGCCGCTCGGCCATCGCTCATCCATATATTTATATGTACATATTCTCATTCCCCCCTTTAGATTTGTGTGTGTTAGGTAGTTGTTGGGGAATTGTTAGAATACTTGTTAGATATTCCTGCACTGTAGGAACTAGAAGCACAAGCATTTTGCTACACTCGCAATAACATCTGCTAACCATGTGTTTTTGACCAATACAATTTGATTTGATTTGAGAGAGAGACAGAGAGACAGAGAGAGACAGAGAGATATTTAGAGAGAGAGATCGAGATAGAGAGAGAGACACACAGAGAGAGAGAGAGACACACACAGAGAGAGACAGAGAGAGAGAAATAGAGAGAGAGACACTAACCAAAACAAAGGTCTGCTATACAAATTGATGGAAAGTGATGTTGGGGGGAAAACATACAACATTATAAAATGGATGTGCGGATAAAATTGACAAAAACACACCCATTTCTTTCCACTTGGGGTGAGACAGGGATGCAGCTTAATCCCCACCCTCTTAAACATATATATAAACAAATTGGTGAGGGCACTAGAACAGTCTGCACCCTACTATAATCTGAAGTCAAATGTTTACTGTTTGCTGATGATCTGTGTGATGGTCCTGTGTGTAGCTGTGTAGAGAGTCTGGCACAGGACAGCAGAATAGAGTAATCAAAGTAATTTACTAAAAATACACAATAAATAGCGTAAACACACGAGCCCACAAAAACGGACTGAGTAACAACAAAACAATCAATCACAAAGACATGGGGGGACAGAGGTTTAAATAAGGAACATGTAACTAGTGATTGGAAACCAGGTGTGTATAATGAAGACAAAAACACAGAAAATGAAAAGTAGATCGGCGGCAGCTAGAAAACCGGCGACGTCGACCGCCGAAAGCCGCCCGAACAAGGAGAGGGACCAACTTCGGCTGAAGTCGTGACAATCTGGTGCTTTTGTCCCCAATCAACTAGTGCCTATAGCAGCACCTAGATATTCTGCACATATTCTGTCAGACCTAGGCCCTGACAGTAAATCTCAGTCAGACAAAAATAATGGTGTTCCAAAAAAAGGTCAGGACCACAAATACAAATTCCATCTATACATCGTTTCCCTAGAGCACACAACAAACGATACATATCTCGGCATTAGAGCCACAGGTGACTTCCACAAAGTTGTGAATGATCTGAGACAAGGCAAGAAGGGCCTTCTTTGCCATCAAAAGGAACTGTTGCTAATTAGCCAGCATAGACGTCATCAGAGCGCGTAACAGAACATTGTACTGTCTACACGCGGTTTAGTTGTTTATATATACACTGCTCAAAAAAATAAAGGGAACACTAAAATAACACATCATAGATCTGAATGAATGAAATAATCTTATTAAATACTTTTTCTTTACATAGTTGAATGTGCTGACAACAAAATCACACAAAAATTATCAATGGAAATCAAATTTATCAACCCATGGAGGTCTGGATTTGGAGTCACACTCAAAATTAAAGTGGAAAACCACACTACAGCCTGATCCAACTTTGATGTAATGTCCTTAAAACAAGTCAAAATGAGGCTCAGTAGTGTGTGTGGCCTCCACGTGCCTGAACGACCTCCCTACAACGCCTGGGCATGCTCCTGATGAGGTGGCGGATGTCTCCTGAGGGATCTCCTCCCAGACCTGGACTAAAGCATCCGCCAACTCCTGGACAGTCTGTGGTGCAACGTGGCGTTGGTGGATGGAGCGAGACATGATGTCCCAGATGTGCTCAATTGGATTCAGGTCTGGGGAACGGGCGGGCCAGTCCTTAGCATCAATGCCTTCCTCTTGCAGGAACTGCTGACACACTCCAGCCACATGAGGTCTAGCATTGTCTTGCATTAGGAGGAACCCAGGGCCAACCGCACCAGCATATGGTCTCACAAGGGGTCTGAGGATCTGATCTCGGTACCTAATGGCAGTCAGGCTACCTCTGGCGAGCACATGGAGGCCTGTGCGGTCCCCCAAAGAAATGCCACCCCACACCACGACTGACCCACCGCCAAACCGGTCATGCTGGAGGATGTTGCAGGCAGCAGAATGTTCTCCACGGCGTCTCCAGACTCTGTCACGTCTGTCACGTACTCAGTGTGAACCTGCTTTCATCTGTGAAGAGCACAGGGCGCCAGTGGCGAATTTGCCAATCTTGGTGTTCTCTGGCAAATGCCAAACGTCCTGCACGGTGTTGGGCTGTAAGCACAACCCCCACCTGTGGACGTTGGGCCCTCATACCACCCTCATGGAGTCTGTTTCTGACCGTTTGAGCAGACACATGCACATTTGTGGCCTGCTGGAGGTCATTTTGCAGGGCTCTGGCAGTGCTCCTCCTTGCACAAAGGCGGAGGTAGTGGTCCTGCTGCTGGGTTGTTGCCCTCCTACGGCCTCCTCCACATCTCCTGATGTACTGGCCTGTCTCCTGGTAGCGCCTCCATGCTCTGGACACTACGCTGACAGACACAGCAAACCTTCTTGCCACAGCTCGCATTGATGTGCCATCCTGGATGAGCTGCACTACCTGAGCCACTTGTGTGGGTTGTAGACTCCGTCTCATGCTACCACTAGAGTGAAAGCACCGCCAGCATTCAAAAGTGACCAAAACATCAGCAAGGAAGCATAGGAACTGAGAAGTGGTCTGTGGTCACCACCTTCAGAACCACTCCTTTATTGGGGGTGTCTTGCTAATTGCCTATAATTTCCACCTGTTGTCTATTCCATTTGCACAACAGCATGTGAAATTTATTGTCAATCAGTGTTGCTTCCTAAGTGGACAGTTTGATTTCACAGAAGTGTGATTGACTTGGAGTTACATTGTGTTGTTTAAGTGTTCCCTTTATTTTTTTTGAGCAGTGTATATTTTTTCATTAAATCAATTTCAATCTGAACTAAAGTTTTGTTGCTAAGGATTCCACAACGTGGTTAGCCTTTACGGCTGGGACTGCAAGTTTGTGTTCCGTTTTTTGCATGGATTCTGCGATTGTGCTAGCTGGCTGTACTACAGACACCTGTCGTTGTCATGGGAAAACTCATTGTTATCTTTTCGTAAAACAACTGGTTGCAGTAAAGAGCCAACCTGGATACTAAGGAGATCCTGAGGGAAATCGACGAGCCACCAACAGCTTTACGCTATGGAGGAACAACATACTCCATCATGGAAGATCCGACTACCTCACCAAATAATTTTAACCCGAAAAAAAAAAGAAAAACACATTAATCTACAGACACGGACGATTTACTTACCGTTGAAGTAGAGGCTAGTGCTCTGGCTGGAATCCATGCAACACTGTAAATGTTGTGTGAGGAGGTAGCAGGGCTGAGGGGGAGTTTGGAGTTTAGCCAAAGTGAAATTCTCACGCTCCAAGGAGAAAACAAGGCATTCACTGCCAAGGTAAAAATCCACGATTCCAACATAGATTGTCTACTCAGAGAAAACAGGGTGATGAAGGAGTCGCTACTAGACATACAAAGTTGTGGCATGCGTGAAACTCGTTTTCTTTCTGGGATTCCTGAGGACGCATTCAATAATCCAGAGGGCGCGATCAGAGAATTCATGCAATCCGCCTTGAAACTTCCTATAGAGACTGTAAATAAGGTGGCTTTCCACCGAGTACACAGACTCACAAATTTTGAACACTACCAACAAAAGGAGCTGATCAAAAGTGAAGGAAGTGAGCATAAAGGGACCAAATTCAGTCTCAATTACCAATTTCCAAGGGAGATAAACAATCGTCGTAAGAGTCTGTATCCGGTACAAAGGCAACAAAGGGAGAAGGGTAAGCGTACCTTTCTCATTGTGGACAAACTCTTTATAGATGGACAGCTATTCAGAGACAGCTCCAAAACACCATGGCTGTTACTACAGTATATTCTTCAGGGACTTCAGGTTACGAAAAAAGAAAGTATATGAAAAGTAAAAATATCTGAACACTATGAAGTGGATATGAACACACATGTACTCAATTACATGCTCGCTTATACATACGGACTTATAGATACACACACACACACACCTGATCTCACTCTCTTTTCTCACTCTCTCTTTCTCTCTTTTCTCTTCTCTTCACTCCCTCTCTCTCTATTGTCGAGAACTGTTATATAATTTAATGTGTTTACTGTTTGTCTATCTTTTGAATGTATTTGTCTACAAGTTTATACATGTTTACAACAAGCAAGGGGAAGATATCAGAATAGGGGCATTGGGGAAAATAACATTTTGTACAGAATACATTTGTACTGTAGTGAAGCCGTCTCTAGAGTAATGCAAGGTCTCTTTCATGATCATGTGAAACGTCAATTGCTATGGAAATGCTGGGATGTGTTTTTCAATGATGTTAAAGGTAATTATGATGCAACTATGATGGTGATATGATATGGATTACAATTATCATCATGAATATTAAGGCTATACGCACTACATGTTACACACATAGACACTCAACCATGCAAATTGGCGGAGTAATTATTTATTTGGACGTCACACATTATAGTCTTACTCTTATACAGACATCGTACACACTCTCACTAAATCACATCCAATATCATACACATCAACCTACTCAGATTTACTACACACATAATATATAGTCTCAATTTTCTAACATCTGTGGCATTAGCTCACAGGCAAACAGGCAAGGGAATAAAACAAATATTGCTAGAACCTATTTCTTGAATTCTAAATATCAGACATTTGAAAGCTCTAATTTTGACCATCATAATACCTCTGATGGCAGTGACTTTACAAGCACTAATTATGGTCAATTTAGACTGAGACTAGTATCTAGTTATGGTAAGGGGAGAAATAAGTATAGCCAGTTATAATTGTAATGGTTTAGCAGATTATAAAAATGAAGATCAGTCTTTACATGACTAAAAGAAAAGGAATATAACATATACTGTTTACAGGAAACTCACTTTACATCCTTAGATGAAGTTGCATGGAAAAAGGAATGGGGTGGTGAAATAATTTTCTGTCATGGACAAAGGAACTCAAAAGGTGTGATGATATGAATTAACAAAAATGTCGATCTGAATGTGAAAATAGTCAGGAATGATTTGCAAGGAAGATGGATCCTTTTGAATATGAAAGTGGATGAAAAGGAGATTTGGCTCATTAATCTATATGGTCAAAATCAGGATGAGCCATACTTCTTCGAAAACATTTATACCAATTTATTAAACTTACAGGCAACAAATGATTAAATGATTATGGTAGGAGACTATAACACAGTGTTAAGTACCTCAATGGACCGTAAAGGTAATCACTCTACAAACTATCATCACCATGCCCTTAAGGAAATCACAAAAATTATGGACACATTAGAAATAGATATATTTGGAGACTTAAAAACCCCGACCTAGTGAGATATACATGGAGGAGACTTAATCAAGCGCGTCCTCTTGACTACTTTCTTGTCTCTTTCTCTCTTGCATCAAAGGTTAAAAAAGTGTTAATAGGAGACAGAATGCGATCGGATCATCATATAATTGGCATTCACATAACTCATATAGATTTTCCACGTGGACGGGGATATTGGAAATTTTATAAACATTTACTGGAGGACAACTTATTTTTTAACTAAGACAAAATAATTTAGAACTGAATTTTTCCAGTATAATATAGGTTCAGCAAATCTCCTTATTGTTTGGGATACCTTTAAATGTACCTTCAGAGGTCATTTAATTCAATATTCAACAATAATAAAAAAAACAGTTTCTGGCTGAAGAGACAAGACTAACAAGGGAAATCCATGAACTAGTAGTACAGGTACTGTATATAACAATACAAATACTACAGAGATACAAAATAAGTTAGAGGAAAAACAAAAAGAACTTGAGGAACTTATTCAAGAAGGAACTAATGTAATCTATTACAAAAATAAGCAAACTGGATGGAATATGGAAAAAAATGCACAAAATTATTCCTGAATGTCCAATACAGGAACGCTAACAATTTTTTTGTTGCAGAAACTCGTTACTGAAGACGGAGTCATCTATGATTCTCCGAATGACATTTTAAAAGAAGAAGCTAATTTAGGCAGATGTTTTCTCTTTTCCGTGTCATCCTCTCCCACTGAATGAAGATTACGGTAAGAAATTCTTTCCAAATAACATAGAAAATGGAAAACTAACAAATGTACAGAAAGATCAGTGCAAAGGCCAAATTACAGAGGAATAACTTTTTGAGGCTATTAAATCTTTTCAGTCTGGAAAAACCCCAGGGCTTGATGGCATACCGGTAGAGGCATATCAAGTATTTTTTTATATACTAAAAGCTCCATTGTTCGATTTTTTTAACTACTCCTATAGAAATGGTAGTCTGTCAGGTACTCAGCAGGAAGGTCTTATTTCTCTATTATTAAAAGAAGACCCAGATGGCAAATATAAAGACCCAGTCTATCTAAAAAACTGGAGGCCCCTTACACTTCAATGTTTTGATGCACAAATACTAGTGAAATGCATAGCACTCAGAATTAAAAGGGTTTTACCAGGTATTGTTCAACCTAATCAGACAGGTTTTTTGCATGGACGATACATTGGAGATAATATACAACAACTACTAGAAATAATATAATATCATGAAACATGGTATTTATGGTGGATATTGAAAAGGCATTTGATAAAGTAAGACTGGATTTTGTTTATAAATGCCTGGATTTTTTCAATTTCGGTAATTCTCTTATAAAATGAGTAAAAATAATCTATAGCAACCCCAGGTGTGAAGTAGTAAATACGGCGACTTCTCAGAGAGTTTTGAATTGTCAAGAGGAGTTAAACAAGGGTGTCTGCTGTCACCATATCTATTTGTTATGTCCATTGAAATGCTAGCTATTAAAATCAGATCCAATAACAACAGAGGATTAGAAATCCAATGCTTAAAAACAAAGGGGTCCATTTATGCAGATGACTCAAGTTTTATATTAAGTCCACAAGCTAGATCCCTGCAATGTCTCATTGAAGATCTAGATAACCTTTCTCTACTCTCTGGACTAAAACCTAATTATGATAAGTGTACAATATTACGTATTGGATCTTTAAAAAATGCAACTTTTACATTACCCTGCAGTTTACCTATAAAATGGGCTGATGATGAAGTAGACATACTTGGTATTCATATCACAAAATATATAAATAAGCTCTCCACAATGAATTTCAATAGAAAACGTATAAAAATAGACAAGATCCTGCAACTATAGAAAAAATGCCCTGATTAACTCTTTAGTCATATCTCAGTTTACTCAATTACTTATGGCCCTGCCTACTCCTGATGATTAGTTTTTTAAAATCATATGAGCAAATTTTTTTTTAGCTTTATCTGGGAAGCTAAACCAGACAAAATAAAATGTGCCTATCTATATAATGAATATGAATTGGGTGGGTTATAAAAGCACTAAACCTCTCTCTAAAAGCTTCACTTATTCAAAGTTTTACTTGAACCCTAAACGGTTCTCAAGTAGATTACTACGAAAAACTCATCCTTTGTTTAAAAATTGCCTTTTTGCCTTTGTGCAGATTGCCATGTCTCATTTCTGAATAACTGAAAATGATACTTTTTTCAAAGAATCTCTCTTTTTTAAACAAGCATTGCAGAGCTGGCAAATTTTTTAATTTCACCCCCCAGAAAAGATAGAACAAAGATTACAACAAATATTATGGCTGAACTCAAATGTGCTGGTTGATAAAATACCTGTATTTATGTTCTTAAATGATTTTGTAAATTGGAATGGTAGAGTTATGTCCTTCATGGAGTTATCAGAATTGCACGGGAAGGTCTGCTCAATCCAAGAGTACAACCAATTGATTGCAGTATTACCCCAAAAATGGAGGAGGTAAGTGGCAGTGGGAGGAGGTAGGGAACTGGTATGTCTGCCCAATGTAAAGGATCAAAACTGGCGGAGGAAAGAATACCAGTTTCATTTGAGGACCAGGATGTTGACAACTGTGCCATACAGATTGCAAAATAGTTGGGAAGAGATTTTTGATGTACCGATTCCATGGTACAGGGTGTATGAGTTGATATATAAAACAACGCAAGATTCAAGACTTCCTGCTTTTCAGCTAAAATTATTATATATAATTCTTGTCACCAACAAAATGTTGAATATTTGGGGCATAAAATCATCGAAGCTCTGCAGATTTTGTTGTGAGGATACAGAATCAATAGACCAATTATTTTGGTATTGCCCTCAGGTAGCCTGTTTCTGGTCTCAGGTTCAGGAATGTCTGAAAATGCATAGCATTGATCTAGAATTGTCCCTGGACTGTTGGGAGATCTGGAGAGACCGGGTCAGTCAATTACTAATATACTAATACTCTTAGTAAAAGTATTTATCTTCAACTCGCAATCTGTGGATTCTATTCGATAGATTGAAATTGTACGTTAAACATCACAGCATAGTTGAAAGGTATGTGTTGCGTAGAAACCGAAGTGGGTGGCCAGCAGAGATAGATGGGATGGGCTGAGGGAAGCTGAGGGTTGGGATGGAATTGGAGACAAGTGGGAGTGGAGTTGCTGTGCAGGAGATAGAATGTTGGTCAAAGATAAAAGAAAAAAAAAGAAAAAAAAAACATAATAAAAAGTATGTTTGAATGACACTGAGGGGCAGTGTTTTACAGCTAATGCCAGTTGGCCTGAGGCTGATGCAGTGCAGGTGTTTGTACACATGCATATGCACACACTTCAAATAAAAAAAAGGGCCATTAAAAGGAACATAAGATTTGACATACCAATTAGAATCTGGCTAAAAATACTTGAATCAGTTAGAGAACCCATTGCCCTTTATGGTTGTGAGGTCTGGGGTCCGCTCACCAACCAAGAATTCACAAAATGGGAGAAACACCAAATTGAAATTCTGCATGCAGAATTCTGCAACAATGTTCAATGTTCAAAATCCAGAAAAGAGACGTTTAATTCTACATACACCTAAAAGGAACCGATTTTTAAACCTTCCATAACAAAGCCATCACCTGCAGAGAGATGAACCTGGAGAAGAGTCCCCTAAGCAAGCTGGTCCTGGGGCTCTGTTAACAAACACAAACAGACGCCACAGAGCCGAAGGACAGCAACACAATTAGACCCAACCAAATCACGAGAAAACAAAAGATAATGAATTACTTGACACATTGGAAAGAACAAAAAAGCAGAGCAAACTAGAATGCTATTTGGCCCTAAACAGAGAGTACACAGTGTCAGCATACCTGACCACAGTGACTGACCCAAACTTAAGGAAAACTTTGACTATGTACAGACTCAGTGAGCATAGCCTTGCTTTTGAGAAAGGCTGCCGTAGGCAGACCTGGCTCTCAAGAGAAGGCAGGCAATGTGCACACTGCCCACAAAATGAAGTGGAATTGAGCTGCATTTCCTAACCTCCTGCCAAATGTATGACCATATTTGAGACTCATATTTCCCTCACATTACACAGACCTACAAAGAATTCGAAAAAAACTAACACAATATTGATAAACTCCCATATCTACTGGGTGAAATACCACAGTGTGCCATCACAGCAGAAGGATGTGTGACCTGTTGCCACAAGAAAAGGGCAACCAGTGAAGAACAAACACAAATTGAAAGAGAGGATGAAAGAATGTTTGGATAAGATTTAAGTTACTGCCCCCAGGAGTCTAATATAATTCTTATTCTGGAAGAAAATGAAATGTGTTCTAAAATAACCAATATTAAAAACAGATCCTTGGATAGCTTTTTCAGAATTCACCGATAAATTGGTCCACATGGAAAACTAAAGGCATAGAAACCGTAAATTACTTCATAACAGAATTAATAAGCAATTTTGGACTGACCGATGTAGATGTTTTCATGCAACTTGAAAGTTTTATATCAAGAACATTCAATTTGAAATATTTTGGACATCATAGTAATTTTGAGGGAATCCTATTTGAGTCAGAAAAGGATATTCATATGATAGGTAAGATATACAAAACCTTGCTGAGAGCCTATCCAACTGACAATCTCTTAATATATATATACATATAAACAATTGGAACCAAGACATAAAAATAACTGATATTGGGTCAAGATGGAGGGAATGTTGGATTATAACTAACAAATTTACAGTTAACGAAAATGTACGCATAATCCAATATAAACGAATGTATAGAAATTATTACACGAGACAAAATTCACAAATTCTACAGCACAACGGCAGAGTCTTAAGTGTAAAACTAACAATGGCTCAATAGTTCAATAGCCTTCTGGGAATGTTATGAAGTCCAAAAGTTATGGACAGAAGTAGAAAGTTGGCTTCCAGAAGTGTTAAAATGTAAATGTATTTTTAATTTGTCTGTCTGCGTACTTCAAGACATGGCATATGAGGGTGCAGTGAGATACCTGATGTGTTGGACTATACATTTCTCGTCAATCATCTTGAAAAAAAACTATACTTAAAAACTGTAAATCAACCAATCCTCCATCATGAACACAATAGAAAGATCAAATGCTGTATAATCTAAATGTTGAAAGTGCGACAGAGAGAAACAAAACGGTGCAGTTTGAGGCAGAGAGTGATGCGGGCGCTGGAGACGGGGGTGTGAGAAGGTGGGTCTGGCCAGGGGAGATGTTGTGGATGTTTGTGTCCGTCTGTATGTTTTCGTTTGTATGTGGATGTTTTGTATTGTTAAAAAAATTAAAAAAAATCTTAGGAAATAAATATACATATAATTCTTCTTCTAATCTCCCGAGTGGCTCAGCGGTCTAAGACACTGCATCTCAGTGCTAGAGGCGTCACTACAGACCCTGGTTTGATTCCAGGCTGTATCACAATCGTCCGTGATTGGGAGTCCCATAGGGCGGCGCACAATTGGCCAAGCATCGTTGTAAATAAGAATTTGTTCTTAACTGACTTGCCTAGTTAAATAAAATAAAGTTATCCCTCTGCAGCAAATATTCTCCCTTTTCTTTCAATGTTTCTTCTTCTTCTCCCATACTCAAATCAAACATTTTTTTTTGTCACATGCGCCAAATACAACAAGTGTAGACCTTACTGTGAAATGCTTACTTACAAGCCCTTAACCAACAGTGCAGTTCAAGAAGAGTTAAGAAAATGTTTACCAAATAAACTAAAGTAAAATCAATTAAAAAGTAACACAATAACATAACAAAAACGAGGCTATATACAGGGGGTAGCGGTACCGAGTCAGTGTGCGGGGATACAGGTTAGAGGTAATTTGTACATGTAGGTAGGGGTGGAGAGAGAGAGAGACTCCTACTGCAGCTCTCCGTACTGTACAATTTCAGAATAGGAGAAAGGGAGGCTGCCAGCTAAGTGGTTTTGTCCTTGTCTTATCCTTTTAGTGGACGAGCCCTGTATACAAGGCTGGAGCTGCAGAACAGATCGTCTTCTATCATTCCACATCTCCACCATATGGTTACACTCGCCACCTGCAGAGAGAGAAAGGAGGGAAGGATAGAGAGAGAGAGAGAGGAAACAGAAAAGAGGTATAGCGAAAGAGAGATGTGTAATTTGAGGTTGACCTGACCCATTCACTCCTCGATTTCAAACACTTTCATTTTCAAACTCAGTCACTCAAATGGTTATTCTTTTCAAGGTGACATTGTTGGGTTATTGGGTTAACTCAGTCACTCAAATGGTTATTCTTTTCAAGGTGACATTGTTGGGTTATTGGGTTAACTCAGTCACTCAAATGGTTATTCTTTTCAAGGTGACATTGTTGGGTTATTGGGTTAACTCAGTCCTTAAAGGTATCAGGAATCAAGATAAGACCCAGATGCAGACTGTCGAAGTAACACGGTTTATTGTAGTAACAGGGGCAGGCAAAGACAGGTCAAGGCAGGCAGGGGTCGAATATCCAAGGTAAGGCAAAAGTACAAGACGGCAGGCGGACTCAGGGTCAGGGACAGGCAGGGTTCAGTAATCCAGAGGTGGAGCAATAGCACAGGACGGCAGCAAGGCTCAGGGTCAGACGGGCGGGTAACAGGGTTAGGACAGGCAAAGGTCAAAACCGGGAGGACAAGCAGAGGACAAGCACATGGACAGGTGAAACAGATCAGGGCGAGACAATAGGCCCCTCTCAGAAATGTAAATAGGTCTCAGAATGATGATGTAACTCACAGCTAGTTATCTGAATGATTGGATTGGTTGAGAGAATTTACCATACTAACTGCTATTTAACTGAACAGACAAACATCATCAGCTATGCCGACTTCATAAACAATAACAGAGCACGCAATCATCCCTCCTCTCTTTTTAAAATTCCATATTTCCTTTCCCTTGCCTTGAGAATGAACAAAGCATAATTTTCCATTATGGAATCGTTCAATTTGGCCCCACGTCCATATAAATGCGTAGCCTCGGAAAACGAAAAACAATTTCCATTCGAAAAGAGAGACAACAAGCGTTAGATGTCGAACACTAGTGCATTTTTGTATTTCAGTAAGATAACATCACCAATTTCAAACAGAGGTCCACAGTATTGTAGCCCTGGAAGGGGAAAGGAAACGGTTTTGCCTCTGGAGGCCCCAAAAAAAGTAATAATTGAAAAGACACTTTACTACAAAAATGTTAATGTCCGTTCCACCCACAGAGAGTAATTCAACCGGTTATAGAATAAAGAGGGAATAGAGAAGAGATTGAAAGAGAGAGACGGAGAGAGAGGAAAGAGAGAGAGAGAGAGAGAGAGAGAGAGAGAGAGAAGGAAAGGTAGAGAGAGAGAAAGAGCGAGAGAAGTAAAGGTTGATTGAGAGAGAGAGGAAGCTGTTGAAAGGAGGAGAGGGAGGAGAGGGAGAAAATAGAGAGGGCGAGAGAAAGAGAGGGGGAGCCTTTTATCCTCCAAACCCTCCCTCCCTCCCTCCTTATTCTCCATTCTCTCTCTTTTGTTTTATTTCTTGGTCTGATTGAGATGATATTGTGTCTCTAACCGTCATGTCTGCCGGTGTCCCTCCCGATGGCCGTCTGTCTGAGGGTTAGGGGCCAGGCTGCCGTTATCTGGCCAATCGCAGCCGCCCGCTGATCTGCCTTCCCAGTCATCTGGGGCTTTAGATAAGCCGGTCCCGGCCGCCCGCTGCAGGGCAGCCGCGAAAAGACGCAGATTATCCGATAATTTCACAAAGGACAGGCTGGGTCAGCAATGCAGGCAGGCAAGCGTGGGGGGACACTGCAGAAAGACGAGAAAATTACTGACAGAGACAGAGAGAGCGACAGAGACAGAGAGAGAAAGAGAGAGACAGAGAGAGAGTGCGAGAGAAAGAGAGAGAGAGAGACAAAGAGAGAGAGAGAGAGAGAGAGAGAGAGCAGAATTAGAATTACCCGCTAATTATCAAAATCCATAAAAGAGCCGTGAAGTGCTACAACCACCTAAAAGGAAGCGATTCCCAAACCTTCCATAACAAAGCCATCACCTGCAGAGAGATGAACCTGGAGAAGATTAGACCCCCCCAAATCATGAGAAAACAAAAAGATAATTACTAGACACATTGGAAAGTATTAAATAAAAGAACATAGCAAACTAGAATGCTATTTGGCCCTAAACAGAGAGTACACAGTGGCAGAATACCTGACCACAGTGACTGACCCAAAATTAAGAAAAGCTTTGACTATGTACAGACTCAGTGAGCATAGTCTTGCTATTGAGAGAGGCCGCCGTAGGCAGACTTGGCTCTCAAGAGAAGACAGGCAATGTGCACACTGCCCACAAAATGAGGTGGAAACTGAGCTGTACTTCCTAACCTCCTGTCCAATGTATGACCATTTTAGAGACACATATTTCCCTCAGATTACACAGACTCACAAAGAATTCGAAAGCAAACCCGTTTTTTATAAACTCCCATATCTACTGGGTGAAATACCACAGTGTGCCATCACAGCAGCAAGATTTGTGACCTGTTGCCACAAGAAAAGGTCAACCAGTGAAGAACAAACACCATTTTAAATACAACCTATATTTATGTTTATTTATTTTCCCTTTTGTACTTTAACCATTTGTACGTCGTTACAACACTGTATATATACATAATGTGACATTTGTAATGTCTTTATTCTTTTGGAACTTCTGAGTGTTATGTTCACTGTTCATTGTTTATTGTTTATTTCACTTTTGTATATTATCTACCTCACTTTCTTTGGCAATGTTAACATATGTTTCCCATGCCAATAAAGCCCCTTGAATTAAATTGAATTGAATTGAGAGGGAGAGCGAGTGAGCAACAGATACAGAGAGGGAGAGGTAAACAATGAGATGAGAGGTGGCGGGGTGTTGTAGAAGACATTGATGTGGTCTTTATAGGGGGGGGTTTGTGTTGGTGTTTCTAACAGGATAGACTGGGATAGAGATAGATTACATATGCTTTTCTGGGGGTTCTTTTCAATATAATGTGACAAACACATGACATTTTCAATGTGACACATTCCTATCTGTTAACTATCCCAGCCACCATGATGCTTGCATGTGTGGGGACCATATAAGCCCTGTTGATTAAATACAGTTTATGTCGGAAGTTTAAATACACCTAAGCCAAATACATTTAAACTCAGTTTTTCACAATTGACATTTAATCCTAATAAAAATTCCCTGTCTTAGGTCAGTTAGGATCACCACTTTATTTTGAAAATGTGAAACAATAGTAGAGAGAATGATTTATTTCAGCTTTTATTTCTTTCATCACATTCCCAGTGGGCCAGAAGTTTACATACACTCAAATAATATTTGGTAGCATTGCCTTTAAATTGTTGGACTTCGGTCAAATGTCTCGGGTAGCCTTCCACAAGCTTCCCACAATAAGTTGGGTGAATTTTATTCCATTCCTCCTGACAGAGCTAGTGTAACTGAATCAGGGTTGTAGGCCTCCTTGCTTGCACACATTTTTGTCAGTTCTGCCAACAAATGTTCTATAGGATTGAGGTCAGGGCTTTGTGATGGCCACTCCAATACCTTGACTTTGTTGTCCTTAAGCCATTTTGCAACAACTTTGGAAGTATGCTTGGGGTCTTTGTCCATTTGGAAGACCCATTTGCGACCAAGCTTTTACTTCCTGACTGATGTCTTGAGATGTTGCTTCAATATATCCACATCATTTTCCCTTCCTCATGATGCCATCTATTTTGAAGTGCACCAGTCCCTCCTGCAGCAAAGCACCCCCACAACATGAAGCTGCCACCCCCTTGCTTCACGGTCGGGATGGTGTTCTTCGGCTTGCAAGCCTCCCCTTTTTTCCTCCAAACATAACGATGGTCATTATGGCTAAACAGTTCAATATTTTTTTCATCAGACCAGAGGACATTTCTCCAAAAGGTACGATCTTCGTCTCCATGTGCAGTTGCAAACCGTAGTCTGGCTTTTTTATGGCGGTTTTGGAGCAGTGGCTTCATCCTTGCTGAGCGGCCTTTCAGGTTATGTAGATATAGAACTAGTTTTACTGTGGATATAGATACTTTTGTACCTGTTTCCTCCAGCATCTTCACAAGGTCCTTTGTTCTGGGATTGATTTGCGCTTTTCACACCAAATTATGTTCAGAACACGTCTCCTTCCTGAGCGGTATGACGGCTGCGTGGTCCCATGGTGTTTATACTTGCGTACTATTGTTTTTCTGAGGTCTTGGCTGATTTCCTTTGATTTTCCCATGATGTCAAGCATAGAGGCACTGAGTTTGAAGGTAGGCCTTGAAATACATCCACAGGTACACCTCTAATTGACTCAAATGATGTCAATTAGCCTATCAGAAGCTTCTAAAGCCATGACATAATTTTCCAAGCTGTTTAAAGGAACAGTCAACTTAGAGTATGCAAACTTCTGGCCCACTGGAATTGTGATACAGTGAATTATAAGTGAAATAATCTGTCTGTAACCAATTGTTAGATGTCCTAACCGACTTGCCAAAACGATAGTTTTTTAAATGAATCCACTCTCGTATAGACTATCACTGTTCAACAGCCTTTTAGTAGAGTCACGTCTGCTCCTGCTCCTCCCCTCTGGCGTACGACGTCGCCAGCATACTAACCACCAGTCCTGGGATTCATCATTACGCACACCTGGCACTCATCATTACGTGCACCTGTTAATCTTTATGATTCACACCTGGACTCCATTACCTTCATCATTTCCTCACCTTCATATGTCACTCTACCAGTTGGTATTGTTCTTGTGTATCGGCGTTCTGCCTTATGTTAGTGGCGTGTCTTGGTTTTGTTGTTTCATTAACTTCTTAGGGAGCGGCAGGTGAGGTGACAGTTTTGGAGAGTCTAGCGTGCCCAAAGCAAAATGCCTGCCGCTCAGAAAATAGGATATGCACATAATTAGTACTATTGGATAGGAAATACTCTGAGGTTTCTAAAAGTGTTAACATAATGTCTGTGAGTATAACAGAACTCATTTAGCAGGCGAAAACCCAAGAAAAATCTATCCGGAAATCAGTTTCTGGTGACCTATTGCCCTGTTTGACACACTCCCTATTGAATCCATTTGTAACCAGGACTGAGACTGCAGTACCTATGGCTTCCACTAGATGTCAACAGTCTATATACAAAGACTCAGAGAGATTGGAGTCAAGAGAACGAATAGGTACAGGAAATGGTCAAGGTAGCTCAGATGTCAACAAGTTTTCTCGGGCGCGAGTCTGGCTGCACGCCCCACTTTATTTTACTTATATAAGGTATAGGTGACCATCCGAGTGAAATATTATCGCTAATATTCATAAAAGGATAGCTAAGGATGCATTTTAACTAGTATTTGATTTGTTTAGGAAAAGTTTATAGGTATATTTAAACGCGTTCTCTTCAAGTTTCAATGGGCGATTCGACGTTGGATTTTCTGAACATAACGCGCCAACCAAACGGAGATTCATGGATATTGGGAAGCCCTCAGCAGAAGTTCTTCAGAAGGTAAGGGATTTGTTTTTGCTGTGAAATGTGTTTTGTGTGAACCGCGATGGTTTATGAATTTATGCTAATGGAAAATTTTTGGGGAGGTGCTACCCTCAAACAATCAAATGTTGTACTTTCGCGTAAAGCCTTTTTGAAATCTGACAACGCTGTGATATTGCCAAGAAGCAGAGCTAGCGCCCCACCACTCCGTAAGTAGTTCAAATAATTCACCTGCACCTGCTTCCGACTCACCGCCCCATCATTACAAGTAGGGAGATTATTACATGTGACACACTATGACAGTAGGGCACTCATGTGTTTCTTTGGATCCCCATTAGCTTTTGCAGAAGCAGCAGCTACTCTTCCTGGGGTCTACAAAAATCACAAAACACTGATAGACAAGGACAGTTACACACATTTAAAATACAACGATATACAAACAATAAATACAACGATGTACAAACAATAAATAAAATGACAGAAAAACAATTAATACGAAAATAATGCAAACAATAGAACAAAACATTAGCATGTGTTAGCCTGTGTTAGTGTGTTTATGTGTGTTAGCGTGTGTCTGTGTGTTAGTGTGTGTCTGTGTTAGCGTGTGTCAGTGTCAGTGTGTGTTAGTCTGTGTTAGTGTGTGTCTCTGTGTTAGTGTGTGCCCATGTTAGTGTGTTTGTGTGTCTCTGTGTTAGTTTTAGTGTGTTTCTGTGTTAGTGTGTGTCTGTGTGTCTGTGTTAGTGTGTGTCTGTGTTAGTGTGTGTCTGTGTGTCTGTGTTAGTGTGTGTATGTGTGTGTTAGTGTGTAACTGTGTGTGTCTGTGTGTGTGTGTGTCTGTGTGTTAGTGTATGTCTGTGTGTATATTTGTTAGCATGTGTTTGTGTGTTTGTTAGTGTGTGTCTGTGTGTGTGTGTGTTAGTGTATGTCTGTGTGTGTGTGTGTGTGTTAGTGTGTGTCTGTGTGTGTGTGTGTGTGTGTGTTAGTGTAATTCTGTGTGTGTGTGTTAGTGTGTGTCTGTGTGTGTGTGTTAGTGTATGTCTGTGTGTATATTTGTTAGCGTGTGTTTGTGTGTTTGTTAGTGTGTGTCTGTGTGTGTGTGTATTAATGTGTGTCTGTGTGTTAGTGTGTAACTGTGTGTGCGCGTGTTAGTGTGTGTCTGTGTTAGTGTGTGTCTGAGTTAGTGTGTGTCTTTGTTAGTGTGTGTCTTTGTTAGTGTGTGTCTGTGTTAGTTTGTGTCTGTGTTAGTGTGTTAGTTTATGTTCGTGGGTTGGTGTGTGTCTGTGTTAGTGTGTGCCTATGTGTGTGTGTCTGTGTGTGTTAGTGTGTAACTGTGTGTGTGTCTGTTTGTGCGTGTGTTAGTGTGTGTCTGTCTTAGTGTGTGTGTGTGTTATTGTATGTCTGTGTGTATATTTGTTAGCGTGTGTCTGTGTGTGTCTGTGTCTGTGTTTGTCTGTTTGTGTGCGTGTTCGTGTGTGTCTGTGTTTGTGTGTGCGTGTTAGTGTGTGTCTGTGTGTTAGTGTGTAACTGTGCGTGTCTGTGTGTGCGCATGTTAGTGTGTGTCTGTGTTAGTGTGTGTCTGTGTTAGTTTGTGTCTGTGTGTGTATGTGTGTCTGTGTTAGTGTGTTATGTTATTGTGTGTTTGTTTGTGTTCGTGGGTTGGTGTGTGTCTGTGTGTGTCTGTGTTAGTTTGTGTCTGTGTGTGTATGTGTGTCTGTGTTAGTGTGTTATGTTATTGTGTGTTTGTTTGTGTGTCTGTGTGTGTCTGTGTTAGTGTGTGTCCCCTCTGATACGTTTTTATTACGTTTATTTTTAATTTAACCTTTATTTAACTAGGCAAGTCAGTTAACATCAAATTCTTATTTACAATGACGGCCTACCACAAGGCAAAATGCCTCCTGCGGGGGTTAAAAAATAAATAAATAATACAAACATGGGATAAAACACACAACACGACAAGAGAGACAACACAACAGTACATAAGGAGAGATCTAAGACAACAACATAGCATGGCAGCAACACAAAATGACAACAACATTGTAGCAACACAACATGATAGCAGCACAAAACATGGTACAAACATTATTGGGCACAGACAACAGCACAAAGAGCAAGAAGGGAGAGACAACACGTGAAGCAGCCACAACTGTCAGTAAGAGTTTCAATGATTGAGTCGTTGAATGAAGAAATAAAACTGTCCAGTTTGAGTGTTTTTTTGCAGCTCGTTCCAGTCGTGAGCTGCAGTGAACTGAAAAGAGGAGTGACCCAGGGATGTGTGTGCTTTGGGGACCTTTAACAGAATGTGACTGGCAGAATGGGTGTTGTATGTGGAGGATGAGGGCTGCAGTAGGTATCTCAGATAGGGGGGAGTGAGGCCTTAGAGAGTTTTATAAATAAGCATTAACCAGTGGGTCTTGCGACGGGTATACAGAGATGACCAGTTTACAGAGGAGTATAGAGTGCAGTTATGTGTCCTATAGAGTGAGGGAAAAAAGTATTTGATCCACTGATGATTTTGTACGTTTGCCCACTGACAAAGAAATGATCAGTCTATAATTTTAATGGTAGGTGTATTTGAACAGTGAGAGACAGAATAACAACAAAAAAATCCAGAAGCACTCTTAAAGGGAGTGCTCCTAATCTCAGGTTGTTACCTGTATAAAGGAAACCTGTCCACAGAAGCAATCAATCAATCAGATTCCAAACTCTCCACCATGGCAAAGACCAAAGAGCTCTCCAAGGATGTCAGGGACAAGATTGTAGACCTACACAAGGCTGGAATGGGCTACAAGACCATCACCAAGCAGCTTGGTGACAAGGTGACAACAGTTGGTGCGATTATTTGCAAATGGAAGAAACACAAAAGAACTGTCAATCTCCCTCGGCCTGGGGCTCCATGCAAGATCTCACCTCGTGGAGTTGCAATGATCATGAGAACGGTGAGGAATCAGCCCAGAACTACACGGGAGGATCTTGTCAATGATCTCAAGGCAGCTGGGACCATAGTCACCAAGAAAACAATTGGTAACACACTACGCCGTGAAGGACTGAAATCCTGCAGCGCCCGCAAGATCCCCCTGCTCAAGAAAGCACATATACATTCCCGTCTGAAATTTGCCAATGAACATCTGAATGATTCAGAGGACAACTGGGTGAAAGTGTTGTGGTCAGATTAGATAAAAATGGAGCTCTTTGGCATCAACTCAACTCGCCGAGTTTGGAGGAGGAGGAATGCTGCCTATTACCCCAATAACACCATCCCCACCATCAAACATGGAGGTGGAAACATTATGCTTTGGGGGTGTTTTTCTGCTAAGGGGACAGGACAACTTCATCGCATCAAAGGGACGATGGACGGGGCCATGTAACGTCAAATCTTGGGTGAGAACCTCTTTCCCTCAGCCAGGGCATTGAAAAGCATATTCCAGCATGACAATGACCCAAAACACACAGCCAAGGCAACAAAGGAGTGGCTCAAGAAGAAGCACATTAAGGTCCTGGAGTGGCCTAGCCAGTCTCCAGACCTTAATCCCATAGAAAATCTGTGGAGGGAGCTGAAGGTTCGAGTTGCCAAACGTCAGCCTCGAAACCTTAATGACTTGGAGAAAATCTGCAAAGAGGAGTGGGACAAAATCCCTCCTGAGATGTGTGCAAACCTGGTGGCCAACTACAATAAACATCTGATCTCTGTGATTGCCAACAAGGGTTTTGCCACCAAGTACTAAGTCATGTTTTGCAGAGGGGGTCAAATACTTATTTCCCTCATTAAAATGCAAATCAATTCATAACTTTTTTCACATGTGTTTTTCTGGATTTTTTTGTTGTTATTCTGTCTCTCACTGTTCAAATAAACCTACCATTAAAATTATAGACTGATAATTTCTTTGTCAGTGGGCAAACGTACAAAATCAGCAGGGGATAAAATACTTTTTTTCCCTCACTGTATATACTGACTGTAACTCCTTATTTAGAATGTCAATGAGCTCACCGGCTTTAGGTGCTGGCATGTAGAGTGTGGAATCACCCGCATACATACTGTATCATTCTAGCTTTGTGTAAGACCAGTGGAAAATAATTTGTAAAAATAGAGAAGAGTAACGGCCCAAGGAAACTGCCCTGAGGGACACTGTACTGCCCTATCTAGCAAAAAGGCAGTATCTGCTCATATTGTGCAACTGAGCATAATGGTTTTTATTTACCTTGGTTTCACAGTAACTTTATGCAGTTACAGTGGCTTGCAGTTACTCTCCTTGGCATTTTTCCTATTTTCTTGCCTTACAACCTGGAATTAAAATGGATTTTTGGGGGGTTTGTATCATTTGATTTACACAACATGCCTACCACTTTGAAGATGCAAAATATGTTTTATTGTGAAACAAACTTGAAATAAAACAAAAAAACTGAAAACTTGAGCGTGCATAACTATTCACCCGCCCAAGGTCAATACTTTGTAGAGCCACCTTTTGCAGCAATTACAGCTGCAAGTCTCTTGTGGTATGTCTCTATAAGCTTGGCACATCTAGCCACTGGGATTCTTGCCCATTCCTTAAGGCAAAACTGCTCCAGCTCCTTCAAGTTGAGTGTGTTCCGTTGGTATACAGCAATCTTTAAGTCATACCAAAAATTCTCAATTGGATTGATGTCTGGGCTTTGACTGGGCCATTCCAAGACATTTAAATGTTTCCCCTTAAACCACACTCGAGTGTTGCTTTAGCAGTATGCTTAGGGTCATTGTCCTGCTGGAAGGTGAACCTTCGTCCCAGTCTCAAATCTCTGGAAGACTGAAACAGGTTTCCCTCAAGAATTTCCCTGTATTTAGCTCCATCCATCATTCCTTCAATTCTGACCAATTTCCCTGCCCCTGCCGATGAAAAACATCCCTACAGCATGATGCTGCCACCACCATGCTTCACTGTGGGGATGATGTTCTCGGGGTGATGAGAGGTGTTCGGTTTGCGGCAGACATAACATTTTCCTTGATGGCCAAAAAGCTCCAATTTAGTCTCATCTGACCAGAGTACCTTCTTCCATATGTTTGGGAAGTCTCCCACATGCCTTTTGGCGATCACCAAACGTGTTTGCTTATTTTTCTCTTTAAGCAATGGCCTTTTTCTGGCCACTCTTCCGTAATGCCCAGCTCTGTGGAGCGTACGGCTTAAAGTGGTTCTATGGACAGATAATACAATCTTCGCTGGGGAGCTTTGCAGCTCCTTCAGGGTTATCTTTGGTCTCTTTGTTGCCTCTGATTAATGCCCTCCTTGCCTGGCCCGTGAGTTTTGGTGGGCGGCCCTCTCTTGGCAGGTTTGTTGTGTTGCCAAATTCTTTCGATTTTTTTAAGAATTGGTTTAATGGTGCTCCGTGGGATGTTCCCAGTTTCGGATATTTGTTTATAAGTCAGCCCTGATCTGTACATCTCCACAACTTTGTCCCTGACCTGTTTGGAGAGCTCCTTGGTCTTCATGGTGCCGCTTGCTTGGTGGTGCCCCCTGCTTAGTGGTGTTACATGAAACCCAAATAAAAATCAATTTAAATTACAGGTTGTAATGCAACAAAATAGAAAAAACGCCAAGGGAGATGAATACTTTTTGCGATCAGAAAGAGACCCAGCTGGTGAATTAGCAGTGCGATCAGAAAGAGACCCAGCTGGTGAATTAGCAGTGTGATCAGAAAGAGACCCAGCTGGTGAATTAGCAGTGTGATCAGAAAGAGACCAAGATGATGAGTTGGCAGTGTGATTAGGAAGAGACCCAGATGGTGAGTTAGCAGTGTGTTTAGGAATAGACCCAGATGGTGAATTGGCAGTGTGATTAGGAATAGACCCAGAGGGAGAATTGGCAGTGTGATTAGGAATAGACCCAGAGGGAGAATTGGCAGTGTGATTAGGAAGAGACCCAGTGGGAGAATTGACATTGCGATTAGGAGGACTCAGATGGTGAATTTTCAGTGTCATTAGGAAAAGACCCAAATGGTGAATTAGCAGTGTGAAATCTCAATCAGCCCCTTCCATCAGACTGACCCACTGTAGCATGCTGGAGGAAACCCCACAGCATATGTTTACACACAGTCTATTAGTGTAGTCATTGAGGCGTTTAGCCTGTCCCAGTCGCTACTAATGGGGAATCGAGGATTGGCATGCTCAACTCAGCAGTGCTACATAATCAAAGTGTTTGCGTTTCTAAAAGCATATAAACTGGGAAAGGAAAACCTGCTCTCGCCAAAATATCTCTGTATAATAGCTGGAGTTTAGAAGCACCTGAGGTGAAACAAACTGACGTGTTTTATATGTACTTTAGCAGCAGCCGAGGTGAAACAAACTGACGTGTTTTATATGTACTTTAGCAGCAGCTGAGGTGAAACAAACTGACGTGTTTTATATGTACTTTAGAAGCAGCTGAGGTGAAACAAACTGACGTGTTTTATATGTACTTTAGCAGCAGCTGAGGTGAAACAAACTGACGTGTTTTATGACAGCCATCGTCAGGCTTTCTAAGGGTGCAACATGGATCAGAAACTCTTTATGCTAAATAAAAAGAAAAGCGAAATCAATTGTCTATTCTTTGCGAGTCACTTAAATACTTGTAAGCCTGTACAAGCCCTCATAGTGTTGGGTATCACCTCAGACATATGTGTATTTTATGAAGAGATGCTGCTTGGGGATAAAATAAATCAATTCAATATAATTCCTTCAGGTTCATTCAGATTTATTCAGTGTATTCATGGTCTGTTCTTTCAGCGTGTCCACACCGCAGGCTTGATGAGTCAAATGTTTGAATAGTTGAATACCAGAATACATCCACATCCACAGGCACAGCTTCCACATCAATATGAATCATACCTAACTGGAGCTTTTGAATAGCGGTCAGGTTTACATCAGGCATCGTGATGTCGACTCATACAATCATAGAAATAGTTACTATTGCAGTGTCCCAAATGGCACCCTATTCCCTATATAGTGCACTCCTTTTAAGTGCACTATATAGGGAATGGGGTGCCATTTGGGTACAGTGCTGTGACGTGGGGTCATTAGGCCCTTAACTGCTGCAATCAAGTTCAATGGAGCGCGCTCAGACAAAGTCAGCATTATACCTTTACTTTACTTTACTCTGGCGGCAGGTAGCCTAGTCGTTAGGGCGCTGGGCCAGTAACCGAAAGATTGCTGGATTTAATCCCTGAGCTGACAAGGTAAAAATCTGACGTTCTGCCCCTGAGCAAGGCAGTTAACCAACTGTTCCCCTGGCGCCAAAGACGTGGATGTCGATTAAGGCAGCCCCCCGCACGTCTCTGATTCAGAAGGGTTGGGTTAATTGCGGAAGACACATTTTAGTTTAATGCGTTCAGTTGTACAACTGACTAGGTATCCCCCTTTCCCAACAAGATCTCACAGTTTGACCAATTTGACTTCCGACGTTTGTCCACGTTTTTCCAAACATGTCAAAATGTTTCAAATGTCAAAATTGGAGGTGTTTTGGACACCCTGGGTTTCTCCTCCTGCTGCCGCTGCTGCTGTCGCCAGCGCCTCGCACCTGGTTAAGTTTAAGCATTAATTCCGAAGGGTTAAGTTAGGTTTGAGATAGAGTTAAAACGTACAAATATTTCTTATTACTGGTCTTGAACATGTGACCCTCTGAGTTGGAGCTTCTGGCTTACCGTTGCACTTAGTGGCCGCTTTTGAAGGTGGATCTTGAGGGAACTGACTGTTACTCCAACCCTCGTAGGCTGATTGTCTAATGATGTTAAACCGTAAATTACTCTCTTTCTGTAGGCTGATTTTCAAATGATGTCAAACCGTTAATGACTCACTTTCTGTAGGCCGGCTGTCCAAAGATATCAAACCATCAATGACTCTCTTTCTGTAGGCTGATTGTCTAAAGATGTCAAACCGTCAATGGCTCTCTTTATGTAGGCTGATTGTCTAGCAGGCAAACAGTACATCAATGTATTGGTGCTGGCAATGGTTTAGGTTAGCTGAGGGTTGTAACACAGAGTGACCATGCTAATGCTAACAGACATAGCACTGGTCCTGCAAGACCAATTGATATGTAGCACAGTGCTAACACAGACATAGCATTCTATAACAACAATCTTAAAACAGAATCCTGAGATGAAACAATAGAGTAGTCAATAGAGTAGTCAATAGAGTAGACAATAGAGTAGTCAATAGAGTAGATAAGAGTAGTCAATAGAGTAGACAATAGAGTAGTCAATAGAGTAGACAATAGAGTAGTCAATAGAGTAGATAAGAGTAGTCAATAGAGTAGACAATAGAGTAGATAATAGAGTAGATAATAGAGTAGTCAATAGAGTAGACAATAGCGTAGTCAATAGAGTAGATACGAGTAGTCAGTAGAGTAGATAATAGAGTAGACAATAGAGTAGTCAATAGAGTAGACAATAGAGTAGTCAATAGAGTAGATTAGCGTAGAAAATAGAGTAGTCAATAGAGTAGATAGAGTAGTCAATAGAGTAGATAAGAGTAGTCAATAGAGTAGATAATAGAGTAGATAATAGAGTAGTCAATAGAGTGGTCAATAGAGTAGATAATAGAGTAGATTAGAGTAGATAATAAAGTAGATAATAGAGTAGATAACAGAGTAGTCAATAGAGTAGTCAATAGAGTAGTCAATAGAGTAGTCAATAGAGTAGATAATAGAGTAGATAACAGAGTAGTCAATAGAGTGGTCAATAGAGTAGACCATAGAGTAGTCAATAGAGTAGACAATAGCGTAGTCAATAGAGTAGATACGAGTAGTCAGTAGAGTAGATAATAGAGTAGACAATAGAGTAGTCAATAGAGTAGACAATAGAGTAGTCAATAGAGTAGATAATAGAGTAGATAATAGAGTAGTCAATAGAGTAGATAATAGAGTAGATAATAGAGTAGATAATAGAGTAGTCAATAGAGTAGATAATAGAGTAGATAATAGAGTAGTCAATAGAGTTGTCAATAGAGTAGATAAGAGTAGTCAATAGAGTAGATAATAGAGTAGTCAATAGAGTAGTCAATAGAGTTGTCAAGACTTCCGCCGAAGTTGGTCCCTCTCCACCGATCCATCTTTCATTTTCCGTTGGTTTTGTATAAATTTTTTACACACCTGGTTTCCATTCCCATAATTACATGTTCCTTATTTAACCCTCTGTTTCCCCCTTGTTTTTGTGCATGATTATTTTGTTGTAATATTGGTCTGTTGTTTCATGTGATATTATATCACTACGTGTATTGTATCCTTATTGAGTAAAGTTTATGAATACTCATCTTTCTTGTCCTGCGCCTGACTCCGCTGTACCTGCATCACCGAGACCCATTACAGAATCACGCACCAGATTGTAAGCGCTCCTGAGATCCAATTTTGTGAAGAAGCGCACCCCGTGCATTGACTCGATCGCACTGGAGGGAAGCTGTACCTCACAGTGATCTGATTGATATCTCGATAGTCAATACACGGTCGCACACCTCCATCCTTCTTCTTCACAAAAAAGAAACTTGAGGAAGCAGGTGAAGTGGAGGGCCGAATTTATCCCTGTCCCAGGGATTTCCATAGCCGCCGTCTCCTCCTGTGACAGAGGATACACGTGACTCCTGGGAAGTGCTGCGTCTATAAGGAGATTTATCGCACAATCCCTCCGTCGATGGGGTGGTAATTGAGTCGCCTTCTTGGTAATTGAGTCGCCTTACAGAAGGCGAGAGCCAAATCGGCATATTCTGAGGGGATGTGCACAGTGGAGACCTGGTCTGGACTTTCCACCGTAGTCGCACCATGGAAACACCTACACACCTCCCCGTGACCATCCCTTGAGAGCCCTCTGTTGCCACTAAATATTGGGGTCATGCTAGGCCAACCAGGGTAGGCCCAGCACCACTTGAAACGCAGGAGAATCAATAAGATAGAGACTGATTTCTCTCCTCATGACCCTCCTGCGTAATCATGCTTAGTGGCCTCCCTAATCAGCCCCGACCCTAATGGTCGACTATCTAAGGCATGCACAGGGGAGAGGATATCAACAGGAACAATGGGGATCCCTAAACTATGGGCAAATGAACGGTCAATAAAGTTCCCAGCTGCGCCTGAATCTACGAGCGCCTTATGCTGGGAATGTGGGGAAAACTCCGGAAATTCTTTAAACACAAACGTGAGCCACAGGGGGCTCTGAGTGAGTCTGGTGCCTACTCACCTGGGGTGACACGACAGTGCCCTGCCTGCTGCCTCGACTCCCTGAGGAACCCCCCCAGCACCGACCAGCAGTGTGCCCCCTCTGCGGCCACAGATGGTGCAGGGAATGGTCCCTCCTCCGGTCCCCCTAAGTGCAGCACCTCCCAGCTCCATAGGCATCGGAGCAGAGGTACTGGGAGTTGGGAATGACAGACCCCGATCCGGACGTCCTTGGGTGGCCAGCAGGTTATCCAGCCAGATGGACAGGTCCACCAGCTGGTCGAAGGTAAGAGTAAGAGTCCCTGCATGCCAGCTCCCGTCGGATGTCCTCGTGCAGACTGCACCGGTAATGGTCGATCAGGGCCCTGTCATTTCATCCCGCGCCGGCGGCCAGGGTTCGGAACTCCAGCGCAAATTCCTGTGCGCTTCTCCTCCCCTGCCTGAGGTGAAACAGGCGTTCACCCGCCGCTCTACCCTCAGGTGGATGGTCGAACACTGCCCGGAAGCTGCGGGTAAAATCATAGTAGTGGTCCAACGCCGCTCCGTCCTCTCCCCATACGGTGTTGGCCCACTCCAGGGCTTTCTCGGATAGACAGGAGACGAGGGCGGACACACTCTTGGTTCCCGAAGGAGCCGGGTGGATGGTCGCCAGGAAGAGCTCCATCTGGAGTAGAAACCCCTGGCACCCGGCAGCCGTCCCATCATACTCCCTCGGGAGCGCAAGACGAATCCCACTGGGACCAGGTGAAGGAGGGGTGGACAGCGATGGGGGTTGTGGAGTGGGAGGTTGTGATGATGGTGGCGGAGCTGGAAAACCTCCTCTCTCCCATCGCTCCAGATTTTGCAGCATGCAATCCATGGCTGTGCCAAGACATTTCAACATGGTCGCGTGCTGCTGGATGCGCTCCTCAACTGGCAGAGGAGGGCTGTGTGCTCCTGCTGACTCCATTTCCAGGGGCGTGATTCTGTAATGGGTCTCGGTGATGCAGGTACAGCGGAGTCAGGCGCAGGACAACAAAGATGAGTATTCATAAACTTTACTCAGTAAGGATACAATACACGTAGTGATATAATATCACATGAAACAACGGACAACGAAATAATCACGCACAAAAACCTGGTTTCCATTCCCATAATTACATGTTCCTTATTTAACCCTCTGTTTCCCCCATGTTTTTGTGCGTGATTATTTCGTTGTAATATTGGTTGTTAAATAACTAATGACATCGATAAGTGACTTAATAAACAAGTCTGTCTGGTCAGGGGATAATGGATAGAATTATTAACTGGCCCTGGCGTGTGTGTGTGTGACTGTGTGTGTTTCTGTTTGTGTGTGCGTGTGTCTGTGTGTGTGTCTGTGTGTTTGAGTGTGTGAGTTTCTGTCTGTGTGTGTGCGTGTGAGCCGCCGCCGTGTGTGTAATCAAAAGATTGATGGCGGCCCAAATAGAGTTCTATCCGGACTCGACCAAATCAAATCAAATCAAATTTTATTTGTCACATACACATGGTTAGCAGATGTTAATGCGAGTGTAGCGAAATGCTTGTGCTTCTAGTTCCGACCATGCAGTAGTATCTAACAAGTAATCTAACAAATTCACAACAACTACCTTATACACACAAGAGTAAAGGAATGAATACGAGTATGTACATATAAATATATGGATGAGCGATGGCTGACCGGCATAGGCAAGATGCAGTAGATGGTATGGAGTACAGTATATACACATATATATGAGATGAGTAATGTAGGATATGTAAACATTATATAAATGGCATTGTTTAAAGTGGCTAGTGATACATTATTTCATCCAATTCTAATTATTAAAGTGGCTAGAGATTTGGGTCGATGACCCGAACGGCATAGGCAAGATACAGTAGATGGTTTAGAGTACAGTGTATACATTTGATATGAGTATGTCGGATACGTAAACATTATATACAAAATTGTTTAAAGTGGCTAGTGATACATTTGTTACATCCAATTCCTATGTATAAAGTGGCTAGAGATTTAAGTCAGTATGTTGGCAGCAGCCACTCAATGTTAGTGATGGCTGTTTAACAGTCTGATGGCCTTGAGGTAGAAGCTGTTTTTCAGTCTCTCGGTCCCAGCTTTGATGCACCTGTACTGACCTCGCCTTCTGGATGATAGCGGGGTGAACAGGCAGTGGCTCGGGTGGTTGTTGTCCTTGATGATCTTTTTGGCCTTTCTGTGACATCGGGTGGTGTAGGTGTCCTGGAGGGCAGGTAGTTTAACCCCGGTGATGCGTTGTGCAGTCCTCACTACCCTCTGGAGAGCCTTACGGTTGTGGGCGGAGCAGTTGCCGTACCAGGCGGTGATACAGCCCGACAGGATGCTCTCGATTGTGCATCTGTAAAAGTTTGTGAGTGATTTTGGTGACAAGCCAAATTTCTTCAGCCTCCTGAGGTTGAAGAGGCGCTGTTGCGCCTTCTTTACCACGCTGTCTGTGTGGGTGGACCAATTCAGTTTGTCCGTGATGTGTACGCCGAGGACGTGCACGGAATCGATGAACGTATCTCCCAATTTTCTCATTCACTGAGAGATGATTTGGAATGCAAATGTGTAGTGAATTTCTCCAAGACACGTATTACGCTGTTTAGAATGACGATGTAGCATACTGTGTGTGTGTGTTTTGTATGTGTGTGTGCACAGTGGCATCCCGAAAGTATTCACCCCCCTTGCCATTTTTCAATTTTTAGCCTTACAACATGGAATTAAAATAGATTTTTGGGGGGTTTGTATCATTTGATTTACAACATGCCTACCACTTTGAAGATGCAAAATATTTTTTACAAACAAGAAATAAGACAAAAAAAACAGAAAACTTGAGCGTGCATAACTATTCACCCCCCAAGGTCAATACTTTGTAGAGACACCTTTTGCAGCAATTACAGCTGCAAGTCTCTTGGGGTATGTCTCTATAAGCTTGGCACATCTAGCCACTGGGATTTTGCCCATTCTTCAAGGCAAAACTGCTCCAGCTCCTTCAAGTTTGATGGGTTCCGCTGGTATACAGCAATCTTTATTAAGTCATTGTTTCCCCTTAAACCACTCGAGTGTTGCTTTAGCAGTATGCTTAGATTCATTGTCCTGCTGGAAGGTGAACCTCCGTCCCAGTCTCAAATCTCTGAAAGAAAGAAACAGGTTTCCCTCAAGAATTTCCCTGTATTTAGCTCCATCCATCATTCCTTCTATTCTGACCAGTTTCCCAGTCCCTGCCGATGAAAAACATTGGTGGTGCTCTTGGGGTGATGAGAGGTGTTGGGTTTGCGCCAGACATAACATTTTCCTTGATGGCCAAAAAGCTAAATTTTAGTCTCATCTGACCTTCTTCCATATGATTGGGGAGTCTCCCACATGCCTTTTGGCGAACACATTTTTGCATATTTCTTTCTTTAAACAATGGCTTTTTTTCTGGCCACTCTTCCGTAAAGCCCCGCTCTGTGGAGAGTACGGCTTAAAGTGGTCCTATGGACAGATAATACAATCTCCGCTGTGGAGTTTTGCAGCTCCTTCAGGGTTATCTTTGGTCTCTTTGTTGCCTCTGATTAATGCCCTCCTCTCTCTTGGCAGGTTTGTTGTGGTGCCAAATTCTTTCCATTTTCTAATAATGGATTTATCGGTGCTCCGTGGGATGTTCCAAGTTTCTGATATTTTTTTATAACCCAACCCTGATCTGTACATCTCCACAACTTTGTCCCTGACCTGTTTGGAGAGCTCCTCGGTCTTCATGGTGCCGCTTGCTTGGTGGTGCCCCTTGCTTAGTGGTGTTGCAGACTCTGGGGCCTTTCAGAACAGGTGTATATGTACTGAGATCATGTGACAGATCATGTGACTTTTGAAGGTAATTGGTTGCACCAGATCTTATTTAGGGGATTCATAGCAAAGGGGGTGAGTACATATGCACGCACCACCAGTTTTTTTGGGGGGGTTTAAACAAGTTATTTTTTATATTTCACTTCACCAATTTGGACTATTTTGTGTATGTCCATTACATGAAATCCAAATAAAAATCCACTTAAATTACAGGTTGTAATGCAACAATATAGGAAAAATGCCAAGGGGGATGAATACTTCTGCAAGGCACTGTATGTATATTTGTGTGTGTATGTATGTTTATTTGTGTGTGTATGTATGTGTATTTGTGTATGTATGTATATTTCTGCGTGTATGTACGTGTATGTCTGTGTATGTGCATGTGTATGTGTGTAGCACATGAGTATGTGTGAAGCTTACTCCTCAGCCTGAAACATCCCCACTTACTGACTGGTAAAACGTTTCAGGAGGGTGGTCACGTGTGCCAGCAAGGCTTCGGTGTGAGTCGAATCGGGAGGAAGTGGTACTCGCTAAGCAAGCAGCATGATATCCATCGCACGTGCAGATGGTAATAGTATGATGTATGCAGAGGAAAGTCAGACTCGCTCTCTCATCAGCCCTCCTTTTCAGGTCTAATCCCAGTCCGCCAGAGGTCTAACAGTATTTCACAGAGCTCAATTTCCTCCTCTACATCTCACTCAGCCAGTCATCCAGCCAGTCATTTACTTAGCCAACCAGCCAGCCAGTCAGTCACCCAGCCAACCAGCCAGCCAGTCACCCAGTCACTCAGCCAACTAGCCAGTCAGCCAGTCAGCCAGTCAGCCAGCCAGCCAGGCAGTCATCCAGTCACTCAGCCATCCAGCCAGTCTCTTATCCAGGCAGCAATCAAGCCAGTCTCTTATCCAGGCAGCCATCCAGCCAGTCTCTTATCCAGGCAGCCATCCAGCCAGTCTCTTATCCAGGCAGCCATCCAGCCAGTCTCTTATCCAGGCAGCCACCCAGCCAGTCTCTTATCCAGGCAGCCATCCAGCCAGTCTCTTATCCAGGTAGCCATCTAGCCGATCTCTTATCCAGGCAGCCACCCTGCCAGTATCTTATCCAGGCAGCCATCCAACCAGTCTCTTATCCAGGCAGCCATCCAGCCAGTCTCTTATCCAGGCAGCCACCCAGCCAGTCTCTTATCCAGGCAGCCACCCAGCCAGTCTCTTATTCAGGCAGCCATCCAGCCAGTCTCTTATCCAGGCAGCCAGTCAGTCAGGCTCTCTGGGAGGTGCTAGCATATCTCATTTTATTTTGCTCCTGCTTTCTCTTACTTGAATCTTATAAACCCCCCCATACTCAACTGGCAGACCGTGGTTCGGATTTTTACCTAGAATGTGGGTAAACTTATTAAAAATATTAATTAAAAAGCTTTGAACCCTGGTGTCATATAAACACACACACACAAAAAAATAAAATAATATATATATAGCACAAAATTAGCTTAAAGAATTCTCTGCCATTAAAAAATTCTCTGCCACAATGCAAAAGTATATAATTGCAGGAAATTATATTGAACAAAACTATAAACGCAACATGTAAAGTGTTGGTCCCATGTTTCATGAGCTGAAATAAAAGATCACAGAAATGTTCCATACACACAAAAAGCTTATATCTCTCCAATTTTAAGCATATTTTTTTTACATCCCTGTTAGTGAGAATTTCTCATTTGCCAAGATGATTCAACCACCTGACAGGTGTGGCATATAAATATGCTTATTAAACAGCATGATCAATACACAGGTACACCTTGTGCTGTGGACAATAAAAGGCCACTCTAAAATGTGCAGTTTTACCACACAACACAATGCCACAGATGTCTCAAGTTTTGAGGGAGTGTGCAATTGGCATGCTGAAAAGAGGAATGTCAACCAGAGCTATTGCATGAGAATTTAGTATTAATTTCTCTCCCATAAGCCACCTCCAACATCATTTTAAAGAAGTAGGTTAAACTGGCCTCACAATCGCAAACCACATGTAACCATGCCAGCCCAGGACCTCCACATCTGGCTTCTTCACCTGAGACCAACCACCCGGACAGCGGATGGAACAGAAGTATTTCTGTCTGTAATAAAGCCCTTTTGTGGGGAAAAAATATTTCTGATTTGCTGGGCATGGCTCCCCAGTGGGTGGGCCTGGCTCCCCAGCGGGTGGGCCTATGCTCTCCCAGACCCCAAGATCCACCCATGGCTGCGCCCCGGCACCAGTCATGTGAAATCCTTAGATCAGGGCCTAATTAATTTATTTCAATTGACTGATATCCTTACATGAACTGTAACTCAGTAAAATCATTGACATTGTTGCATTTACAAGCATTTCGCTACACCCCGCAAGAACATTTGCTAAACACGTGTATGTGACCAATAAGATCTGCTAAACACGTGTATGTGACCAATAAGATCTGCTAAACACGTGTATGTGACCAATAAGATCTGCTAAACACGTGTATGTGACCAATAACATCTGCTAAACACGTGCATGTGACCAATAACATTTTTGTTCAGTATAGCTTTAAAACTTTTTCTCTCCGCCAACAAGAGGGGTGTAAACATTTTAGGGTCAATCATTTTTACCTGGTCAAAAACCTCCACATCCTTCTCAGTCCGTGCCTGAAGGTAGTCTTCCAAGGCGTTCTGATCTTGTTCGACAACTTCCACCACATCAGATGGGGTTTCAGTGATCTGAAAGTACGTTATACAAAAATAGCAATAGACAAACAACAATACAAAGTCAATCACAAATTTGAAAGACTACAGTATACGCAATATTTGTATATACAATTTCATTGTTTACCTCAGTCAACAGCTGCAGCTCCCGTCCGTACTCTGTGGAGGCCTGGATGCTGCTGTTGTGTGCAACGAGAATTACCTTCAGGCTGTTCTCCCACCCTTCCTGGTAGCCGTCAAGGGACTTGCCCCACGACAGTCTTTAGGGTCTGGTTGGTCCATTCACCAAACCTGGAGGAGGGGGTAGGAAAGCGATATCTATTGACAATGTAAGATATTGAAATATGTCTGATTATGTACCATGGAAAAACAAAAACAAATTGTAAAAATTAAATAAAAACAAACCATTGGTGACAGAATATAACCTATAACATCCCTAACTTCTTCCGGCGTTCATGACCTCGGTCACTCAAAGTGACCTCAGGAGAACCGTCGGTATTGAAGATGTCCATCATCACCTTGGAGTTGGCCTCCACCCACTTGGCAAAGTGATTGGTCGCCGTCAGACACCAGCTGTTGCCATTCCTGGATTCAATGAAGGGTCCGATGAGGTCCACCACTAACATTTAAAGTGTTAGAGAGAAGATTACTTTATTCTGAGCCGTATCTGTGTCATACAGTATGCAGATTTTCATATTTGTAAGGATACTGACACACACACACACACACACACACATTTTATAATATTGAACTCTGCTGTAGTCAAATAAAGCAACCATTACAAAACAACTTATCAGGGTAAAATTTGAATTGGGACACTTACCGATCATGTGCCCTGGTGAAACAACTTTGATGGGCTTCAAATCCGGCGCCACAGTCTTCACCCTCGCAGGCTAGACAGGGTACTGACCTTTAAGCAAAAAGTGACACATTGAAACAGTGTGTGCTCTCTAATATGATTTCAGATATAATAGAATGTGATTGATTAATATCAAAAGTTATTTCAACTGCCCAGCTCCTTGACAATTCCCTGTCAGAAGAAGCGTAGGTTGATTTTGGCAATCATGCCCTTCACTCTCGGTCAGCACGGCCTCCTTCTCCTCCTTAGTGAAAAGCACCCTCCTGTGTGGCTGGCCATCCTTCCCCCGTAGGTACATATGATTGCCTAACAAGTTAGAAGAGGCAAGTAGTTGAAATACTCAAGTCTAAGTGCACTTCTCTCTCTCCCTCTCTCTCTCTCTCTCTCTCTCTCTCTCTCTCTCTCTCTCTCTCTCTCTCTCTCTCTCTCTCTCTCTCTCTCTCAGACACCTAGTTAAGGGCGGGAGGTTGGCACATAATAATGTCTGGAATGGAGTCAATGAAATGGTGTCAACCACATGGAAACCACGTTTGATACTGTTCCATTATTATGTGCCAACCTCCCCTCAGCAGCCTCCACTGAAGTGTATGTACAGATAGCAACATGTAGATGACCAACTTGCTAGATGGAAAATGGTTGTTCACAGTTAAATCCATCCCGTTATCTAATAACGTAGAAGTTCATATCTAATAAGGTAGAAGTTAACTTCTTAACGTTAATTTCTCTGAGTTTTGCTCCTTTTGATGAGAACAGTGGCGCCTTCATAGTACTTCGCCTTCATAGTACTTCACCTTCATAGTACTTCGCCTTCATAGTACTTCGCCTGGATAGTACTTCGCCTGGATAGTACTTCGCATTCATAGTACTTCGCCTGGATAGTACTTTGCATTCATAGTACTTCGCCTTCATAGAACTTCGCCTGGATAGTACTTCGCCTGGATAGTACTTCGCCTTCATAGTACTTCGCATGGTTAGAAAGATTAAATAAAATCTCCTCAAGGGATATGAAGTTCAAGCTACATACAAACAGAAAGTTACAATAATAGTTACAGTAGCTAGCCAACGCTACTTTTTTTGGCAGGGGGACACTATTTGGCATGACAGGCTCCCCCAACCAAATCTCGCTTTAGGTCCTCAAAAGGCTAGAGCCGTCTCTTGCGGTACGCAAGTTTGCTAATAGTCGACAGTAAGCCGATTGGTTGGCTTTTAGAACCAATAAACAGTGCTTCCCTCCAGGTCTGAGGACAAACCCTTTTCTCCAGACTCCAGGCTATAGAGTCAGCTACCATCCTCAGCAGCTTTCCATCTAAGTTGGCAATGGAAGGTGGAAAAAGTCCCTAAACATGATGAGATGTTAATTGCTTAATTAACTCAGGAACCACACCTGTGTGGAAGCATCTGCTTTCAATTTAATTTGTATCCCTCGTTTACTCAAGTGTTTCCATTATTTTGGCAGTTACCTGTAAATGTGTACACACACACACACACACACACACACTCCTCCGTGCTGGCAAATTGGATCTCTGACAGCTGTGTCACTAACAGTATTCATAAGTGGATCAATAACAACAGCAGCATTTCTGTCATATGGACCACAACACCACAGCACCCCAACAGACTGGCTGACAGGCAGGCAGTTAGCATCACTCCTCAGTCACCTCTACACTGTGATAGCTGACTGCCTGGGCCCTCTGCTTTGAGAAACAGGCAGTTAGCATCACTCCTCAGTCACCTCTACACTGTGATAGCTGACTGCCTGGGCCCTCTGCTTTGAGAAACAGACAGTTGATCAAAGTAGCATTTAGTCTAGTGTTGTTCTCCTACCTATTAATCTTCCTGTGTGGCACAGATCTGGATGGTATTTTCCTGTCGTGACTTTGTGTGTGAGAAATGTGCCTGTGTGTGTGTGCCGTGCGTGTGTGTGCGTGTGTGTGAGACTTCCCTTCCTCTCTCCAATGACAAACGGAAGAGTTGTAATTAATGGCCATTAGTGGCTACATGTTCCTCTGTTTGCTTTCTCTGTCCTTATTAACTACATTGTGCTTTTGCTGTGTGTGTGTGTGTGTGTGTGTGTGTGTGTGTGTGTGTGTGTGTGTGTGTGTGTGTGTGTGTGTACGAACGTGTGCGATTGTGCACGTGCACCACCATGTGTATGTGTGTGTGTGATTAATGATATGCATGGCTCTCCAGACAGCTTGATTGGTGTATCAGGTGGTATCAGAGGGACTCCAGCAGCATGCAGTGTGTGCAGCATGGAGGTGCACACAAGGGCCTTTGTCTGCCTGTGTGTGTCTTTTTCTTAGGTCTACATAATATATATAACCCACATCTATGAAACAGTGTGAGGAGAGAGAGAGAGAGAGAGAGAGAGAGAGAGAGAGAGAGAGAGAGAGAGAGAGAGAGAGAGAGAAAAGTGCACTTAGACTTGAGTATTTCAACTACTTGCCTCTTCTAACTTGTTAGGCAATCATATGTACCTACGGAGGAAGGATGGCCAGCCACACAGGAGGGTGCTTTTCACTAAGGAGGAGAAGGAGGCCGTGCTGACCGAGAGTGAAGGGCATGATTGCCAAAATCAACCTACGCTTCTACTGACAGGGAATTGTCAAGGAGGTGGACAGCTGGGCAGTTGAAATAACCTTTTGTTAATCAAGCACATTCTATTATATCTGAAACATATATCAGAGAGCACACAATGTTTCAATTTGTCACTTTTTGCTTAAAGGTCAGTACCCTGTCTAGCCTGCCAGAACTTTGAGAGGGTGAAGACTGTGGCGCCGGAGTTGAAACCCATCAAAGTTGTTTCACCAGGGCACATGATCGGTAAGTGTCCCAATTCAATTCATTTTACCCTGATAAGTTGTTTTGTAATGGTTGCTTTATTTGACTACAGCAGAGTTCAATATCATAAAATGTGTGTGTGTCTGTGTGTGTGTGTCAGTATCCTTACAAATATGAAAATCTGCAAACTGTATGACACAGATACGGCTCAGAATAAAGTAATCTTCTCTCTAACACTTTAAATGTTAGTGGTGGACATCATCGGACCATTCATTAACAGCTAGTACACAGTGGCCATAAACAGATAGTACACAGTGGCAGAATACCTGACCACTGTGACTGACACAAACTTAAGGAAAGCTTTGACTATGTACAGACTCAGTTAGCATAGCCTTGCTATTGAGAAAGGCTGCCGTAGGCAGACCTGGCTCTCAAGAGAAGACAGGCTATGTGCACACTGCCCAAAAAATGAGGTAGAAACTGAGCTTCACTTCCTAACCTCCTGACAAATGTATGACCAAATTAGAGACACATATTTCCCTCAGATTACACAGATCCACAAAGAATTAGAAAACAAACCATTTTTGATTAACTCTCATATCTACTGGGTGAAATACCACAGTGTGCCATCACAGAAGCAACTTTTGTGACCTTTTGCCACAAGAAAAGGGAAACCAGTGATGAACAAACACCATTGTAAATACAACACATATTTATGCTTATTTATTTTCCCTTTTGTACTCTAACTATTTGCACATCGTTACAACACTGTATATATATACATAATATGACATTTGAAATGTCTTTATTTTTTTGGAACTTTTGTGAGTGTAATGTCTACTGTTAATTTTGATTGTTTATTTCACTTTTGTTTATTATCTACTTCACTTGCTTTGGCGATGTAACATTTGTTTACCATGCCAGTAATGCCTCTTGAATTGAATTGTGTGTGAGACAGAGAGAGAAGCTGGTCCTGTGGCTCTGTTCACAAACACAAACAGACCTAGCAGAGCCCCAGATTATAAAAAGAGCTGTCCTGGTGAATCCCTGAGAAAGAATCCCTGAGAGAGAGAGGAGAGAGAGAGCAGAGAGAGAGAGTTGGTGTGAGAGAGAGAGCAGAGAGAGAGAGAGAGGAGAGAGAGCAGAGAGAGAGAGAGAGGAGAGAGAGAGAGAGCAGAGAGAGAGAGAGGAGAGAGAGAGAGAGGAGAGAGAGGAGAGAGAGGAGAGAGAGAGCAGAGAGAGAGAGAGAGATACCTGGGGTTCTGTCAGGTGATGATGTGTCGTGCTGCTGAGTCACTATGGTGCTAAGTAGGGTTGAATGGAGGGAACCCAGTTACTGAGATTTACCGGGATTTACACCCCAAAACCACTCCCTTTTCAATAAATTAGCTGTGAGAAACCGGTAAATTATAATAAATTATTTATATGAACAGTATGGTGTGAAACAGAACTGTTAAATTAAACGCAATGTCTAAATCTTAAATCAAATCAAACTTTATTTATCACATGCACCGAATACAACAAGTGTAGACCTTACCGTGAAATGCTTACTTACAAGCCATTAACAAACAGTGCAGTTCAAGAAGAGTTAAAGAAAATATTTACCAAATAAACTAAAATTAAAAATAATAATAAATATAGCTTCTCTATGGCCTTTATACTTCATTTTATACTTCAAGATGACCTTCAATCAGTTCCACATATGTGTATATACTGCTTCCTTTCCTACTGTGTTCTCCCTCTCTTTCTGTACAATTTTTTATCCAAACCCAGCTTCTAGTCTTGATTGAATGTAAATCATTCATCTACCATTTGAGTTGTGTTTATTACTAGTGTCCCACACAGCTTTTGTCATTCGGCTCATATACATACAGTTAATACTAGAGGGCTAGTGAAACGACAATGGTGATGATGATGATGATGATGATGATGATGATGATGCTCTAGACTTATCTTTCCGCTCTTTAAGATTAGTATCACTATTTCTCTCTCGTTTCAAGTCCTGCCACAACATCTCAAATGGCATAAGGTCTGGACTTTGACTAGGCCATTCCAAAACTTAAACATTTTCATGTACACTTGACTGTGTGTTTTGGGTCATTGTCTTGCTGCATGACCCAGCTGCATTCAGCTTCAGCTCACAGATGGATGGTCTGACATTTTCCTGTAGAATTCTCTGAAAGAGGTTCAAATTCATGGTTCATGGTTAAGACAAGTCGTCCTGGTCCTGAGACAGCAAAACATCCACAAACCATGTGGCTCCCGTGTGGTGCTGCGGTCTAAGGTGCTGCATCTCATTGCAAGAGGTGTCACTACAGTCCCTGGTTCAAATCCAGGCTGAATCACATCTGGCTGTGATTGGGCAGCGCACAACTGGCCCAGCATCATCCGGGTTTGGCCCGGGGTAGCCCGTCATTGTAAATAAGAATTTGTTCTTAACTGACCTGCCTAGTTAAATAAAATCACCACCATGTTTGACCGTTGGTTTGAGGTTCTGACTCTGGAATGCAGCGTTTGGTTTTCACCAGGCATAATGGGACCCATGTCATCCAAAATGTTATACTTTTGAATCGTCTGTCCATAGAACAATCTTCCAAGAGTCTTAGAATCAGCTTGATCCCCTCTATCGAAGACGCTTGGACCTTCTTTTTTTATATTTTCAGTAGTATTGTTAACAAACACGCCCACATAAAGAAAATGAGAATTAAAAACAGGTTCAGCCCCTGGTTCGACCATGAATTTTCAGAATTAATCCACCTCAAGAATTGCATTTGGTGAAAAGCTCGGCACACACATACTCGTTCAGGCAAATGAGAAATACGTGCACTCAAGCTATCCGGAAGGCCAAAGTTAGTTACTTTATGGAGCAGTTCTCTCTCTGTGGGTCTAACCCCAAGAAGTTCTGGAAAACGGTTAAAGACCTGGAGAATAAACCCTCCTCCTCACAGCTGTCCATGTCTCTTCATTTTGATGATGTGGTTGTTATTGTTGGGTTCTGAGAATATGACATATACTTATTCATGTCACTGAGTAAGAGAGGGTAATGTATAATGTTTACATTATGTCAGGATATGTTATTGTTAGCCATTAGGGATCCTATGGGAGGAGAAGAGACACAGTCTGGTATGAATAACCATGACAGTCTTGAGTTGGGGAGGAGTGAGCACTTTGGGGTAGAGGTCTGATGAAGTGAGGAAGAACAGATATCACTAAGGTTCTGTCTAGCAACAGAGATGCATTGGCTGTTCAGATGTGTAGGAAGAGACTCAGCATAGGAGAAAGGATTAAATATCTATGCTTGTGTGAATATGTTTTTGTCTAATGCAGCAGAATGGATCATCTGGGATGAATAAACTTGGTCTGAGCATTTATAGTGTACATTGAGTTTTTACTCTGAGAATTATAACCTAACATTACTGACAAGTAGCACATGTCCCTTTCAGATTTGGGATAAGTCATTATAGGCAAAAAAAAATAAAAAAAGGGGTGCGAATCCTTAATAGGTTTTAACCACCACTTCATTAAATCAGGATTCCTATTTGACTCAGCCATGCCTCCTTGCCCGTCCAACCTTTCCTCATCTCCCACCCCTTCTAATGCGACTATCCCCGATGCTTCTCCCTCTTTTCCCCCTGCCCCGCTACAAAGTTTCTCCCTGCAGGCAGTCACTGAGTCTGAGGTGCTAAAGGAGCTCCTTAAACTTGACCCCCAAAAAACATCTGTGTCAGATGGTTTAGACCCTTTCTTCTTTAAGGTTGCTGCCCCTATCATCACCAAGCCTATCTCTGACCTGTTTAACCTGTCTCTTCTCTCTGGGGAGGTTCCCATTGCTTGGAAGGCAGCCATGGTTAATCCTTTATTTAAAGGGGGAGATCAAGCTGATCCTAACTGTTGTAGGCCTATTTCTATTTTGCCCTGTTTATCAAAACTGTTGGAAAATCTTGTCAATAATCAACTGACTGTCTTTCTTGATGTCTATAGTATTCTCTCAGGTATGCAATCTGGTATCCACTCAGGTTATGGACGTGTCACTGCAACTTTAAAGGTCCTCAATTATGTCACCATTGCTCTTGATTCTAAGCAATGTTGTGCTTGACTTTTGATACGGTAGACCATTCTATTCTTGTGGGCCAGCTAAGGAGTATTGGAGTCTCTGAGGGGTCTTTGGCCTGATTTGCTAACTACCTGCAATGTATAAAGTCAGAAAATCTGCTGTCTCAGCCACTGCCTGTCACTAAGGGAGTACCCCAAGGCTCGATCCTAGGCCCCACGCTCTTCTCCATTTACATCAACAACATAGATCAGGCAGTAGGAAGCTCTCTCATCCATTTATATGCAGATGATTCAGCTGGCCCCTCCCCTAATTTTGTGTTAAATGCTCTACAACAAAGCTTTCTTAGTGTCCAACAAGCTTTCTCTACCCTTAACCTTGTTCTGAACACCTCCAAAACAAAGGTCATGTGGTTTGGTAAGAAGAATGCCCTCTTCCCACAAGTGTTATTACAACCTTTGATGGTTTAGAGCTTGAGGTAGTAACCTCACACAAGTACTTGGGAGTATGGCTAGACGGTGCACTGTCCTTCTCTCAGCACACATCAAAGCTGCAGGCTAAAGTTAAATCTAGACTTGGTTTCCTCTATCGTAATTGCTCCTCCTTCACCCCAGCTGCCAAACTAACCCTGATTCAGATGACCATCCTACCCATGCTAGATTACGGAGACATAATTTATAGATCGGCAGGTAAGGGTGCCCTCGAGCAGCTAGATGTTCTTTACCAAAATCGCCATCAGATTTGCCACCAATGCTCCTTATATACTCCTCTATACTCCTCTGGTCATCTCTGTATACCCGTCGCAAGGCCCACTGGTTGATGCTCATTTTTATAATCCTCTTAGGCCTCACCCCCCCTATCTGAGATACCTACTGCAGCCCTCATCCTCCACATACAACACCCGTTCTGCCAGTCACAATCTGTTAATAGTCCCCAAAGTACACACATCACTCGGTCACTCCTCTTTTCAGTTCGCTGCAGCTAGCGACTGGAACGAGCTGCAACAAACACTCATCACAACAGGAGAGACAACACAACACTACGTAAGGAGAGACCTAAGACAACATAGCAAGGCAGCAACACATGACAACACAGCATGGTAGCAACACAACATGACAAAAACATGGCAGCAACACAACATGGTAGCAGCACAAAACATGGTACATCTCTTCATTCAAAGACTCAGTCATGGACACTCTTACTGACAGTTGTGGCTTCTTTGTGTGATGTATTGTTGTTTCTACCTTCTTGCCCTTTGCTGTTGTCTGTGCCCAATAATGTTTGTGCCATGTTGTTGTCATGTTGTGTTGCTAACATGCTGTGTTGTCATGTGTTGCTGCCTTGCTATGTTGTCTTAGATCTCTCCTTACGTAGTGTTGTGTTGTCTCTCCTGTTGTGATGTGTGTTTTGTCCTATATTTATATTGTATTAATTTTAGATTTTTAAATCTAGGCCCACGTCCCCGTAGGAGGCCTTTTGCTCTTTGGTAGGCCGTCATTGTAAATAAGAATTTGTTCTTAACTGACTTGCCTTGTTAAATAAAGGTTAAATAACATTTAAATAATAAAAAAATGATCATCCAGGTGCTTCCAGGTGCTTTGTGGACTTTTTTGAATGACATGGGTCCCATAACTTTGTTTATTAAATAAATGAAATAAGTATGCAATTGTTGTGTTATTTGTTCATTCAGGTTTCCTTTATCTAATGTTAGGTTTTGGTTGAAGATCTGATAACATCAGTATCAAAAATATGCAAAAGAAGAGACAATTATACAGCGCATTCTTTTTCCACATTTTGTTATGTTACAGCCTTATTCTAAAATGGATGAAAATGTTTTTTCCCTCATCAATCTACACACAATACCACATAATGAAAAAGGGTAAAAATGTCTTTAGAAATGTTAGCATTGTTTTTAAATGAAATACAGAAAAATCGAATTTACATAAGTCTTCACACCCCTGAGTGAATACATGTTCACCTTTACCAGCGATTACAGCTCGTGAGTCCTCATGGGTAAGTCTCTAAGAGCTTTGCACACCTGGATTGTACAATATTTGCACATTACTCTTCAAAATTCTCCAAGCTCTGTCAAGTAAATGCTCTACAACACTGTAACTAGGCCATTCAGGAGCATTCAATGTCATCTTGGTAAGCAACTCCAGAGTATATTTGGCCTTGTGTTTTAGGTTATTGTCTTGCTGAAAGGTGAATTTGTCTCCCAATCTATGTTGGAAAGCAGTCTGAACCAGGTTTTCTTCTAGGATTTTGCCTGTACTTTGCTCCATTCCATTTATTTTTATCTATAAAAGATCTCCCTTGCTGATGACAAGCATACCCATAACATGATGCAGCCACCACCATGCTCAGTGATGTTTTGTGTTGGATAAGCCCCAAACATAAAGCTTTTTATTCAGGACATGAAGTTCAGTTCCTTGACATATTTCTTTAGTGCTTTATTACTAATAATACAGAATATTTGTATTCTGTACAGGCTTCCTTCTTTTCACTCTGTCAATTAGGTTAGTATTGTGGAGTAACTGCAATGTTGTCGACTTAGCCCACGGACGAGAGTCTCTTCCTGGGGTTCCCTGACTGGGTGAAGTGGGTGAAGGGTTTTGAAATGGTAAACTTTTCAATCTTTACTTCTGTCCTCCCCCCATTTAGTTTTACAGGATGCTGGACAAACTTTTCAGCCTAATTTTAAAAGTGACATTGGCTGCTGGGTTTTCCTTACTTTACCATGATTGCATTGCTCTGAGTAGATCCATATCAGTACTGAACAGAAAACAAATGGAATTATTGATTTCTAAACAGTTTATCTCTGTGTCTTCTGTTATCTCCTTGTATACTATATACAGTATAGAAATGTTTAGATACCGAATTCAACTAAAGTGAAATGCCCAACCATACATAAATAGATAATGTTGATTGTATAGGTTAGCTATAGCTTATTACAAAATGGAAGCACACACACACACATTTTTGTTTTACTATTCTAGTGGGGTCCAAACAATTGATTCCCATTCAAAATCCAATTTTCCCTAACCCCTAACCCAACACTAACCCTTAAACCTAACCCTAACCCTAACCTTGACCCTAACCTTAACCTCTAACCTAACCCTAACCCTAACTCCTGAATCTAACACCTAACCTAACCCTAACCCTAACCCTAACCCTAACTCCTGAATCTAACCCCTAACACTAACCATAATTCTAACCCTAACCCTAAGCCTAACTCCTGAATCTAACCCTTAACACTAACCATAATTCTAACCCTAACCTTAACCCCTAACCTAACCCTAACCCTAACCCTAAGCCTAACTCCTGAATCTAACCCCTAACACTAACCATAATTCTAACCCTAACCCTAACTCCTGAATCTAACCCTTAACACTAACCATAATTCTAACCCTAACCTTAACCCCTAACCTAACCCTAACCTAACCCTAAGCCTAACTCCTGAATCTAACCCCTAACACTAACCATAATTCTAACCCTAACCCTAACTCCTGAATCTAACCCTTAACACTAACCATAATTCTAACCCTAACCTTAACCCCTAACCTAACCCTAACCCTAACCCTAAGCCTAACTCCTGAATCTAACCCCTAACACTAACCATAATTCTAACCCTAACCTTAACCCCTAACCTAACCCTAACCCTAAGCCTAACTCCTGAATCTAACCCCTAACACTAACCATAATTCTAACCCTAACCCTAAGCCTAAAATAGTAAAACAAAAAACACACATTTTGGGGAACCAAAAGTGTTGGGAGAAATTCACTTATATGTGTATATGTCCCAATACTTTTGGAGCTCACTGTACAAAGCCCTGAGCCTCTGTTAGCTCTGGACGGTAGATTTAGCACAATCATGAAGATAATTTGGTGATGAATATGCACCTCTGATGCCGACGTATGAAAGGATGAATGAGGGAGAGAGCGAGAGAAAGAGAGAAAATCCACTCTCCTCCAGTCTTCTCTTTCCCTTGACCATAATGGTACCAGTTTAGCAGTAATGAGTTGAGATCTGAGCTTTGGACAGAATATGAATGATCAGCTTGTGTGTTATTTCTGTGTGTCAGAATGAAGCGGTAGCCTTGTAAAGTGCTGCGTGGGGGATGAGCATTTTCACTTTTAAATACAGCGGAAAGGGAGAGCATGGTTAATGCATCCCGATGATCTCACACACACGCACACGCACACGCACGCACGCCCACACACACACACACACACACACACACACACACACACACACACACACACGCACACGCACCACACACACACACACGCAGAGGTAAACACATACTCTTTTATGTTGTTCATGTGCTTGTCTGTGTGTGTGGGAGAGGGACCAAGCAGGAGTTTGTCTCTATGGGTGGTGATGTGACATCTGTGTAGTGATGGGGACATATACTGTATAATATATATGTACAGTACCAGTCAAAAGTCTGGACACACCTACTCACTCCAGGGTTTTTCTTTATTTTTACTATATTCTACATTGTAGAATAATAGTGAAGACATCAAAACTATAAAATAACACACATGGAATCATGTAGTAACCAAAAAAGTATTGAACAACACAAAATACATTTTATCTTTGAGATTCTTCAAGTAGACACCCTTTGCCTTGATGACAGCTTTGCACACTCTTGGCATTCTCTCAACCAGCTTCATCAGGAATGCTTTTCCAACAGTCTTGAAGGAGTTCCCACATATGCTGAGCACTTGTTGGCATCTTGTCTCAAATTCAATTGGAGGTCTCTCTCTCTATATCCCTCTCTCTCAATTAAATTAAATTCAAGGGGCTTTATTGTTTGTTTGTTGTATTGTTTACATATGTCTCTCTCCCTCTCTCTCTTTCTCTCTTTCTCTCTCTCCTTATCACTATCTTTCCCATCCCACCCTTTCTCTCTCCCTCCATCCCCTCTTTTCCAGTCAGACTACAGAGGGATGTTTGTCAGTAGTCTGGTCTGTTGTAATTATATAGGCAGGTTGGTAACATACATCTTTGACAAAGGAAGAAAGGGCTTATTAGCTAGAGAACAAGGTAATACTGTTGGACTAATGATCACACCCTAGATAAGCTAGATGCAGGCAAGAGGTGATACTGTTGGACTAATGATTACACCCTAGATAAGCTAGATGCAGGCAAGAGGTGATACTGTTGGACTAATGATTACACCCTAGATAAGCTAGATGCAGGCAAGAGGTGATACTGTTGGACTAATGATTACACCCTAGATCAGCTAGATGCAGGCAAGAGGTGATACTGTTGGACTAACGATCACACCCTAGATAAGCTAGATGCAGGCAAGAGCGGGCAATGAGGTATTGAATGTCTCAATGTCTGTTACTTTGATTACTCCAATTTGTCTCTCTACAATCACGTGCACCTACAGTGAGGGAAAAAAGTATTTGATCCCCTGCTGATTTGGTACGTTTGCCCACTGACAAATAAATGATCAGTCTATATTTTTAATGGTAGGTTTATTTGTACAGTGAGAGACAGAATAACAACAAACACATCCAGAAAAACGCATGTGAAAAATGTTATAAATTGATTTGCATTTTAATGAGGGAAGTAAGTATTTGACCCCCTCTCAATCAGAAAGATTTCTGGCTCCCAGGTGTCTTTTATACAGGTAACGAGCTGAGATTAGGAGCACACTTAAAGGGAGTGCTCCTAATCTCAGTTTGTTACCTGTATAAAAGACACCTGTCCACAGAAGCATTCAATCAAGAAACGTCTGACCTCTGTGATTGCCAACAAGGGTTTTGCCACCAAGTACTAAGTCATGTTTTGCAGAGGGGTCAAATACTTATTTCCCTCATTAAAATGCAAATCAATTTCTAACATTTTTCACATGCGTTTTTCAGGATTTTTTTGTTGTTATTCTGTGTCTCACTGTTCAAATAAACCTACCATTAAAATTATAGACTGATAATTTCTTTGTCAATGGGCAAACGTACCAAATCAGCAGGGGATCAAATACTTTTTTCCCTCACTGTACGTTATAAACATCCATTTGTAGGCTAGGTTTTAGCAACCTCATGATGGGTATAGGGACAATGTGAGTATCATGTAGTAGCCTAAACCTATCACTGTTACATTGAGCTGGGTGAATGGACTATGAATGACAGTCATCCAATATGCTGTAAAAGAAATTAGACCATGCTCAATATTTCTTTTTTGTTGACCTCCCCAATCTTAATTAAATGGCTCCAACCGCCACTGGTGTAGTGTTGCCATAGGGTGGAGGAGCGGCTCTCCTTCACTTATTTACATTTGAGAATACAGGGACCTGGTAAAACTATTTCTGGAAAATTAATTCTGATAAATTCTAAATAAATTCTATTTAATTACCACAAAGAAATGTCATGGAAAACGATAGAATGACAAACCAAATGAATATTTATAGCAGCCTAGAGGTACATTGTGGTTTCTTCCCTGTCTTCTCTCTGGTGGGGGGAGAGAATGATGAACAACTGTAGGCTACAGGTTGTTTTCTACTGCGGAGGCCTGTCAGAGCATAAAAAAAACACCCCCCACCCCCCAAAGAATAAATAAACATTCACCGTGTGTCTGACTTGACGTTGTTAAAACTCCACAGACCTCGCTGCTCTCACTGCTCTCTCTGCTCTCTCTGCTCTTGTGCAGTGGAACCCAGAACGATATGTTCCCACTTGGTTACGGTGACATCATTCTGCCCAGGACACAAACCAGACTGGCAACCTCCCCCCCCCCCAAAAATTATAACAATGTAAAGGAGCCTGACCCTCTCTGGAAGTTGCTGTAGCCCTGCTTGGGATATTGAGCCTAAATCGGCCCATTCTAGCTTGGTATGTCAGGGTGGGAAATTGGAAATGTGATAATAATGCATTTAGATTCTAGTTTATTGAGATGCATGAAAACACTAAACAAATATTGATTTTATGATTTAACCCAAATGTCCTGATGTTCTACGTAGTAATGTTTTATGTTCACTACTTGGTCGATTGATTTGATAACATGTTTAATCTATGCAAATAAATTCTTTGAACTGAGAGTTCTCTCTGTTTTTGTTGTTGTTCTGTAATAGGGTATATTGTGACCAAGCTAATCAAATCATGATACAGTTACACAATCCAATAACACGTCTACTCAAAATAAAGCTCTCTTCGTAAACAGTGTAATAGCTACTGTAAATTGGACAGTGCAGTTAGATTAACAAGAATTTAAGCTTTCTGCCAATATAAGATATGTCTATGTCCTGGGAAATGTTCTTGTTACTTACAACCTAATGCTAATCGCATTAGGAAGGGACACTGATCCCGAAGAAGTCTAGAGCTATTAGGTCTACTGCTAATTATTGTTGTTCCTGAGCTGGCCGAATGGCAGAGCCTTTCAGCACCAAATGTGATCCTGGGATTGTCCTTTCAGCTCCACAAGCGATCCTGTCACCGTCCTTTCAGCACCACAAGCGATCCTGTCACCGTCCTTTCAGCTCCACAAGCGATCCTGTCACCGTCCTTTCAGCTCCACAAGCGATCCTGTCACCGTCCTTTCAGCACCACAAGCGAATCAGGCGCTGTCCTTTCAGCACCACAAGTGATCATGTTGCTGTCCTTTCAGCACCACAAGCGAATCAGGCGCTGTCCTTTCAGCACCACAAGCGATCCTGGCGCTGTCCTTTCAGCACCATATGCGAATCAGGCGCTGTCCTTTCAGCACCACAAGCGAATCAGGTGCTGTCCTTTCAGCACCAGAAGCAATCCTGTCACCGTCCTTTCAGCACCACAAAGGAAGCTCCAAACACTTAAAATGACATCTACTCAAGACCTGTTGCCTGTACGACTAATAGTCCTCGTCACTTATTATTATTACAAATAGAAGATGATCTCTTCTCAATTATCACTTCTCACAGTGGTGCTTGTTTAGTTAGATCAAAGCTGAATCAATGTCTCGCAAGATCACATAACGATTAATTTGTATTTTACTTAACAGAACCAAATATGAAAGCATAGCAGAGAAGGCCTATAACATCATGACATCATTAACTGTTGTTTTTTTGCACTCCCTCACATAAATAAAGTCATTAAAACTTGTTTTTCAACCACTCCACTAATTTCTTGTTAACAAACTATAGTTTTGGCAAGTCGGTTAGGACATCTACTTTATGCATGACACAAGTAATTTTTCCAACAATTGTTTACATACAGATTATTTCACTTATAATGCACTGTATCACAATTCCAGTGGGTCAGAAGTTTACATACACTAAGTTGACTGTTTCTTTAAAACCTCTTAGGGATCATTGGGGCGCTAGCGCCCCATTCCAGACACTACCCGGAAAAATGTAAGGTGCCAAATTCAAAATCCAAAAGTATAACTTTAAAACATTCATCAATATACAAATGTTACATACTCTTCAAAAGCTTAGACTCTTTGCAATCTCACAGCGTTGTCGGTTTTCGTGAACGCGCCTCCTCTTCTGTTTACATCTGGTGACTAGTTCGAAATTCTTCTTCTATTACCATCCAGAGCAACCTAACATCACCAAACACTGTCTAGAGACTGTTGACATCAAGTGGAAGCAATAGGTACTGCAATATTACTCCCAGATATGGCTGTTTTCAATAGGGAGGGGTTCAAAATGAGGCAATGTGTCAAAAACACTTTTTCCAGGACAGAAATTCCTTGGGTTTTCACCTGCTATATCAGTTTTGTTATACTCACAGACAATATTTTAACTGTTTTAGAAACTGAGTGTTTCCTATCCAATAGTACTAATTATGTGCATATCCTATTTTCTGGGCCTGAGTGGCAGGCCTTTTACTTTGGGCACACCAGACTCTCCAAAACCGACACCTCAACTGCCGCTCCCTAAGATGTTAACTATAATATTTCACACGGATAATAACCTGGACGATAGAAAAGGAAAATCCCGAGGAGCGCGCTCACGGTCTCGTGCTCAAAACACAAAAGCCACTTCCTCCATCCACTTACATATTTTTCTTCTATAAGGTTGTTATGCATGGTAAACGCATGAAACCTTGTCTAAAGACTGTTGACATCTAGTGGAAGCCATAAGTACTACAACCAGGGTCCTAGTTTACTGCAAATCCATTAGAAAACCATTGGAAATGAGGGAATGTCACAAAAAAATAAAAATCCGGACAGAAATTCCTCGGGTTTTTGCCTGCCATATCAGTTCTGTTATACTTACAGAAATTATTTTAACAGTTTTAGGAACTTTAGAGTGTTTTCTATCCAATAGTACTAATTATGTGCATATCCTAGTTTCTGGATCTGAGTGGCAAAACTGACACCACTGCTGCCGCTCCCTAAGAAGTTTTAAACAGCTTGGAAAATTCCAGAAAATTATGTCATGGCTTTAGAAGCTTCTGATAGGCTAATTGACATAATTTGAGTCAATTAGAGGTGTACCTGTGGATGTATTTCAAGGCCTACCTTCAAACTCAGTGCCTCTTTGCTTGACATCATGAGAAAATCAAAAGAAATCAGCCAAGACCTTTCTTTTAGACCTCCACAAGTCTGGTTCATCCTTGGGAGCAATTTCCAAACGCCTGAAGGTACCACATTCATCTGTACAAACAATAGTACGCAAAAATAAACACCATGGGACCACGCAGCCATCATACCGCTCAGGAAGGAGACGCGTTCTGTCTCATAGAGATGAACATACTTTGGTGCGAAAAGTGCAAATCAATCCCAGAACAACAGCAAAGGACCTTGTGAAGATGCTATATCTATATCCACAGTAAAACGAGTCCTATATCGACATAACCTCAATTTTGGGGAAACAACACTCCTAATTTGTTCCTATTTTTAACATTTTGTCAGGACATGCAGCTCTGTCTTGTGTTCTGCTGTGGTGCAGTGGTTGCACCACAGACTTTTATTTACAGAGAGACAGGTTTTCCTGTGTCTACCCTTCTGTGTCTACCTTTCTCTCTCTCTCTCTCTCTCTCTCTCTCTCTCTCTCTCTCTCTCTCTCTCTCTCTCTCTCTCTCATACTGATGAATTAATGCAGTTCACATCAATCTGCAATTTGCTTGTTGTCTTTAAATTAAATTAAACACACTCTCATATTTAAAGTTGATTAATCGTTAGCTTTGGCTGAAAATTGGTTTAAGAATGAACTTTGTTTTAGTATTAATTGTTTAACGTTCCAATTAAGTGCCAGCATATTTGAATTTAATTGAATATTTATTCCTCAAACAACATTCTGTTAAGTCACTGCAAAGCCTTTTGCAAAACTAGATGAATCTACTAATCCTTGTTTGTTGACAGAAAGGCATGGGGAAACTGTTGACATGCACGCACACAGACACACACACACACACACACACACACACGCACACACAGACACACATGTAAATACGAACACACATACACATACACACGAACGCACACACACACAAACACACATGTGCATACGAACACACACACAAATACACACAAACGAACACACACACATACACACACACGCACATACGAACTCAATTCAGAGACAATTCAGAGCTGTCAATTATACATTTTTTTATTGAACCTTTATTTATGATTGCCACACTATTTAGAGCTGTGCATTTGTTTATAAATATATTTTTAAAGTTAACCTTTACCCTCTACGGGCTAGGGGGCAGTGTTCGGAAGTACGGAGAGTCTGACATGCCCAAAGTAAACTGCCTGTTACTCAGGCCCAGAAGCTAGGATATGCAAATAATTGGGAGTATTGGATAGAAAACACTCTGACGTTTCTAGAACTGTTAAAATAATGTCTGTGAGTATAAAAAAACTGATATGGCAGGCGAAAATCCGAGGAAAATCTATCCGGAAAATGTTTTTTTTTTTATGTCACAGTTTTTCCATTGACTTGCTATTGACTACAGAGGGAATTAGCTCCCAGATTGCAGTTACTATGGCTTCCACTAGATGTCAACAGTGTTTAGACATTGTTTCAGGCTTGTTTTATAAGAAACTAACAAGAAATTGAAGTTCTTCCAAGAGGCTGTTGAAATGGACACAACTGTTTTGCACGCGTGAATGGGTGCGCGCTCCTCGTTATTTTTCTTTCCTATTGAACAGACAATTTTCCGTCTGAAATATTATTGTTTATTTAGATATTTGACAACCTGAGGATTAATTAGAACATTGTTTGACTTGTTTGGATGAACTTTATCAGTACTTTTTGGATTTCTTTGTCTGCATGTTGAATGACTGGATTACAGAACTCCATGGCGCCAACTAAACTGACTTTTTGGGATATAAAAAAGGACTTTATCAAACAAAACAACCATTCTTTGTGTTCCTGGGACCCTTGGGATTGCAAACAGAGGAAGATCTTCAAAGGTAAGTTATTTATTTTATTGCTATATTTGATTTTGTAACGCCTGTGCTGGTTTGAATAATATGTTGTTGTGGGGCGCTGTCCTCAGACAATCGAATGTTCTGCTTTAGCCGTAAAGCCTTTTTGAAATCTGACAATGCAGTTAGATTACAAAGATTCTAAGCTTTTGAATGCTGTAACACACTTGTATTTCCATGAATGTTTAATATTACGATTTCTTTATTTTGAATTTGGCGCTCTGCAATTTCACCGCTAGCGGTCCACCGATCCCTAAGAAGTTATTTATGAATGCCATACTATTTTTGTGAAAATGTATTGTGGATTTTTTTCTCTATCTGGGAACTCTTTAGTTACAGTATACACCAAACCACTTTAAACAACCTGGCCTTTAACTCTTCTCCTCTCTCTTCTCCTCCCTCTTCTTCTCTCTCTTCTCCTCTCTCTTCTCCTCCCTCTTCTTCTCTCTCTTCTCCTCTCTCTTCTCCTCTCTCTTCTCCTCTCTCTTCTCCTCCCTCTTCTTCTCTCTCTTCTCCTCTCTCTTCTCCTCCCTCTTCTCCTCTCTCTTCTCTTCTCTCTCTTCTCCTCTCTCTTCTCCTCTCTCGCTCCCTCTCTTTATTATTAAATTACCATTCTTTCTTTCTGGCGTATGTTTGTGGTATATCATTACTGAAGCGTTCAGCGTTCAGTACCTCACCTGTACAGCTGGTACCTACAGCACTCAGGAGAGAGGAAAGAGGAGGGAGGAGAGTGGAGAGGATATGAGGGGGAGGGGAGAGGAGGGGAAAAGAGGGGTTAGAGCAGAATGGAGGAGAGAGGACTGGGAGTGAGAGAGAGGAGAGGAGTGGAGAGAGGGGAGAGGGGAGGTTTGAAGGAGGGGAAGGAAGAGAAAAGTTCTCCTAGCTGGAGTGTATTGTGGTGAGTTAGCTGGAGTGTATTGTGGTGAGTTAGCTGGAGTGTATATTGTGGTGAGTTAGCTGGAGTGTATTGTGGTGAGTTAGCTGGAGTGTATTGTGGTGAGTTAGCTGGAGTGTATATTGTGGTGAGTTAGCTGGAGTGTATTGTGGTGAGTTAGCTGGAGTGTATTGTGGTGAGTTAGCTGGAGTGTATATTGTGGTGAGTTAGCTGGAGTGTATTGTGGTGAGTTAGCTGGAGTGTATATTGTGGTGAGTTAGCTGGAGTGTATTGTGGTGAGTTAGCTGGAGTGTATTGTGGTGAGTTAGCTGGAGTGTATATTGTGGTTAGTTAGCTGGAGTGTATTGTGGTTAGTTAGCTTAATATCCGATCCCATCTAAGAGAGCAACATGCTCTTTTGGACATAGTAGTTATTCAGGATTCAATGTATCCTTCATATCTGAGGGAACACAGCAGAGCTCTGGCAAAGCCACCAAAGTAGTGTGTGTTTGTGTGTGTGTGTGTGTGTGTCTGTGTGTGTTTGTCAGTGATAGGTCTGAGATCAGTGTGTACAGTGCTGTGGCTTTGTACCAGTGTTGAGTGGGGCGTATAATTACAGAGGCATTGAAAGACTGATGGAGGTAGAGCTTTCCTCTGAGAGCGGGAGGGAGAGCTTTCCTCTGAGAGCGGGAGGGAGAGCTTTCCTCTGAGAGCAGGAGGGAGAGCTTTCCTCTGAGAGCGGGAGGGAGAGCTTTCCTCTGAGAGCGGGAGGGAGAGCTTTCCTCTGAGAGCGGGAGGGAGAGAGGGAGTTGCTTACACTAATGGAATCACTATGAACTCCATAGAAGTCCTTGTGTTAAATGACAGAAAGCTGATTGATGGTGAAAGCTGATTAAACACAACCTCTGAGGCCATGTAGCACTGTTTCCAGTCTGTTTGTTAGACTTCCAAACATAACAGAATGTGGGAACATTAGCAGTGAATTGGAATGAACGTAATTTACATTTATTGTGGCAGGAAAAAGCTCTCGCTTTGAGGCTGAATAGGAAGCAGCAATCACCGCTGGGAGGCCGAGAGAGACAGAGAGAGAGAGTGTGAGAAAGAGAGAGGGAGAGAGAGCCCCAGGACAGCAATACATTTAGACCCAACAAAAACATGAGAAAATAAAAAGATAATTACTTGACACATTGGAAAGAATGAACAAAAAAAACAGAGCTAACTAGAATGCTCTTTGGCCCTTAACAGAGAGTACACAGTGGCAGAATATCTGACCACTGTGACTGACACAAAATTAAGGAAATCTTTGACTATGTACAGACTCCCGAAGGCAGACCTGGCTCTCAAGAGAAGACAGTCTATGTGCACACTGTCCACAAAATGAGGTGGAAACTGAACTGCACTTCCTAACCTCCTGCCAAATGTATGACCATATTAGAGACACATATTTCCCTCAGATTACCAAGATCCACAAAGAATTAGAAACAAACCCAAGTTTGATAAACTCCCATATCTACTGGGTGAAATACCACAGTGTGCCATCACAGCAGCAAGATTTGTAACCTGTTGCCACAAGAAAAGTTCAACCAGTGATGAACACTTTAACTATTTGCACATCATTACAGCACTGCATATTGACATAATATGACATTTGAAATGTCTTTATTCCTTGGGAACTCCTGTGAGTGTAATGTTTACTTAAAAAAATATATGTTTTGTTTATTTCACTTTTGTATATTATTTACCTCACTTGCTTTGGCAATGTAAACAGATGTTTCCCATGCCAGTAAAGCCCCTTAAATTGAAATTGAAATTGAATTGACATTGAAATTGAATTGACATTTAAATTTAATTGACATTGAAATTGAGTTGAGATAGGAGGGTGAAATCAGGTTAGTGTTTTTCATCATGAGTGTTGTTCTGGAGGCATCTCTGCAGAGTGGTCACAAAGGTGACCACTCTGACCATCCTGACCTTTACCCTAAACATTAACCATATTGCTAACCATAATGCTAAAACCTAATTTATGGTTCTAGCAGTAACCGCTCAGATCTGCATTCAGGGCATGATTCATGACAATACATGTTAAAAGGAAGGGGGAGATGGACGGAGGGGACAGAAGCGAGGGATGGATGGAGGGGACAGAAGGGAGAGATGGACGGAGGGGACAGAAGGGACGGATGGACAGAGTTGGGACAGAAGGGAGGGATGGACGGAGGGGGACAGAAGGGGAGATGGGCGGAGGGGACAGAAGCGAGGGATGGGCGGAGGGAGGGACGGACGGAGGGGACAGAAGGGGGAGACGGACGGAGAGGGGAGATTGACAGAAAGAGTAGGGGGAGGTAGAGTGAAGCATTAGAAGAAAGAGAATAGAGAGAAGTGAAAAGAAAGAAGCTCGACAGCTGTGATAGGAGAGAGAGAGAGAGAGAGAGAGAGAGAGAGAGAGAGAGAGAGAGAGAGAGAGAGAGAGAGAGAGAGAGAGTCCACTTCACTCTGTTGTTAGGTAATTGTAGGGAACACATGAAATCAGCCTGTCAGTCAGAGCCTTTCAAATGTCACTATGTTTCTTGTCTTGTCCACAAAGGATGTTCTTTTACCGGTTTTCCCTAAACGCTGGTTGTGTGTGGCAGTGTAATATGTGTGTTGGAGTGGCAGTGTAATATGTGTGAGTGTGTGGGTAGAATCTGGGGAGTGTGCATAGAGCCACTGCAAGAGTCAGTGCAGATGCGCACACACACACACACAAACAAAAAACATGCACACATGCACACAAACACACACAAAAACATGCACACAAACACACACAAACACACACGTTATACAAGTACACACACTGAGCAGGATTCTAGTCTTCCTCCATAAACACTGCATTTCAACAAACGTATCTATTCCCCCTATAGTGGAGGAACGAGAGGGAGAAAAGAGAGAACGTACATATTCAGAGAAAAGCAGGAGAACAGAGAGAACATACAGATTCAGAGACAACATAATAATGTTGTTTGCTATGCGACAATTCTCTCTCTCTCTCTCTCTCTCTCTCTCTCTCTCTCCCTCTCTCTTTCTCCCTCTAACTTTCTCCCTCTCTCTAACTTTCTCTCCCTCTCTCTCTCCCTCTTTCTCTCTGAGCATCAAGGACGAATAGCGCTGTAGTGAATATTCTTAGATTCCATTGAAAAGATGAATACGATAGTTGAGAGTGGTGTTGTATTGCGGGATACACAGACATCTGTAAATCCTCGTGTGTATCCGGCGAAGAAAGATGCACTTTTTAACGTGCCCCCATCTGTTAGAGCGAGAGTTATCTCATCATGGTTAAAATTAAAAAGGATTTTTTTGGATGCAAACTCTTTTGCTGAAACATGTCGTATCTCACAGGAGACAAGTGCACGTGATTTTATAGAAGGATACTGACGAACTGAACGTAGCATTTGATTTGATAGTGTTTTGATTTGATTATGTTTAATCAAATCAAAATCAGAATTTAGCATTTGATTTGATTATTTAGCATTTGATTTGATTATGTTTTTTCTACACTTCTACTGAATCAATGATATTCTTTGGGTGTGAAAGAGAGGGGCATTTGGTGCGTAATTGTCCAGAGAATGAGCTCAGAGCCCGGAAGCAGCTCTAGCGCTGGTGCAGCTAAAGCACCACTGAGAAGGGATGAACAGGCGAAGGTTTCAGGAGAAGGGATGAACAGGCTAAGGGTTCAGGAGAAGGGATGAACAGGCTAAGGGTTCAGGAGAAGGGAGAAGGTGGGCAGATATGATTGGAAAAGTAGGAAAGGAAAGCAGTGTGGCTACGGGGCAATTGTGGTAGATCAAGAAAAAGAGGGGGCAGTCGGTGAGACTGCGACTGGGAATCGCTGAGTCGGAGCTGGAAATTGGAGTTCAAGAGGAGATTGTATCCAATGGAAAATGAAGCAGCTGTTTTCAAAGTACCGAGGAGTAAGAGGAAGAATTTAAGGGGTGATGAAAGTTCTAATTCTAAGAGGAAGGTGGAGATTGACAAATCAGTTGAGGATAAACAGGTTGTAGAGATGGTGGAGTTTTCCTCGGGGGAGGATAGTGAGTCATCTGATGCATCACAACAAAATAACCAGAGAAACGGGGTTGAAGGGAGGTATGGGATTGAGAAGGTTCGTCAATTTCTGAAATTGACAAAAGGGATGAAATACATGCAGGATTATAATTTAACAGATTTTTATCCTGAAAGGGAATTGTTTATTGAATCAGCAAAGGTTCTGATGTAAAAAATAACGGGGGGAGGTTTGACAAGCCCTGAAATCGCTAGACTCGAGCGTGACCAGTGATTTAAATTCTCAGGGAAATGAAAAGTTCTTAAATCTTAAATCTGTAAAGAAATGTGTTTTCTGTCTCTTCCTCTGTATTTTCTTTTCAGCCATGAGCAAAGATTTCTTCTTTAAACATTCAATGGGGCAAGAGATGAGTCGTAGTGTATGAGTTAATGAAGGGAAAGGGAAGTGACATAAGTTTTCTACAAGAAACGCATAGTGATATGGAAAATCAAGTTATGTGGCAACAGGAGTGTGGGGGGGTTGTAGTCATAAAAGAAAAGCTCAAAAAGTGAGTGGGGGTGTGGCTATCCTGTTGAAGAGGTAGTTGAGGTGAGGTTATTAAAAGTTAGAGCGAGGTGTGAAAACATCACGATGTGTTTAATACATGTACAGTGAGGGAAAAAACGTATTTGATCCCCTGCTGATTTTGTACGTTTGCCCACTGACAAAGAAATGATCAGTCTATAATTTTAATGGTAGGTTTATTTGAACAGTGAGAGACAGAATAACAACAAATAAATCCAGAAAAACACATGAAAAATGTTATAAATTGATTTGCATTTTAATGAGGGAAATAAGTATTTGACCCTCTCTCAATCAGAAAAATTTCTGGCTCCCAGGTGTCTTTTATACAGGTAACGAGCTGAGATTAGGAGCACACTCTTAAAGGGAGTGCTCCTAATCTCAGTTTGTTACCTGTATAAAAGACACCTGTCCACAGAAGCAATCAATCAATCAGATTCCAAACTCTCCACCATGGCCAAGACCAAAGAGCTCTCCAAGGATGCCAGGGACACGATTGTAGACCTACACAAGGCTGGAATGGGCTACAAGACCATCGCCAAGCAGCTTGGTGAGAAGGTGACAACAGTTGGTGCGATTATTTGCAAAAGGAAGAAACACAAAAGAACTGTCAATCTCCCTCGGCCTGGGGCTCCATGCAAGATCTCACCTCGTGGAGTTGCAATGATCATGAGAACGGTGAGGAATCAGCCCAGAACTACACGGGAGGATATTGTCAATGATCTCAAGGCAGCTGGGACCATAGTCACCAAGAAAACAATTGGTAACACACCATGCCGTGAAGGACTGAAATCCTGCAGCGCCCGCAAGGCCCCCCTGCTCAAGAAAGCACATATACACGCCCATCTGAAGTTTGCCAATGAACATCTGAATGATTTCAGAGAACAACTGGGTAAAAGTTTTGTGGTCAGATGAGACCAAAACGGAGCTCTTTGGCATCAACTCAACTCAACTCGCCGTCTTTGGAGGAGGAGGAATGCTTGCTGCCTATGACCCCAAGAATACCATCCCCACCGTCAAACATGGAGGTGGAAACATTATGCTTCACCGCATCAAAGGGTCGATGTACCGTCAAATCTTGGGTGAGAACCTCCTTCCCTCAGCCAGGGCATTGAAAATGGGTAGTGGATGGGTATTCCAGCATGACAATGACCCAAAACACACGGCCAAGGCAACAAAGGAGTGGCTCATGAAGAAGCACATTAAGGTCCTGGAGTGGCCTAGCCAGTCTCCAGACTTAATCCCATAGAACATCTGTGGAGGGAGCTGAAGGTCGAGTTGCCAAACGTCAGCTGTCAGCGCTGTCACTCCCTTTGATTCCTTCCCCAAGGCAACATTGTTTCTGTTTCAGTTTCATGTCTCTGTGTTGTTTGTGTTTCTTGTTTTGTATTTAGTTACGTTTATTTTAGTTACACTCCCTGAACTTGCTTCCCGATTCTCAGCACACATTGTTACAGAATGATGCCTCACCTAAGGGAAGCATTTTATTTTTTTTGGTTAGGTGGGAATGACGTCGGGTCCGGGAACCACGACAGGCCCCCCTGCCTCTGCCGGCTCGTTGGGCTTTCATGCCTTTGCCGGATCGCAAGGCTCCCCTGCTTCCACCGGCTCGTCAGGCTCTCATGCCTCAGCCGTCGACAGGTTCCCGCTCATCAGCAGGGGTGACCGGTCCGCTCCTGATCCCCGGGATCGTCATTTTGGTCGGTGTCCTGCGGCTGGAGCCGCGTGTCGGGAGGGGGGTACTGTCACTTCTGCTCACTAATTATTAATTGCCTCAAATCAGCTGATAGACAGAAGCTCACTAGCCCTAGTGAAATTAGAAAGAGGGCAGTAGAGTTCTATGCTAAGCTCTACAAGTGTGAGTACAAAGAGGATAAAACAGTGACACAACAGTTCCTAAGTGGCTGCAGAAGCTCAGGTTGAGCTCTCTCTCTCTGTCTCTCTCTCGCTCGCTCTCTGTCTGTCTGTCTGTCTCTCTCTGTCTCTCTCTCTCTCTCTCTCTCTGTCTGTCTGTCTGTCTGTTTGTCTCTCTCTCTCTCTCGCTCTCTCTCTCTCTCTCCCTCAGTGTTTCTCTGTTTTTTTAGGTGCAGTATGTTCTCTCTCTGCCTTTTGTGGGTTTTGTAATGTCAACATACCACTTAAAGAGCAGCATGGATGATATAGAGAGGGATGGAGGGATAGGGAGAGGGATGGAGGAATGGAGGGAGAGCAATTTAAGGATAGGGAGAGCAATGGCGGGAGAGGGATGGAGGTAGAGGGATGGAGGGATAGAGGGAGAGCAATGGAGGAATGGAGGGAGAGCGATGGAGGGATAGGGCGAGCAATGGAGGAATGGAGGGAGAGCAATGGAGGAATAGGGAGAGGGATGGAGGGATGGAGGGATAGGGAGAGAGATGATGGATGGAGGGATAGTGAGAGGGATGGAGGGAGATAGAATGGAGGGATAGGGAGCGCAATCGAGGGATATGGAGAGGGATGGAGGGGTAGGGAGAGGGATGGAGGGATAGTGATGGAGGGGTAGGGATAGGGATGGAGGGATGGAGGGGTAGGGAGAGGAATGGAGGGATAGGGATGGAGAGAGGGATGGAGGGAGAGGGATAAGGAGAGAGATAGAGGGATGGAGGGATAGAGGGATAGGGAGAGGGATGGAGAGAGGGATGGAGGGAGAGGGATAAGGAGAGGGATGGAGGGATAGAGGGATAGGGAGAGGGATGGAGAGAGGGAAAAGGATCAATGCAGCCAGTCTGATCACCATCAGTATGCCAGACAGACAGACAGCAGTAGAGAACATTGGGTCCGAACCAGCTACATTAATCTCACCTTGTCAGGAAAACCCCTAAACAGTATATCTGACAAAACATTGTTTATATAAAGGGGTATTGAGAGAGGGTATGTGCAGTGACACAACCTCTCTCAATACCCCTTTTTGAAAATGTTCCCCCAAATATATATAATATATATAATATAATATAGTATATGTAATATAATATAATATATGTAATATAATATAATATACATTATTAAATATATATAACATAATATGTAATATAATATATATAATATAATATATATACAGTGAGGGAAAAAAGTATTTGATCCCCTGCTGTACGTTTGCCCACTGACAAAGAAATGATCAAGCTATAACTTTAATGGTAGGTTTATTTGAACAGTGAGAGACAGAATAACAACCAAAAAAAAATCCTGAAAAACGCATGTGAAAAATGTTATAAATGGAATTGCATTTTAATAAGGGAAATAAGTATTTTCCCCTCTGCAAAACATGACTCAGTACTTGGTGGCAAAACCCTTGTTGGCAATCACAGAGGTCAGATGTTTCTTGCAGTTGGCCACCAGGTTAGCACACATCTCAGGAGGGATTTTGTCCCACTCCTCTTTGCAGATCTTCTCCAAGTCATTAAGGTTTCGAGGCTGACGTTTGGCAACTCGAACCTTCAGCTCCCTCCACAGATTTTCTATGGGATTAAGGTCTGGAGACTGGCTAGGCCACTCCAGGACCTTAACGTGCTTCTTCTTGAGCCACTCCTTTGTTGCCTTGGCTGTGTGTTTTGGGTCATTGTCATGCTGGAATATCCATACACGACCCATTTTCAATGCCCTGGCAGAGGTTCTCACCCAAGATTTGACAGTACATGGCCCCGTCCATCGTCCCTTTGATGCGGTGAAGTTGTCCTGTCCCCTTAGCAGAAAAACACCCCCAAAGCATAATGTTTCCACCTCCATGTTTGACGGTGGGGATGGTGTTATTGGGGTCATAGGCAGCATTCCTCCTCTTCCAAACACGGCGAGTTGAGTTAATGCCAAAGAGCTCCATTTTGATCTCATCTGACCACAACACTTTCACCCAGTTGTCTTGTTCATTGGCAAACTTCAGACGGGCATGTATATGTGCTTTCTTGAGCAGGGGGACCTTGCGGGCGCTGCATGATTTCAGTCCTTCACGGCATGGTGTGTTACCAATTGTTTTCTTGGTGACTATGGTCCCAGCTGCCTTGAGATCATTGACAAGATCCTCCCGTGTAGTTCTGGGCTGATTCCTCACCGTTCTCATGATCATTGCAACTCCACGAGGTGAGATCTTGCATGGAGCCCCAGGCTGAGGGAGATTGACAGTTATTTTGTGTTTCTTCCATTTGCGAATAATCGCACCAACTGTTGTCACCTTCTCACCAAGCTGCTTGGCGATGGTCTTGTAGCCCATTCCAGCCTTGTGTAGGTCTACAATCTTGTCCCTGACATCCTTGGAGAGCTCTTTGGTCTTGGCCATGGTGGAGAGTTTGGAATCTGATTGATTGATTGCTTCTGTGGACAGGTGTCTTTTATACAGGTAACACACTGAGATTAGGAGCACTCCCTTTAAGAGTGTGCTCCTAATCTCAGCTCGTTACCTGTATAAAAGACACCTGGGAGCCAGAAATCTTTCTGATTGAGAGGGGGTCAAATACTTATTTCCCTCATTAAAATGCAAATAAATTTCTAACATTTTTCAAGTGTTTTTCTGGATATTTTTGTTGTTATTCTGTCTCTCACTGTTCAAATAAACCTTCCTTTAAAATTATAGTTTCTTTGTCAGTGGGCAAACTTATAAAATCAGCAGGGGATCAAATACTTTTCCCCCACTGTAATATAATATATATATATATATATATATATATATATATATATATATATATATATATATAATATAATATATATAATATAATATATATAATATAACATATCATATATATTATAATTGGTGGATTATGTTGAACATGATCATAAAAGTGTTGAACATGATCATACAAGAACATGATCATACAAGATGTTCAGTTACTACTACTGCCAGGAGCTCGGATTGTATTGCCAGCTACTACATGGCTTGGAACTGCACAGTGCCATTGAGATTACAGGGTTTCAGGTCACAGCACAAAGTAAATGGACCATCGTCGGGCGTATCTTTTGGATCTGCCCTATCAGGTTCTCAACTGATGGAGCTAAAGAGCTAATAGCAAATTATGTTGTCAATAAATAACTTTAATAGTCGTTGATAAACCAGACATCCACATCCTGTAACAGTCAATGGACAGAGGGATACATTAACTAGAACCTTCCAACCGACCTGGTAGGACAAAAAAGCATGTCTCTGTGGTTGGACCAATTCACAACACTGTATTTTGTTTCCCCTGCCTGTTTATCAGATACTTGAGGACAGGGTGACATCATGTTGTGTGACTAACACACTATAAAACCGAATGTATCACAAAGCAGTGGTGTGCAGACCAGACCTTTCCTCCTCCTCCTCCTCCTTCATCAACATGTCTCATTTTGTTGCTCCAGGGCTGTAGCCAGGTAGACCCTGACCCTGACCTCTAACCCCTAACCCACCCTGCAGACCAGAGTGTTTCTATCCCTCTATGACAGCTCTACTGCTCTATATCAGTCCACCACAACCACAACTTGTCAATGTGCATCCCCTTAGACGAGCAACACACACACACACATACGCTTTGACACACACACGCTTTGACACACACATTTGTATTGCATCAAAGGTTTCAGCAATCATTATTTCAGCTCTTGGCTTCTTCTCTCCCCTCCACTCTCCTCCTCCCCTCTCCTCTGCCCCTTTCCTCTACCACTCTCCTCCTCCCCTTTCCTCCTCCCATCTCCTCCTCCCTTCTCCTCTCCCCTCCTCTCCTCTAACTCACCCCACCCCCCCCCCTCTCCTCTACCCTCCCTTCCTCCCCTCTCTGTCTGTGTGTGTGTAATTGGCTGGCTGAATGCTGTGTTATATTGCACAGTCAGTGTCAGTCAGCAGTGGCCATATTGATTCAGTCTTCCCATTTTAATGAACAACTCCATGATTGTCTGTGAGAAGAATAATTAGGAAAGAGAGAGAAAGGGGGAGGAAGAGAGAAGGAGGTAGGGGGAGAGAAGGAGGGAGGTGTCTGTAGGCTTTCGGGAAAAAATGGCGATGAGAGTGGTGGAAGAGAGGAGAGGAAGACGTATGAGAGGAGACGAGTGGAGAGAGGAGAGGAAGACTAATGAGAGGAGACGAGAGGAGAGAGGAGAGGAAGACTTATGAGAGGAGACGAGAGGAGAGAGGAGAGGAAGAGGTATGAGAGGAGACGAGAGGAGAGGAAGACTAATGAAAGGAGACGAGAGGAGAGAGGACGACATATGAGAGGAGACGAGAGGAGAGAGGAGAGGAAGACTTATGAGAGGAGACGAGAGGAGAGAGGAGAGGAAGAAGTATGAGAGGAGAGGAGAGAGGAGAGAGGAGAGGAAGAAGTTTGAGAGGAGACGAGAGGAGAGAGGAAAAGAAGACGTATGAGAGGAGATGAGAGGAGAGAGTAGAGGAAGAAGTATGAGAGGAGACGAGAGGAGAGGAAGACTAATGAAAGGAGACGAGAGGAGAGAGGACGACATATGAGAGGAGACGAGAGGAGAGAGGAGAGGAAGACTTATGAGAGGAGACGAGAGGAGAGAGGAGAGGAAGAAGTATGAGAGGAGAGAGGAGAGGAACTCATGAAAGGAGATGAGAGGAGAGAGGAGAGGAAGACTTATGAAAGGAGATGAGAGGAGAGAAAGAAGTATGAGAGGAGATGAGAGGAGATAGGAGAGGAAGACGTATGAAAGGAGACGAGAGGAAGACTTATGAAAGGAGACGAGCGGAGAGAGGAGAGGAAGAAGTATGAGAGGAGATGAGAGGAGAGAGGAGAGGAAGACTAATGAAAGGAGACGAGAGGAGAGAGGAGAGGAAGAGGTATGAGAGGAGACGAGAGGAGAGAGGAGAGGAAGACTTATGAGAAGAAACGAGAGGAGAGGAAGACTAATGAAAAGAGACGAGAGGAGAGAGGAGAGGAAGAGGTATGAGAGGAGACGAGAGGAGAGAAGACTAATGAAAGGAGATGAGAGGAGAGAGGACGACATATGAGAGGAGACGAGAGGAGAGAGGAGAGGAAGACTTATGAGAGGAGACGAGAGGAGAGAGGAGAGGAAGAAGTATGAGAGGAGACGAGAGGAGAGAGGAGAGAGGAGAGGAAAAAGTATGAATGAAGATTAGAGGAGAGAGGAGAGAAAGAAGTATGAGAGGAGACGAGAGGAGAGGAAGACTAATGAAAGGAGACGAGAGGAGAGAGGAGAGGACGACATATGAGAGGAGACGAGAGGAGGGAGGAGAGGAAGAAGTATGAGAGGAGACGAGAAGAGAGAGGAGAGGAAGAGGTATGAGAGGAGACGAGAGGAGAGAGGAGAGGAAGACTTATGAGAGGAGACGAGAGGAGAGAGGAGAGGAAAAAGTATGAGAGGAGACGAGAGGAGAGAGGAGAGGAAGACTTATGAAAGGAGATTAGAGGAGAGAGGAGAGAAAGAAGTATGAGAGGAGACAAGAGGAGAGAGGAGAGAAAGAAGTATGAGAGGAGACAAGAGGAGGGAGGAGAGGAATACTTATGAGAAGAAACGAGAGGAGAGGAAAAAGCATGAGAGGATATGAGAGGAGAGGAAGACGTATGACATAAGCTGATAGGAGAGAGGAGAGGAATAAGTTTGAGAGGAGAGAGGAGATGAAGAAGTATGAGAGGAGACGAGAGGAGAGAGGAGAGAAAGAAGTATGAGAGGAGACAAGAGGAGAGAGGAGAGAAAGAAGTATGAGAGGAGACAAGAGGAGGGAGGAGAGGAATACTTATGAGAAGAAACGAGAGGAGAGGAAAAAGCATGAGAGGATATGAGAGGAGAGGAAGACGTATGACATAAGCTGATAGGAGAGAGGAGAGGAATAAGTTTGAGAGGAGAGAGGAGATGAAGAAGTATGAGAGGAGACGAGAGGAGAGGAAGACGTATAAGAGGAGACGAGAGGAGAGGAAGACGTATGAGAGGAGGCGAGAGGAGAGGAAGACGTATGAGAGGAGATAAGAGGAGAGAGGAGATGAGAGGAAGAAGTAGGAGAGGAGACGAGAGGAGAGAGGAGATGAAGAAGTATGAGAGGAGACGAGAGGAGAGAGGAGAGGAAGACGTATGAAAAGAGAGGAGAGGAGAGAGGAGAGGAAGATGTATGAGAGGAGACGAGAGCAGAGAGGAGAGGAAGACTTATGAGGAGTAGAGAGGAGAGGATAGAGGAGGACGAGAGGGGTGGAAAGGAGAAGAAAGGAGAAAGATAAAGGAGGGAGGAGTAGAGGAGAGAGAATGGGAAAAGATGGGAAGGCAGTGAGAAATGAAACTCAATGTTGTTTACTTCCGCAGCTCTCTATTAAAACTAAACACACACAGACAGACATGCACACACACGAAGAACACAGATTTCAGATAAGCAGAGAATTAAAAAAGGAAATGTTGTGCTTGATTGAGCTTGCCTTGTAATAGTCCATCTGCTCTGGCACTCTAGATTCAATCAGACTCTCAGTGAGAGAGAGAGAGAGAGAGAGAGAGAGAGAGAGAGAGAGAGAGAGAGAGAGAGAGAGAGAGAGAGAGAGAGAGAGAGAGAGAGAGAGAAAAAGCACAGTGTCCAATCACAGCATCAAGATTTGTGACCTGTTGCCACAAGAAAAGGGCAACCAGTGAAGAACAAACACCATTGTAAATACAGCCCATATTTATGTTTATTTATTTTCCCTTTAGTACTTTAACTATTGTTAAATCACTTTTTATTGTTAATTTATCTTTTGTTTATCCATTTCACTTGCCTTGGCAATGTAAACGTATGTTTCCCATGCCAACAAAGCCCTTTGAATTGAATTGAGAGCGAGTAAGTGAGAGAGAGAGGCTTTGCGATTACTTTCCCTGTGCTGTGTAATTGGTTGGGAGAGGAGGAATCATGGCTTAGACACGCTGTCACTTCAACTCTCTCTTGAAGAAGAACACATTGCCCTACCACAGGGTCACACAAACACACACACACACACACACACACACACACACACACACAGACAATCACAGATAGACAGACACAGACAGAGAGAGCTGTCTGGTACAGTTTTTTTCAATTGCAGACAAGGATCGGTCAATACTGAAGCCACTCTTCACAAACTCACTCAAACCACCAAAACACTTCATACACGTCTCAAAATCCTCTCGTTCGACCATAACACCGACAACAATTCTCACTCAGACAGCATAACATTGTCTCTCATAACACACTGACCTAAATAACACTAACAACAGGGAAGATTACATCAATTATAAACTTTTCTCTTTGAAGTTTGAGTGATTTTTCACATAAATCAGTATTTCATTATAGAATATGAATACCACCTTTTCACTTTTTTGATATATGTATATGTAACAAGAATGAATCAGAAATGCAGCGATCTGCTTCAATAGCCTTTATTTTCTCTATATCTTTGCATATAGTAATTTACTTGTGAAAAATAAGTTGAAAAAAAAAAGAAATTCCTAAAATTCCAGGGCTGCAATAATAATTACAAAAAAAAACATCAACAACATGTATAGTATAATCATACTGTACAGTACTGTGAGGGTTCTAGTTCTCCCTCTCTCCAGCATTTGGTCACAAGTTCTCATCAACATCACATCTTATGTCTTCTCTGGCAATGCATCTTGGAAAGTATGTTCTGGAATGTCTAATCCAACCCTGCCACACTTCTTTCCCCAACAACCTGTCTTCCTTGATCCATGTTTCCAAACTAAATAATTCCGAAGCCATTCTCTTTTGTCTGTTTGGTAACAAGACTAAAAACAGGACACTTGGGTAGGCTTTCAGCTGTGTTTGGAATGAGTAAATAGTCTGCTGAGATTTTCTTTATGTTTCAATCTGGTTACTGCAGAAAGGCATGCCATTTGCCATCATTCTGTTTTTGAACGTGTTGTTAACAGTTTTGGAACCAGTGTGTTAGCATTTGAAAACATGTGTGTCAAATATATAGCTTTGCAGGTGGTGGAGTATGAATGAGAAAATAATTCATGGATTTTTATTTATTATTTGTCACGTGTGCCGATTACAACAGATGTAGACCTTACAGTGAAATGCTGACTTACAGGCCCTAACCAACAGGTGTAGACCTTACAGTGAAATGCTGACTTACAGGCTCTAACCAACAGATGTAGACCTTACAGTGAAATGCTGACTTACAGGCCCTAACCAACAGGTGTAGACCTTACAGTGAAATGCTGACAAACAGGCCCTAACCAACAGGTGTAGACCTTACAGTGAAATGCTGACTTACAGCCATTAACCAACAGGTGTAGACCTTACAGTGAAATGCTGACTTACAGGCCCTAACCAACAGGTGTAGACCTTACAGTGAAATGCTGACTTACAGGCCCTAACCAACAGAGCATTTTTTAAGCGAAGAAATAGGTATTAGGTGAACAATAGATAAGTAAAGAAATAAAAACAACAGTTAAAATACAGTGAAAAATAACAGTAGGTTATTGAATGCATTTTGTGTGAAAGCAATGAAAAATTATTCACACATACACTTCTGTGTCGCTGACTGTGTGAAGAGTTTTGACAATGTGACTTCAGTTTTGACCAATGCATGTTAGCAATTGAAGAAAAAAGACTGTAATGTCTCGCCAGTCTGTGCTCTGACAACACCATAGTGTGGTTTAGGATGATCCTTAGGAAACATTAAGTAGTCAGTCATGTATAAATCTCACCATTAAATACACAGCACTGGGATTCCTGGTGAGACCCAGTATTCTACTGTGGTACTGTACTGTAATGTACTGTAATGTACTGTAATGGACTGCAATGGACTGTAATGTACACATTGTCTCAGTCTATTTCTTTCTCTATCAGTATTCCTCTGTTGGTTTCTGACTTTCTGTCTCTCTCTTTATCCACGCTCCTCACTCTCTTCCTCTCTCAACTATCTCTCTCTTTATCCACCCTCCTCACTCTCTTCCTCTCTCAACTATCTCTCTCTTTATCCACGCTCCTCACTCTCTTCCTCTCTCAACTATCTCTCTCTTTATCCACCCTCCTCACTCTCTTCCTCTCTCAACTATCTCTCTCTTTATCTACCCACCTCACTCTCTTCCTCTCTCAACTATCTCTCTCTTTATCCACCCACCTCACTCTCTTCCTCTCTCAACTATCTCTCTCTTTATCCACCCTCCTCACTCTCTTTCTATCTCAACTATCTCTCTCTTTATCCACGCTCCTCACTCTCTTCCTCTCTCAACTATCTCTCTCTTTATCCACCCTCCTCACTCTCTTTCTATCTCAACTATCTCTCTCTTTATCTACCCACCTCACTCTCTTCCTCTCTCAACTGTCTCTCTCTTTATCCACGCTCCTCACTCTCTTCCTCTCTCAACTATCTCTCTCTTTATCTACCCTCCTCACTCTCTTCCTCTCTCAACTATCTCTCTCTTTATCCACCCTCCTCACTCTCTTCCTCTCTCAACTATCTCTCTCTTTATCCACGCTCCTCACTCTTCCTCTCTCAACTATCTCTCTCTTTATCCACCCTCCTCACTCTCTTTCTATCTCAACTATCTCTCTCTTTATCCACCCTCCTCACTCTCTTTCTATCTCAACTATCTCTCTCTTTATCTACCCTCCTCACTCTCTTTCTATCTCAACTATCTCTCTCTTTATCCACCCTCCTCACTCTCTTTCTATCTCAACTATCTCTCTCTTTATCTACCCTCCTCACTCTCTTCCTCTCTCAACTATCTCTCTCGTTATCCACCCTCCTCACTCTCTTTCTATCTCAACTATCTCTCTCTTTATCCACGCTCCTCACTCTCTTCCTCTCTCAACTATCTCTCTCTTTATCCACCCTCCTCACTCTCTTCCTCTCTCAACTATCTCTCTCTTTATCTACCCACCTCACTCTCTTCAATCTCAAACTTACTGGTTCCTAACCTGACATCACTTTCTGTTTCCTGCCAGGCAAAAGTGGAAAAAGGTGTGGTCGAGGACCTGGCGTCTCCAGATCAGCGTGTCTGATCTCTGACACCGTGGTAGATCAGCGTGTCTGAGACTCTGACACTGTGGTAGATCAGCATGTCTGATCTGTGACACTGTGGTAGATCAGCGTGTCTGAGACTCTGACACTGTGGTAGATCAGCATGTCTGATCTGTGACACTGTGGTAGATCAGCGTGTCTGAGACTGACACCGTGGTAGATCAGCATGTCTGAGTCTCTGACTATGTGGTAGATCAGCGTGTCTGAGACTCTGACACTGTGGTAGATCAGCATGTCTGATCTGTGACACTGTGGTAGATCAGCGTGTCTGAGACTGACACCGTGGTAGATCAGCATGTCTGAGTCTCTGACTATGTGGTAGATCAGCGTGTCTGAGACTCTGACACTGTGGTAGATCAGCGTGTCTGAGACTTTGACACTGTGGATGATCTGCGTGTTTGAGACTCTGACATTGTGGAAGATCAGCGTGTCTGAGACTCTGACACTTTGGAAGATCAGCGTGTCTGATCTCTGACACTGTGGTAGATCAGCGTGTCTGATTCTCTGACACTGTGGTAGATCAGCGTGTCTGAGTCTCTGACACTGGTAGATCAGCGTGTCTGATCTCTGACACTGTGGTAGATCAGCGTGTCTGAGACTCTGACACTGTGGTAGATCAGCGTGTCTGAGTCTCTGACACTGTGGTAGATCAGCGTGTCTGATCTCTGACACTGTGGTAGATCAGCGTGTCTGAGACTCTGACACTATGGTAGATCAGCGGCGCTAGCCCACCGCTACTCCCTATGTAGTTAAGAAACATGGATGAACGTTGAATTCTGACGTGAGACTGTGAGAGCTAGTCGGATTTTAAGTGTTCTATTTCTGGTCATGATGGATTGGCTGTTTTCCAAGATCTATATCTTCTCCTTCTACTCCCTCTCCCATTCTATCTCTCTCAATTCAATTTCAATTAAATTAAATTCTCTCTCTCTATCTCTCTCCCCTCTCTCTCTCCTCTCTCTTTCTCTTTCTCTCTCACCCTCTCTCTCCCTCTTTCCTTCTCTCCCTCCCTCTTTCTCTCTCACTCCATCTCTCTCTCTCTTTCAATTCAATTGAATTAAATTGAAGGGCTTTATTGGCATGGCAAATATGTTTACTTGCCAAAGCAATTGAAAAAGATAATAAACAAAAGTAAAATAAACAATAAAAAAATGCAGTAAACATTACACTCAAATAAGTTCCAAAAGATTAAATGAATAAAGAATTTTGTGCAAATAGTTAAAGTACAAAAAGGAAAATGAATAAACATAAACATGGGTTGTATTTACAATGGTGTTTGTTCTTCACTGGTTGCCCTTTTCTTGTGGCAACAGTTCATAAATCTTGCTGCTGTAATTGCAAACTGTGATATTTCACCCAATAGATATGGAAGTTTATCAAAATGTGGTTTGTTTTCAAATGTTTTGTGGGTCTGTGTAATCTGAGGAAAATATGTGTCTCTAATATGGTCATAGATTTGGCAAGAGTTTAGAAAGTGCAGCTCAGTTCCACTTTTCAACATTTCTCAATAGCAAGGCTATGCTCACTGAGTCAGTACATAGTAAAAATGTTCCTTAAGTTTGGGTCAGTCACAGTGGTCAATTATTCTGCCGCTGTGTACTATCTGTTTAGGGCCAAATAGCATTCTAGTTTGCTCTGTTTTTTTGTTAATTCTTTCCAATGTGTCAAGTATTTCTCTTTTTGTTTTCTTATGACTTGGTTGGGTCTAATTGTGTTGCTGTCCTGGGGCTCTGTGGGGTCTGTCTGTGTTTGTGAACAGAGCACCAGGACCAGCTTGCTTAGGGGACTCTTCTGCAGGTTCATCTCTCTGTAGGTAATGTCTTTGTTATGGAAGGTTTTGGAATCACTTCCTTTAATGTGGTTGTAGAATTTAACAGTTATTTTCTGGATTTTGATAATTAGCGGGTATCGGCCTAATTCTGCTCTGCATGCATTATTTGGTGTTTTATGTTGTACACAGAGGATATTTTTGCAGAATTTGGCATGCAGAGTCTCAATTTGGTGTTTGTCCCGTTTTGTGAATTCTTGGTTGGTGAGCGGACCCCAGACCTCACAACCATGAAAGGAAATGGGTTATTTAACTGATTCAAGTAATTTTAGCCAGATCCAAATTGGTATGTCAAGTTTTATGTTCCTTTTGATGGCATAGAAGGCCCTTCTTGCCTTGTCTCTCAGATCGTTCACAGCTTGGAAGTTACCTGTGGCGCTGATGTTTAGGCCGATGTATGTATAGTTTGTTGTGTGCTGCAGATGGAATTTGTATTTGTGGTCCTGGCAACTGGACCTTTTTTGGATCACCATCATTTTTTGTCTTACTGAGATTTACTGTCAGGGCCCAGGTCTGACAGAATCTGTCCAGAAGATCTAGGTGTTGCTGTAGGCACTCCTTGTTTGGGGACAGAATCACCAGATTATCAGCAAACAGTAGACATTTGACTTCAGATTCTAGTAGGGTGAGGCCGTGTGCTGCAGACTGTTCTAGTGCCATCGCCAAGTCATTGATGTATATTTTGAAGTGGGTGGGGATTAATCTGCATCCCTGTCTCACCACACATCCCTGAGGAAAGTAATGAGTGTGTTTTTTGCCAATTTGACATTTCCTCAGAACATTGTTTTTACTGAGGAAATACACAATTTTGCTGTTAATGATAATGCTGAAGATTTTCCCAAGGTTGCTGTTGACGCATATCCCACTGTAGTTATTTGGGTCAAATTTGTCTCCACTTTTGTGGATTGGGGTGATCGGTCCTTGGTTCCAAATTTCGGGGAAGATGCTATGGATGATGTTAAAGAGTTTATGTATAGCCAATTGGAAATTGTGATCTGTATATATTCTTTTCATTTAGGATACCATCAATACCACAGGCCTTTTTGGGTTGGAGGGTTTGTATTTTGTCCTGTAGTTCATTCAATGTAATGCAGAATCCAGTGGGTTCTGGTAGTCTTTTATAGTTGATTCTAAGATTTGTATTTGATCATGTATATGTTTTTGCTGTTTGTTCTTTTTTTATAGGGCCAAAAAGATTGGAGAGGTGGTTTATCCATACATCTCTGTTTTGGATAGATAACTCTTCGTGTTCTTGTTTGTTTGGTGTTTTTCAATTGTCACAGAAGTGTTTAGAGTATATGGATTCTTCAATTACACTGAGCTGATTTCTGATGTGCTGTTCCTTCATTTTTCGTAATTTCTTTCTTTATTGTTTTAGGGATTCACCATAGTGATGGTGTAGGCCCAGGTTTTCTGGGTCTCTATGGTTGGATAGGTTTCTCAATTTCTTTCTTCATTAAACCATTTATCATTGTTGTTAATATAAAAAAAAACTGCTTTAAATGTTTATATTTGATAGGAAAGTTGAGAGGTCAAATATACTGTTTAGGTTTTCTGCTGCCAAGTTTACACCTTCACTAATACAATGAAACGTTTTGTCACATTGATCATAAATACAGTGCAGACATTGTTAATGGTGTAAATGACTATTGTAGCTGGAAACGGCTGATTTCTTATGGAATATCTACATAGGCGTTCAGAGGCCCATTATCAGCAACCATCACTCCTGTGTTCCAGTGGCACGTTGTGTTACCTAATCCAAGTTTATCGTTTTAAAAGGCTAATTGATCATTAGAAAACCCTTTTGCAATTATGTTAGCACAGCTGAAAACGGTTGTTCTTGTAACAAAAGGCCCGAAAATGGATAAGGAAGGTCCTAAATGGGCAGAAGTGAGTCCTGTTATGGTAGCGCTTCTGAGCGCCCCAGATCAGGATACACCCCCGCCTCTAGAAGCAGAATAAGCTTGGCTGTAGCTTGATGAAGGAGCTGAACTTAGACATGTAAATGATTAAGAAAACCTCACGTGAGTACAACCCCAGAGGAGTACAAACATCAAGGGAGTATAGAAGCATAAGCTTGGCTTTAGCTTGATGAAGGAGCTGAAATTAGACATGTGAATGATTAAGAAAACCTCAAGTGAGTACAAACCTCTGGGGAGTACAACCACATAGGAGTACACAGGCAGATATATTCTAACATAGAAATCTGAAAGGCTATATAAGATAGACAAACCCAAGGTTAAGGGTCACAAATTGTTCTCTCAGACTCTTACATGACTTATGTCACACTAAGATTTCCTGACTAGAACATAGTTGCCAATTTGATAAAACTAAATTTACAAGCGTAACACCTTTACTCAGGCTTAGCGATCTTATTTTCTCTATTGAGTTCATATCCCATAAATACCTCTAGTCCAGACTCTCACGAGCGGCGGGCATGTTGGTTGGGTGATCGGCTCTTAGAGTATAGATCTGCACAAAGTTTGAATAAAGGATTAGTCTTTTCTCTTTTGAGTTTATATCACATAAACAACTCCAGCCCAGGAGCCAAGTGAGTGACTTCACACAAATACCTCACACAAATAGACTCTCACGAGCGGCGGGCATGTTGGTTGGGTGATCGACTCTATCTTGAGCCACGGGCATGTTGGTTGGGTGATCAACTCTGAGAGCATAGACTGGCAAAATCCAGTATAAGCGATAGTGAATTGAGTCTAGTCCTAAAAACTGAATAGACCCTGTGGACCAGAGGAAACCCATCTCTTATACGCTCTCAAGGACTTAGAACTGGTAAATACACACCTAGAACTGGTAAATATGATATACATCTTAGACACGCTGTAAACTGATGTAGGAAATAGAAGTGAGAATACGTAGAAAATAACTGTATGCATTGGCTGTTGGTATTGGATAAAACGCTCTTGTATTGAACTTGTGCTAAATATTCAAATAAAAAGAGGGACAGTGGTAAAGCGAATTGGTCGCTTAACCCATTGAACCCTCACCAAAGACACTTGCTGAATTGAACTGAGTTAATCACTTAGGACAGACACAGCAACGTAGGATCTCGTAGGATCTTTAACTACCCTCTAAGGAGGGTAAAGGACGCTTACTGATGGGTAGTATCAGGGTTAATACTCACAGGACCGGGTAGTGGTTCAGAGATAGAGAAGGAACACGGACATGTAGTATATGTCGACCATCTGCAGAGTTGCACCAGGTTCTGTAAATCTAGTTTAAAACTCAAAAGCTCCACATCTCTACCAGAAGGAATCGAAACTGAGAGTGACAACGGACAAGGCAGGAAACACATCGAGCTAGTTATAGCAACAGGAGTTCCGTCTGGGGGACTTCAAGTTCAGTGACAAACCAGTGGACTGAAATCTAAGGCCTAGTGGAGATAATACCTCACCTAGGTTGACCGAATCGCGACAATCTGATTAAAGAAGCAATAAAACTGGCCATCTTTAGACTAGTTGAGTATCTGGAGCATCAGCATTTGTGGGTTCGATTACAGGCTCAAAATGGCCAGAAACAAAGAACTTTCTTCTGAAACTCGTCAGTCTATTCTTGTTCTGAGACATGAAGGCAATCCATGCCAGAAATTGCCAAGAAACTGAAGATCTCGTACAATGCTGTGGACTACTCCCTTCACAGAACAGCGCAAACTGGTTCTAACCAGAATAGAAATAGGAGTGGGAGGCGCCGGTGCACAACTGAGCAAGAGGACAAGTACATTAGAGTGTCTAGTTTGAGAAACAGACACCTCACAAGTCCTCATCTGGCAGCTTCATTAAATAGTACCCGTAAAACACCAGTCTCAACATCAACAGTGAAGAGGCGACTTCGGGATGCTGGCCTTCTAGGCAGAGTTCCTCTGTTCAGTATCTGTGTTCTTTTGCCCATCTTAATCTTTTATTTTTATTGGCCAGTCTGATATATGGCTTTTTCAGGGTGGCTGACAGGGGGGTTCTCAGAGGGGGTGGGATCCCCTGGGCTTGGGGTTCTTCATTTGTCTTTCCTGCTGTGACGTCGAGGCTGTGGTCAGGGTCTGGGGTGAACTGTTCTGCTGTAGTGTTGAGGCTTTGGTCAGGATCTGAGGTGGGCTGTTCTGCTGGCTTCTCTGTGGGGGTGGCCAGCTATCTAATGGGTTGTTCTCTGCCACACATCATTGTTCTCACCTTCTCCTACAGCAATTTCACCTTCTCCTCTAGTGCTCTGTTCTTCTCCTGCTCCTGCTCTTTCTCCTGTTGATGTTGTCTCACCACAGTCCAGAGTGCAGATATCTCTCGCCACCTCCAGCTCTCCAGGTCTGGTTGAGGGGCTGTTGTTGTGCTGGATAATTTTCAGCTGGGAAAATGTATCCTTTATTTTAATGAGGGAGTAGTACTCTGTGCTGGGAGCTTGACTTTCCACTTGGAGTTGCTCGTCTGTGGGGTTGTTTAAAGAAGAGGTCTGGTCTGACATGCTCGGGGTGGGGGTATCTTTCTCAAGAGAGAGCTTCTCCTGCTGCGTTCCCTCTTTGATTACGTGAAAGTCCAATAGAAACTGTTTGGGGTTGCCCTTTACCAATACTGTTCTAGAATTGTACAGATTGACATTGGCTGACTTAAAGTCCTCAGAGTCCCCGTCCCCCCCCACTTAACATAGGGGTAGTGTGTTAATATAGCACTGCAACATGCCAAGGGATGGTCTGTCTGGAAAATTAAGTTGCTTACTTTCCCATTTTTAAAGAAGTCAGCAAAAAGTGTCTTGATTTTCCATAAGGAGCTTATTTTTTACTCTTTCCATGCCTTCTAATTTTTTACATCCATGGGGTACTGTATTGTAATGACCACTGAACAGCAGGAGGGGGATTCAAAGGCCTCTGCATTTGGGTGGGGGAGGCTGTGACACCCTCCTGCCATTGTTGGGCTCAAGGGCTTTGACACTTCTCACTTCACACCTCAGTGCTAATTGAAGTTGCAGCTGGATCTGTACTGTCCTTGCAAGCTTGGTAGCCTTAACTTAGCATTCAGTCCTTATAAAGAAAAATATATAATTGTATTTAATTTTTCTTCTTGGCTTTAAAAGTAGCTTCAGACTAAACATTACTCACTCAGCTCCAGGTTGGATGGTGTTTTCAGGTTTCTGATGTGCTTCTTTTGCTGGTCGTTGGTTTGCCAGAGCATTTTCTGTACAGTCCTTGGGAATAATATGAATCTTTGGTAATAGGTTGTAGGTTTGGAGTGAAGGTTATGTAGTGGAGGGTATTATTCTGTATAAACTTCTGACCCACTGGAATTGTAAAACAGGGAATTTATGAAATAATCTGTCTGTACACAGTTGTTGGAAAAATGACTTGTGCCATGCACAAAGTAGATGTCCTAACCGACTTGCCAAAACTGTAGTTTGTTAACAAGAAATTTGTGGAGTGGTTGAAAAACTAGTTTTATGACTCCAAGCTAAGTGTATGTAAACTTCTGACTTTAACTGTAGGTGTAGGTCTAGTTCATCAGGGCCAGGGGATTTTTCCCCATCCATTTCTTTAGGGGCTTTACGCACTTCTGAAACAGAGAAGGATTAAAAAGGAGAACCTGGTGACAGGGGTGTCAGGTAAATTCATAGGGGGCTCAATTATACCTTTGACCTTTTCAAATAAACTGCCTTCATAAAAAAAAATGCTGATTCAAGGCTTTCAGAATGGAGGTTCTCTCAGTTACAATCTGTGTGTCTGCCAACAATTTGGATGGATTATTTAAATTATCTGAAGTAGATTTCAGGTAGTGGTCTGCTTTCAATGTACGGATCATAGCCACACCCATATTTCGAAGACATTTAAAAGCATTCCAATCATCTGCTTAATCAGTCCCTCTTGCTTTAGCCCACATAGCTTTTATTTTATATTCAAACTAGTTACGCTGTTGAAAATCTGAGTGAGATTATAGGTATTGTATAGAATGTTGAGTTGATCAGAGCTAGATGTTAACCAGTCCTGATTCAGATCACCCATCAGGACAAACTCAGAATTGACATTCTGTGACAACAATTTCTAAAATACAATCCAGAGAGCCAACAGTAGCAGACGGAGGTCTATAACAACAAGATGCAACAATATTTAAAGATGAGCCAAGGTTTAGGTTCAAAGACAGATATTCAAATTGCTTAGGTTTAGTAAGTCAGAACGACCACCGAGAACTTGTCTTTTAAGTATACAGCAACACTACCACCCTTAGATTTACCATCTATACGAAACACATTGTAACCATTTATGACAATATCTTTGTCTGTAATATATTTTTTGAGCCAGGTTTCAGAAAGCATAAATACATCAGGGTCGGCAGTTTTTATCCATATATTCACAAAATCAAGCTTCGGCAGAAGACTTCTTACATTCATATGCAAAAACTTCAGGCCACTCTGACTACTTAATTGGGCAGGGGGAAGAATGTCAGGACCTGGGTTAGACTGCACATTTCCAGACAATAGAAGCAGTAAGATAATGGCAAGTCTAGATCGGGGGTTACAACATTTGAATTTACAGAGTGGGGTGGCAGGTAGCCTAGTGGTTAGAGTGTTGGACTAGTAACTGAAAGGTTGCAAGATTGAATCCCCGAGCTGAGAAGGTACAAATCTGTTGTCCTGCCCCTGAACAAGGCAGTTAACCCACTGTTCCTAGGCCGTCATTGAAAATAAGAATTTGTTCTTAACTGACTGATAAAGCAAAAAATTATCATTTACAGACAGCACTTGAATGACAATCCAGAGTCTTTAACACCACATATTACAGGAGATGTGTAGAGTCCAGAGACCTGGTTAAGTACAAAGAGAACAGTCCTGACATGTAAGTGCAAGAGTCTGATTTCTCCCATGTTGTTTGGGAGAAATGTGCATAGTTCTCACGTGCATTTCCGGAGCAAGTGTGTGGTTTCTCACAAAACTCGACAGAGAAACTGTCATATATTTCCTCATTCACAGAGTAACCCGCTCTAAAAGAATCGCCAAGAGTAGACAACAGCAAAATGAACAACAGCAACATGTTTGTTTATTGCCCTAAATGTCACTAATCATATCGTCTAACCGCAGATCAATAAAAAGTCAGCAATGTATGCGTATGATGTAGGCGAGCAAAGCTCCGGGGAGAGAGAGAGTGGCGATGGCTCCTGTACCAGAATGGGAGAGACAGACCAGGGCAGGCCGGGAGCAGGCAGGCAGAGAGATCAGTTCTCTGGCAAACAGCGCACATGGATCGCACTGTATCGATGTGAAATGGAACTGGTCCAGTGTTGGCTGCTAGAGTTGCGGCAAGGAAGGAGCTGTTGTCTCTGTCTCTCTGTCTCTCAACTCATCAAAACAACTTGATGTTACTGCCCAGCTCTTTGTAACGTCATTTGGCCTTTCTGTCTGTTCTGGAATGCATTGCTGGCTTATTAGTTATACGCGGCTTATTGTTTGCTGCTAGCCACTGATGGTATAGCCATGTAACCTGCTCTTTGGCCACTAACACACACACACAGACACACAGACAGACAGACACACAGACAGACAGACACACAGACACACAGACAGACAGACAGACAGACACACAGACAGACACACAGACACACAGACAGACACACAGACACACAGACACACACACAGACACACAGACAGACAGATACACACAGACACACAGACACACAGACACACAGACACACAGACAGACACACAGACACACAGACAGACAGATACACACAGACAGATACACACAGACAGACAGACAGACAGACACACACACACACAGACACACAGGCCTGACTAATCTTGTGTTCATGCTGTCCTCTCCTGCCAGACTCACTGATTAGTCCAATAGGTGGTCTCTGTGGATAAGACTTCCTGTGTGTGTGTGTGCTTGCAGTCATTGTGACTTCGAACACCATGGCTTAAATGGAACTGCTGAGTCCCGTGTCACACTCATTTACAGCATAAAATGCTAAACCCAAGCAGCAACCAATCTCTGTTAGCACACACACCACACACACATACACACTCCCAAGAATCAAGGGTGCCTATTCATTTTCCTGTATGAATTACTCCCAACCACATTACATAACTGCAAAATGTAGCACAACATTTAGCAGAAATTGACAATATTTTACTGTTGTTGGAATGTCAAAGTCACCATTATTAGTCAGTTGTACAACCGAATGCCTTCAACTGAAATGTGTCTTCCGCATTTAACCCAACCCCTCTGAATCAGAGAGGTGCAGGGGGGCTGCCTTAATCGACATCCACGTCTTCGGCACCCGGGGGAACAGTGGGTTAACTGCCTTGTTCAGGGGCAGAACGACAGATTTTTACCTTGTCAGCTCGGGGATTTGAACTTGCAACCCTCCAGTTACAAGTCCAACGCTCTAACCACTAGGCTACCTGCCGCCCACCTAGGCTACCTGCAGCTGGGTAATGATACAGGTAATGAGATTATATTTTGTTGTTCTTGGAATGCAGCTGGGTAATGATAGAGCTAATGAGACTATATGTGTCGTCATTATCTCTGCCAAGTCAGGTGATTTGGAATTCGTCGTTGGTGTGTTTGTTTACACCCTGCCGGATTTCTACCCTACAGCCATTTGAGTGGTTAGTGTAAACGTTTATGACTGGAATATTACAAATTACCCAAATTGTATTTCTGATTATAATCTCACCTAGCTCTCACAGTGTTACGTCTGAATTTCACAATCATCCATGTTTCTCAAACGCATCAACTTAGGGTTAGGCATTAACTTAATTTTTAAGGTTTGGATAGGCTTAAAACAAACATTTCTAAAACAAATTTCTATTGCTGGATTTGAACTTGCAACCTTTGAAATCAGAGGCAGATGTTTACGCCTATCCCAGCCCTAGCAAAACTGAAACCTACTTGAAGGTAACACTGATTACTGTTGCACCTAGTGGGCCGTTTCCACGTCATCTCCCGATGTCCTCAGACATGGATGAGCGTTGAATACTGACTTGAATCACAGGTGGCCTGGCTGTTTGATTTACACCACGGCCCTCCAACCCTGTACCTGGAGAACTACCCTCCTGTAAGTTTAATCCAGGGCTCTCCCACCATGTTCCTGGAGAGCTACCCTCATGTATGTTTAAACCAGGGCTCTCCAACCCTGTTCCTGGAGAGCAACCCTCATGTATGTTTAAACCAGGCCTCTCCAACCCTGTTCCTGGAGAGCAACCCTCATGTAAGTTTAAACCAGGGCTCTCCAACCCTGTTCCTGGAGAGCTACCCTCATGTATGTTTAAACCAGGGCTCTCCAACCCTGTTCCTGGAGAGCAACCCTCATGTAAGTTTAAACCAGGGCTCTCCAACCCTGTTCCTGGAGAGCTACCCTCATGTATGTTTAAACCAGGGCTCTCCAACCCTGTTCCTGGAGAGCAACCCTCATGTATGTTTAAACCAGGCCTCTCCAACCCTGTTCCTGGAGAGCAACCCTCATGTAAGTTTAAACCAGGGCTCTCCAACCCTGTTCCTGGAGAGCTACCCTCATGTAAGTTCTAAACCAGGGCTCTCCAACCCTGTTCCTGGAGCGCTACCCTCATGTAAGTTAAACCAGGGCCTTCCAACCCTGTTCCTGGAGAGCTGCCCTCCTGTAAGTTTAAACCAGGGCCCTCGAACCCTGTTCTTGGAGAGCTACCCTCATGTAAGTTTAAACCAGGGCCCTCGAACCCTGTTCCTGGATTTACCAGCTCTCACAGTCTCAAGTCCAAAATAGACGTTCATCCATGTTTCTCAAAAGTCAAATTTCGAAGTTGTTCCAAATGTCAAATTTCGTGGTGAAGGTTAAGTTTAGGCATTAACTCTGAATGGTTTAGGTTAGGCATTAACTCCAAATTCTTAAGGTTAGACATTAACTCTGAATGGTTAAGGTTAGGCATTAACTCTGAATGGTTTAGGTTAGGCATTAACTCTGAATGGTTTAGGTTAGGCATTAACTCCAAATTCTTAAGGTTAGGCATTAACTCTGAATGGTTAAGGTTTGTCATAGGCTTAAAACAAAAATATAAAAAAATCTTTATATCGCTGGATTTATGTTGAAAAGATGTGATATTGTGAGCAATAATTAAATACTTTTTCAAGGTTAAATACAATTTCAAAAATAAGATTTGGCACAAGCAGCATTTCGCAGAGAGTATGTTTCTAGAGACAGGTGGGACATTTTGGGTCATCATTTTGGGTCATTTGCGGTGGCAGGTAGCCTAATGGTTAGAGTGTTGGGTCAGTAACCGAAAGGTTACTAGATCGAATTCCCGAGCTGACAAGGTAAAAATCTGTCGTTCTGCCCCTGAACAAGGCAGTTAACCCACTGTTCCTAGGCCGTCATTGTAAATAAGATTTTTTTCTTAACTGACTTGCCTGGTTAAAAAAAAAAAAAGATATCGTCTTCAAAAAACGTACAGGATTTTTGCAAGGATTTAAGACCTACTTTAAAAACACAAACATATGCCATTCCTGTGCACTGTGCTATCCACCCTCAGGTTTTTGGCAATGGGCACATTTCAGCAACTTCAAAATGTGATACTTGAGGAACATGGGGATGAACGTCTAATTCTGATGTGTAAGACTGTGAGAGCTAGTTGCATTAGTTCATTATGCAGAACAGCCTTGTTGGCCAATATGCATACAGGAGGGAGTTGGTGAGGATGGATGGCTCATTGATGAGTGTTGTCTACTCATTTGAATTATATTTGCCATTGCTAAAGCAACTTAATTGTCCCAATGGTCCTCTCTTTTTAGCTATGGTTATATTTTTACTTGTCAAGCCACAACTGTGCGAGCCAAATAAAACATTTTGGTTGTACTCAATCTCCTGTAGGTTTAAACCAGGGCTCTTGAACCATGTTCCTGGAGAGCTACCATCCTGTAGGTTTAAACTAGGGCTCTCCAACCCTGTTCCTGGAGAGCTAACCTCCTGTAGGTTTAAACTAGGGCTCTCCAACCTTGGTCCTGGAGAGGTACCCTCCTGTAGGTTTAAACTAGGGCTCTCCAACCCTGTTCCTGGAGAGCTAACCTCCTGTAGGTTTAAACCAGGGCTCTCCAACCCTGTTCCTGGAGAGCTAACCTCCTGTAGGTTTAAACCAGGGCTCCCACCTGTCCTTCCCTCGCTTTGCCAGCAGTACACCACCGTGCATCCCACAGCTGGCTTGCCTCTAAAGCTAAAAAACATTTCCCAATGCCCCAGGGCAGTGATTGGGGACAATGCCCTGTATAGGCTGTTATCTTTTGGATAGGACATTAAACGGGTGTCCTGACTCTCTGTGGTCTCTAAAGATCCCATGGGACTTTTTGTATGAGTAGGGGTGTTAACCCCGGTGTCCTGGCTAAATTCCCAATCTGGCCCTCATACCATCACGGCCACCAAATCCATCCCCAGCTTCCAATTGGTTCATTCATCTCCCTTCCTATTCCCCAGGTCGTTGCTGTACATGAGAATGTGTTCTCAGTAAACTTACCTGGTAAAATCAGTGTAAAAATGAAAAACTTTCTCCCTCTCTTTCCATGTTGTTGTCCACTCTGACGGGTCGCCACTGCTCATGTCATATACAGTGTCAAGTTTATGATCACTATGTTTGATGTACAGCTACAAGATGACATGGCGTCACACCCTGGGCTGTTCTGAACCGAATAAGCCTATGTTTGTCTATTGTGAAGACAATTGGCCACAGCACATGAATGACTCATGACTTCTTATATCGTACTGAACAATATGTGTTATTAAATGTACTAACTAAAAGCTTCTGCTGCTCTATACTAATACTGTTTAATAGTATACATATCAAATAGAATACGTATTTAAGTGTGTCTAAGTCATTATGTGCCTAACTTTACAGTAAAAAAATGGTCTGATTATGCTGCTGCTTCTACAAAACAATCTGCCTCCCCTCCAAGGTCGCCAAACCCATCTACAGCAGTAGTAGTAGTAGCATCTACAGCAGTAGTAGTAGTAGCATCTACAGCAGTAGTAGTAGTAGCATCTACAGCAGTAGTAGTAGCATCTCGCTGGCAGCAGTAGCAGCATCCACAAGCAGCAGTAGTAGTAGCAGCAGCATCCGCCATAGTAGCCAAGCGTTAACTCGCAGCAGTTAATCCGCCGCTGTTGCTAGCAGCAGCTAATCCACTAGCCAGCAGCAGCAAAGGTTAATCCGCCAGCTGCTGCTGGCTGTTGTTAATCCACAAGCTACAGTCAGTAGCGTGCAGTTAATCCACAAGCTGGCAGCAGCGGTGGTTAACTGCTAAGCTAGCAGCAGCAGCTACATCCACAGCAGCAGCAGCAGTGTTAGTACCGGCGTCTAAGCAGCAGCAGTTAAGTGGCATCTGGCCAGCTGGAGCCAGCAGCAGCATCCACAGGAAATAGTGGCTATAGTGTTAATGCCAGCAAGCGGTAAGTAGCAGCAGCATCCACAAGGCAGCAGCAGTGGTAGCATCATGCCAATGGTTACAGAGCAGCAGCACATGCTAAGTTGCTAGCAGCAGTTATCCGCTGCGGTGCTGCTCGCAGCAGCCATCCGGGCCAAGCAGCAGGTAAGTTGGTGTTAATCCACAAGGCGCAGCAGCAGCAGCATCCACAAGGCAGGTAGCAGCAGTGGCTATCCAGCGGTAGCAGTGCTAGCAGTAGCGTTAACTACCCACAAGTTGCTACTAGTAGCAGCATCTACAGCTGTTGGTCGCAGTAGCAGCAATCATCCACAGAGCGGTAGTGGTAGCAGCACCATCTACGGCGGTAGCAGCAGCAGCATCCACTGCGGTTAAGCTAGTAGCAGCGTTAACCCACCGGGCTGCTGCTGTTGTTAGTGCAGCATCCACAAGCAGCCAGGCCAGCAAAGAATCCAACAAGCTAGTGGCCAGCAGCAGCTAAGTTAATCCGCCGCTACAGGTAGCAGCAGCAGCGTTAATCCATTAAGTGGCATCTGCAGCGGTAGCAGTGCAGCATCCGCGCCAAGCTGCTTGAGCAGCAGCATATGCACCGCCGGCCGTTGTAGGCTAGTTAAGATCTACAGCGGTTAAGGTATGCTCGCAGCAGCATCTACTGCCAAGCTGCAGCAGGCAAGCATCCACTGCAGCAGCAGCAGCAGCGCTAAGACCGCCGCATTGCTAGCAGCGCGTTAGCATCCACAAGCATGCTTGCAGCAGCAGCTGGGTTAATCCACAACGTCGCAGCAGCAGCAGACCCACAGCCGTTCAGCAGCAGCGTTATCTACAGCCGGTACGCAGCAGCAGCAGCATCTACAGCAAATCGCAGCAGCAGCAAGCTAATCCGCTTGTTCTGTGCAGGCAGCAGCATCCACAAGGCAGCAGTATTAGAAGCATCCGCGCACAGCAGTAGTAGTGTTAGCATCCAATGCTGCTAGTAGAAGTGGCAGACCCGCTGCTGCCAGCAGCAGCAGTGCATCCTGCGACATAGCAGCAGCTAGTAGCATCCACAAGCAGCAGCAGGCAGTAGTTAATCCGTTGCTAGCAGCGCGTTAACTACCGCTGCTGGGTGTAGCAGTGTAGCATCCACTGCAGTAGTGCTAGCAGCAGCATCCAGCACAGCAGCATGTAGTGAAGTCATAAGCCGGATCCTAGGCAGGTGATAGCAGCAGTTAAGATCCGCAGCTGGGCAGTAGCAGCAGCATCCGCTAGCAGCAGTAGTGAGTAGCATCTACAATAAAGTTATTGGTAGCTGCAGCATCCGCAAGCGCTGCACCTAGCAGTAGCAGCGTAATCCGCATCTACAGCAGCAGCCTGTTAATCCATCTGCCAGCAGCAGCAGCAGTAGTAGCATCCACAGTTGCTGTTGTTGGCAAACAGTAGTCCACAAGCAGCTGGAAAGTGCAGCAGCAGCATCCACAGCTGGTAGCTAGCCGCAGCAAAGATCTGCAGTAGCCGTTGTAGTAGCATCTCGCAAGGTTAATCCGCTGGAGCATCTGCAGCAAGTAGTGTGGTAGCATCCGCTGCTGCTGAGTTAGCGTTAATCCGCTACTGCGGTAAGCAGCAGCATGCATCCACGTTGCCGCAGCAGCAGCGTTAATCCGCCCAGCCAGCAGCAGTAGCATCCGCCAAGAACGTAGCAGCAGACCACTACATGCTGGCAGCAAGCAGCATCCAGGCTCAAGCAGCAGCAGCAGTAGCATCCACAGCGGTAGCAGCAGTGCAGCAGCCAAACCGCTGCAGCAGCTAGCAGCAGTTAATCCGGATGCTACAGCAGTGTAGTGTTAACCATAAAGTGCATGCTGTAGTGTAGTAGCATCCACAGTTGCGCTTGTAGCAGCAGTAATCCAATACAAGCTGCAGCAGCAGCTAGTGGTAGCATCCACAAGAGCGCCAGGTTGGCAGTCCGCAGCGGTTAAGCAGTAGTGTGTTAATCCACGCCAAGCGAGCCGTGTTAATCTACAAGCGGTAGCTAGCAGATGCGTGCGGATCTACAGCTGCTGTAAGCAAAGCAGTGCGTTGATCCACCGCTGCTTTGCTAAGTAGCAGCTAGCATCCAGCAAGGTGCTAGTAGTAGTGGAAACCCAGCAGTGGTGGTAGCAGCAGCAAGATCCGGGCCAGCAGCAGCAGCAGCAGCATCTGCAGCCGTTGTAGTAGCCATCTAATCCGCTAATGCAGCAGTAGCGGCAGCTAATCCACTGCAAGCAGTAGCAGCTAGGACCACAGCCAACAAGGCAGCAGCAGCTGGTTAGCATCCACAGCAGTGGTAGCAGCAAGTATGTCAATCCTGCCAGCAGGTAGTAGTAGTAGCATCTACATCAGCAGTAGTAGTAGCATCTACAGAAGTAGTAGTAGTATCTACAGCAGCAGTAGTAGTAGCATCTAAAGCAGTAGTAGTAGTAGCATCTACAGCAGTAGTAGTAGTAGCATCTACGGAGCAGCAGCAGTTAATCCAGCAGCACTACAGCAGTAGCAAGTGAGTAGTGGCATCTACAGCAGTAGTAGTAGTAGCAGCATCTATAGCAGTAGTTGTAGTAGCATCTACAGCAGTAGTAGTGGTAGCATCTACAGCAGTAGTAGTAGTAGCATCTACAGCAGTAGTAGTAGTAGCATCTACAGCAGTAGTAGTAGTAGCATCTACAGCAGTAGTAGTAGTAGCATCTATAGCAGTAGTTGTAGTAGCATCTACAGCAGTAGTAGTAGTATTATCTACAGCAGTAGTAGTAGTAGCATCTACAGCTGTAGTAGTAGTATTATCTACAGCAGTAGTAGTAGTAGCATCTACAGCTGTAGTAGTAGTAGCATCTACAGTACGGATATGTAGGCTACATTTTTACTTCACCTGTATTTAACCAGGTAGGCCAGTTGAGAACAAGTTCTCATTTACAACTGCGACCTGGCCAAGATAAAGCAAAGCAGTGCGACAAAAACAACAACACAGAGTTACACATGGAATAAACAAACATACAGTCAAATATCACAATACAAAAATGTATGTACAGTCTGTGCAAATGTAGAAGAGTAGGGAGGTAAGCAATAAATAGGCCATAGAGGCGAAATAATGACAATTTAGCATTAACATTGGAGTGGTAGATGTGCAGATGATGATCTGCAAGTAGAGATACTGGGGTGCAAAAGAGCAAGAGGGTAAGTAATAATATGGGGATGAGGTAGTTGGGTGTGCTATTTACAAATTGGCTGTGTACAGGTACTGTGATCGGTAAGCTGCTCTGACAGCTGATGCTTAAAGCTAGAGAGGGAGATATAAGACTCCAGCTTCAGTGATTTTTGCAATTCGTTCTAGTCATTGGCAGCAGAAAACTGGAAGGAAACGCAGCCAAAGGAATTGTTGGCTTTGGGGATAACCAGTGAAATATACCTCCTGGAGCGTGTGCTACGGGTGGGTGTTGCTATGGTGACCAGTGAGCTTTACCTAGCAAAGACTTATAGATGACCTGGAGCCAGTGGGTTTGGCGACGAATATGTAGTGAGGGCCAGCCAACGAGAGCATACAGGTCGCAGTGGTGGGTAGTATATGGGGCTTTGGTGACAAAACGGATGGCTCCAGTTTGCTGAGTAGAGTGTTGGAGGTTATTTTGTAGATGACATCGCTGAAGTCAAGGATCGGTAGGATAGTCAGTTTTACGAGGGTATGTTTGGCAGCATGAGTGAAGGAGGCTTCGTTGTGAAATAGGAAGCCGATTCCAGATTTAATTTTGGATTGGAGATGCTTAATGTGAGTCTGGAAGGAGAGTTTACAGTCTAGCCAGACACCTAGGTATTTGTAGTTGTCCACATATTCTAGGTCAGAACAGTCCAGAGTAGTGATGTTAGTCGGGCGGGAGGGTGCGGGCAGCAATCGTTTGAAGAGCATGCACTTAGTTTTACTAGCATTTAAAAGCAGTTGGAGGCCACGGAAGGAGTGTTTAATTTTAGCCTAGCTAGCTAGTTCTAATAATATCTAAATAATAGCTCATTAGCTAGCCATAGCTGGTAGTGGTGGCTCATCATCATCATGTTAATAATTACTGCTCTGACTGAGCCGTGAGTCCACGGTAGGCAGCTACCTGGGTCGCTATATTGGGTAGCTAGGCTACTCAGTTTGGCAGGCCGTCTGCACTGACTTACCACTCAAATCCTTCTCCTTGTTTTTTTTCTGCTTCATTTTGCTGTGTCTGTCTCTGTTTCCTTTCTTTCCTTTTCTGGAAACCCGATTTTGTTTTTGAGGGGGGCATAGTGGTTATCTCTGGTGAATGTTTAGGCTACATGCCGGAGCAACTGTCAGATCAGCGGTATTCATTTTTTTCGCTTCGTGGAGAATGGACCAAACCATGTGCATTATGGGGTGGGGAGTACAAACAGGATGGTTGGGTAGAGATTCCTGATCTGATTATGGTTATACGTTTTACATTTTCATCACAGATGTTTGTGTCTAACATTTTTTTAAATGATAAACAAATAGTTCTCTAAACATTTAGAGAACTATTGGAACGTTAATAATTCATGCCCCACCCCCCTCATAACGACACTCTTGTTCCTTACTATGCTCATCAAAAGTACGATCTGCTTCTCTGAACACACTGTGAAAGCCGCCCAACACTGTAAATCCATGTTTTATAACTTAGCTAGTCATGTTGTTGATAGAACAGACTTTCAAATGATTCCCACATGACCGAGATTGCGATTTATAATGGACCATTTCTGGATTGGGTAAACAACAACAGTAATTCTGTGAGGGCGGGGATGCAGGGTTGTGTTCCAAACAAAACAACTACCAGTGTGCTTTGCTCTAGTTCCTCAACGGCACAGCTAGGAGAGCTCAAAAAAGCACCTTGATAGTTGAAGACTCTTCTTTGAGTTATAAAAGTGCATTGAAATGACTTAGGAACTGTGCACACTTTGGACAGGTGTGTGGCCACCTGGAGACACCAGTTAGTCCTCTCACTCAAACCCTTGTTATTGTTTTGTCTTACAGTACGTTGCACCTACCCCACATTTTCCAGGAATATTCATATCATGTTACTGAATGTATCCAGATTATGTTATTAACAAATGCGGTGAAAAGTACAGTAAATGTAAACTGCCCATAAAATAAACAGTGTAATGTTTGGATTCAGTCTTGTGTCAGGTGTACTGTTGTGTCCTCACATTTGGTCTAATCATTTTCCCATAACCTCCAAACTGTTCCTTTTCAATTGCTACCATGGTTATGTATATGCTTTCCATATCTCTTCTGTAAGAAACATTTAAATGTAGCCCTATCCATATTGGCCAATTCCCACCAGTGTAAAGGGTTGAGCCCCAGCTTCAGAAGGATGTGAAAAGTCCTGTAATCTGCTAATGGGAAATCATATTAGGTTTTCACTTCAATTTCATTCCTTTTGTACTGAGAAACATTATAGAGACCAAACACACATGCATGTACGCACATGCATGCAAAATCAGACACTAACACAAACACACACACACACACACAGGCACACACACACACACACACACACACACACACACACACACACACACACACACACACACACACACACACACACACACACACACACACACACACACACACAGAGGAAGAGAATGACAGAAGAGGATGGAAGGACTTCCTCGCTGTCTGCATGTCTGCAGTTAGTTGTTATTTTGCTCTAATGGTGATTGCGTTCCTGTAGGATTACGTCAATATTGTCCCTATTTCTTCCTCTCCTCCCTCCTCCTCTCCTCCCTCCTCCTCTCTTTCCTCCTCCTCCTCTCCTCCCTCCTCCTCCTCTCCTCCTCCCTCCTCCTCTTTCCTCCCCCTCTCCTCCCTCCTCCCTCTTCCTCTCCTCCCTCCTCCTCCTCTCTTTCCTATTCCTCTCCTCCTCCCTCCTCCTCTCTTTCCTCCCCCTTTCCTCTCCTCCACTCCTTCCCCCTCTCCTCCCTCCTCCTCCCCTTCCTCCTCCTCTTTTTCAGCCTCTACTCCTCCCTCCTCCTCTCCTCCTCCCTCTTCCCTCCTCCTCTCCTCCCTCCTCTCCTCCTCCCTCCTCCTCTCCTCCCTCCTCTCCTCCTCCCTCATCCCTCCTCCTCTCATCCTCCCTCCTCCTCTCCTCCCTCCTCTCCTCCTCTCATCCTCCCTCCTCCTCTCCTCATTCCTCTTCTCCTCCTCTCCTCCCCCCTCTCCTCCTCCCTCCTCCTCTCCATCCTCCTCCTCTCCTCCTCCTCCTCCTCCCTCCCTCCCTCCTCCCTCCTCCCTCCTCCCTCCTCCTCTCCTCATTCCTCTTCTCCTCTCCTCCTCCTCCTCCTCCTCTCTCCTCATTCCTCTTCTCCTCCTCCTCTCCTCCCCCCTCTCCTCCTCCTCCCTCCTCCTCTCCATCCTCCTCCTCTCCTCCTCCCTCCTCTTCTCCTCATTCCTCCTCCTCTCCTCCTCCCTCCTCCTCTCCTCATTCCTCTTCTCCTCCTCCTCTCCTCCCTCCTCTCCACCTCCCTCCTCCTTGCCTCCTCCTCTCCTCTTTCCTCTCCTCCTCCCTCCTCCTCTCCTCCTCCTCCTCCCTCCTCCTCTCCCCATCTTCTTCTCCTCCTCCTCTCCTCCCTCCTCTCCTCCTCCTCCATCCTCCTCCTCTCCTCCTCCCTCCTCCTCTCCTCAATCCTCTTCTCCTCCTCCCTCCTCCTCTCCATCCTCCTCCTCTCCTCCTCCCTCCTCCTCTCCTCACTCCTCTTCTCCTCCTCTCCTCCTCTCCTCCTTCCTCCTCCTCTACTCCCTCCCCTTTTCCTTCCTCCTCACCTAAAAAGATAAGAGAAAGAGAAGCATTTCCAATGACATTATCAGTGTGCATCATGTAATTTTAACCAACTATGAGTAGGCATTGCTTACTAATTGAATGATGATGTCATTGGAAACCCTTATCTTCCTCTATGTTTTTTACTACAAAACATAGAAACTTCATTTTCACATATGTTGATGTTGGGGTGGTGCTGGGGATGTTAGGGAGAAGATATGTTTCTCTGTTTCGTTCGAGATGCCAGGACAGGACAGAGGAATGGTGGGCAGGAGAGGAGGAGGGAGGAGAGGAGGAGGGTGTCAATGTGACTTAGTGTCTTTCCTGTCTTAGCATGCGTGGCAGTGAAGGTAGGTTAAAGCAATTTCACAGCTGACAGTCTGGTTTTCGTTGGGTCACATACTGTGTGTCAGGTGGGGTCTGTGTGTGTGTGTGTGTGTGTGTGTGTGTGTGTGTGTGTGTGGTGGGGGTTGCTTAAGCGTGCGTGTGCGTGTCTCAGCAGGAGTCAAACCAAACAATGATTAAGGGGTGAAATGAATCATACGATTGACCAAGCCCAGAAATGACTGAACAAATTTAGTAGATAAATACTCTGGCAAGGCTTATCAACTGTATTGGGGTACTGTTAGGAAATATTACAAACTCACACTACGTGTTTTAACTTGATTTGAAAAGTGAAATGGAAATGGCATTAGATTTAACAACATGGCTCCTTTGAGCCAGCAGCAGAACAGCTTCTTCTTCCTACAAGCACCTCTGGGGCGGTAATATCTGACTGTCCTGCGAAGGACAGAAGTACAACTATTTATCTGCAGAAAAAATAAACACCTAAAACCCTTATGCTAACCACAACCTTACTACTAAACTCAGAAGCAAGTAACTCATGTACTTACTCAGTTATTCTGAGGACGAAGCCAATGTTGTCCTCTGTAGCATGGATATCTAGTGACTAATCTATTGTTCCCATCATTGCTCATTGAGATGGATTGAGGATGACTGTGCTAAAACCTATCTGTCGAACGATTTAATCTGGATAATCACCGAAATTGTTTTTCCTGTAGCCTTGGAAACAGAGGTAGATTAGATGCCCTTGTAACTGTGTGTGTGTGTGTATTTGTCTGCGTGTGTGTATGTGTGTGCGTGTGTGTGTCTGTATGTGTGTGTGTGCGTCTGTGTGTGCACGAGAAGGAAGTGTTTATCTGAACAGGATAAAACACAAATTAGGTCCCTTAATACCTGTCATAAAGGTGTAATCCGTGTCCAGTACGCAGAACATAGTCTTCTTGAACTGGTCTGCACATTTTTATGATCTTCAGTCTGTTTCTCTCCAACTTCTCCACTACAATATCATTCCCAGTTATCCTGTTAGGGCTAGGGGGCAGTGTTCGGAGGTTCGGAGAGTCTGGCGTGCCCAAAGTAAAATGCCTGTCACTCAGGCCCGGAAACTAGGATGTGCACATGATTAGTCGTATTGGATAGAAAACACTCTGAAGTTTCCAAAACTGTTAAAATAATGTCTGTGAGTATAACAGAACTGATTTGGCAGGCTAAAACCCGAGAAACATCCATCCGGAAAAGGGGATTTTGTGATGTGACAGTTTTCCCTTTGACATGCTATTCAATACAAAGGGATTTAGCTCCCACATTGCAGTTCCTATGGCTTCCACTAGATGTCAACCGTCTTTAGACATGGTATCAAGCTTGATTATTGAAAAACAATTGAGTAATAGCAGTTTTTCCTGGTGGACCATGGAGTGGACTGTACTGTTTGGCGCACGAGATTGAGTGCGTGTGCTTCGGTTTTTTCCTTTTCTTTTGAGCAGGTTATTTCCGCCTGAAATATTATTGTTTATTTACATATTAAGGTACCTGTAGATTGATTAGAAATGTTGATTGACTTGTTTCGACGAACTTTACTGGTGCTTTTGGGATTTTGTTTGTCTGCATGGTTGAACGCCTTTGAGCAGGTGGATTACTGAACAAAACGCGCCAACCAAACTGAGTTTTTGGGATATAAAGAGGGACTTTATTGAACAAAAGGACAATTTATTGTGTAGCTGGGACCTTTTGGATTACCATCAGAGGAAGATCTTCAAAGGTAGGCGATTTATTTTATCGCTATTTTTTGTGACACCTGTGCTGGTTATGATATTATGCTAATTGAATAAGTATGTGGGGCGCTGTCCTCAGACAATCAAATGCTATGCTTTCGCCATGAAGCCTTTTTGAAATCTGACAACGCGGTTTGATTACCAAGATTCTAAGCTTTTGAATGGTGTACAACACGTGTATTTTCATGAATGTTTAATATTACTATTTTTGTAATTTGAATTTGGAGCTCTGCATTTCTCCGAATGTTGTCGTAGGTGGGTAGCCTGTGACCCACCGGTCCCAGTTATTAGTGTCTTCAGTCTGTTCCTCTCCAACTTCTCCACTACAATATCATTCCCAGTTATTAGTGTCTTCAGTCTGTTCCTCTCCAACTTCTCCACTACAATATCATTCCCAGTTATTAGTGTCTTCAGTCTGTTCCTCTCCAACTTCTCCACTACAATATCATTCCCAGTTATTAGTGTCTTCAGTCTGTTCCTCTCCAACTTCTCCACTACAATATCATTCCCAGTTATTAGTGTCTTCAGTCTGTTCCTCTCCAACTTCTCCACTACAATATCATTCCCAGTTATTAGTGTCTTCAGTCTGTTCCTCTCCAACTTCTCCACTACAATATCATTCCCAGTTATTAGTGTCTTCAGTCTGTTCCTCTCCAACTTCTCCACTACAATATCATTCCCAGTTATTAGTGTCTTCAGTCTGTTCCTCTCCAACTTCTCCACTACAATATCATTCCCAGTTATTAGTGTCTTCAGTCTGTGCCTCTCCATCTTCTCGAATACAATATCATTCCCAGTTATTGAGAGCAAACGGTTTGTAATTGGCGTATAAATGTCTCATAAATGTCTTATAAATGTCTTATAAATTTGTTATAAATTTGTTATAAATTTTTTATAAATGCCTTAAAAACTCCTTATAAATGAGTTATGAATGAGTTATGAATGCTTATAAATGCCTTACAAATGCCTTACAGATGCCTTATGAATGTCTTATAAAGGAGTTATGAATGAGTTATAAATGCCTTGTAAATGTCTTACAATGTCGTATGAATGAGTTATAAATGCCTTATGAATGAGTTATGAATGCCTTATGAATTGGTTATAAATGCCTTATGAATTAGTTATAAATGCCTTATGAATGAGTTATACATGCCTTATGAATGAGTCATAAATGCCTTATGATTGAGTTATAAATGCCTTATGAATGCCTTATGAATGCCGTATGAATGAGTTATACATTCCTTATGAATGAGTTATAAATGCTTATGGACAAATGTTACCGAGATCTCTTCTATTTTTTTCTTCTCTTCCTTTCCTAGCTAGGAAAAACAGAGATGTGTTTCAATAGTCTACAGGGGCACCCTCCTCTCCTCTTCTTCATTAGAGCTGGAAGCTACAGAGAGGCTAGCTAGGGGAAACAGGGATGTGTTTCAATAGTCTACAGGGGCACCCTCCTCTCCTCTTCTTCATTAGAGCTGGAAGCTACCGAGAGGCTAGCTAGGGGAAACAGGGATGTGCTTCAATAGTCTACAGGGGCACCCTCCTCTCCTTCATTAGAGCTGGAAGCTACAGAGAGGCTAGCTAGGGGAAACAGGGATGTGCTTCAATAGTCTACAGGGGCACCCTCCTCTCCTCTTCTTCATTAGAGCTGGAAGCTACCGAGAGGCTAGCTAGGGGAAACAGGGATGTGCTTCAATAGTCTACAGGGGCACCCTCCTCTCCTCTTCTTCATTAGAGCTGGAAGCTACCGAGAGGCTAGCTAGGGGAAACAGGGATGTGCTTCAATAGTCTACAGGGGCATCCTCCTCTTCTTCATTAGAGCTGGAAGCTACAGAGAGGCTAGCTAGGGGAAACAGGGATGTGTTTCAATAGTCTACAGGGGCACCCTCCTCTCCTCTTCTTCTTAGACAATGATATGAAAAAGTAGGATAGGTAAAAGCAATATGATTGATGCTGATACCAAGGATTTGCTTTCAGTGCAGATGGATGGATGGATTGATGGAAGGAAGGAAGGATTAGAAGACTTTTGAACAAGGTAATCTACGTCGGGTATGTGTGTTTAGACTTTGAGGATTTGTCACGATCTTCTGAACGGACAGACCAAGGCGCAGCGAGGCATCCAGTATACATCTTTTATTGAAACAACGTAACTGGGCAAAACAACAAAACAAACGAAGATCGTAACGTTGAAACATAACATGAAACACAATGAAGCTATGCTCAAACAATAACCCACAAACTCCTAATGAAAACCCCAAACATATATATGGTTCCCAATTAGAGGCAACGACACTCAGCTGCCCCTAATTGGGAACCATTACCCCAACATAGAAATAGAACACCTAGAACTCAAAAACCCTTCACCAAAAACGAAACCTAAACACGCCAGCCTAAAACTCTGGCCTGGACGTGACAGTACCCCCCCCAAAGGCAGTACCCCCTCACGATGCTCACTGGTACTCTGGTGCGAGGAGCAGGAGCCGGCCGTACTGGGCTCACGAAGCGCACTGGGACTCTGGTGTGAGGAGCAGGAACCGACCGTGATGGGCTCATAACGAGCACTGGGACTCTGGTGCGGGGAGCAGGAACCGGCCATACTGGGCTCACGATGCGCACCGGGACTCTGGTGCGAGGAGCAGGAACGGGCCGCACTGGACTCATGACGCGCACTGGGACTCTGGTGCGGGGAGCAGGAACGGGCCGTGCTGAGTCCACGACGGGCACAGGGATCCTGGAGCGTGGAACAGGGACAGGACATGCTGGGTCCACGATGGGCACAGGGATCCTGGAGCGTGGAGCAGGGACAGGACATGCTGGGTCCACGACGGGCACAGGGATCCTGGAGCATGGAACAGGGACAGGACGTGCTGGGTCCACGACGGGCACAGGGATCCTGGAGCGTGGAACAGGGACAGGACATGCTGGGTCCACGATGGGCACGGGGATCCTGGAGCGTGGAGCAGGGACAGGACGTGCTGGGTCCACGACGGGCACAGGGATCCTGGAGCGTGGAACAGGGACAGGACGTGCTGGACTCTCTAAGCGCACAGGGGGCCTGGTGCGCGGAGCCGGAACAGGACGTGCTGGACTCTCTAAGCGCACAGGGGGCCTGGTGCGCCGAGCCGGAACAGGACGTGCTGGACTCTAAGCGCACAGGGGGCCTGGTGCGCCGAGCCGGAACAGGACGTGCTGGACTCTCTAAGCGCACAGGGGGCCTGGTGCGCCGAGCCGGAACAGGACGTACTGGGCTGTGGAAGCGAACCGGAGACCCCACACGCAGAACCGGTGCAGGATATCCTGGTTCAAGGAGGCGCACTGCAGACCAGGAGCGCTGAGCCGGCACCACTCCTCCAGGCTGCACACTCACCCTCCCCTGACTGATGAGTGGCGCTGGAATCTCTCTCACCGGGCTGTGAACGCGCACTGGAGACACCGTGCGCAAAACTGCATAGCACGGCGTCTTACCAGTGCGACGCTCCTCCAGAGAGCACGAGGAGTTGGCTCAGGAGTCCATCCTGAACCGGCCAAACTCCTCGTGTGCCCCCCCCCAAAAAGGTTTTTTGGGGCTGCCTTTCGGGCTTCCTAGCCAGGCGAGTCCCAACAAACTTCTCTCTCTCTGGATTCCATGCTCCGTAATATTCCTCACACCTGCTCCACTCAGTCCCCACTACTTTTTTCTCCCTGGGGTGACGATGCTCCGCCGTCTTCTCAAAAGGTCCCTTACCAGCCAAAATCTCATCCCATGACCAGGACCCCTTTCCATCCAAAATCTCCTCCCAAGTCCAGAACTCCCGGGTCTCTCGCTGCTTGGTCTTTTTAAGGTGGGTTATTCTGTCACGATCTTCTGAACGGACAGACCAAGGCGCAGCGAGGCATCCAGTATACATCTTTTATTGAAACAACGTAACTGGGCAAAACAACAAAACAAACGAGGATCGTAACGTTGAAACATAACATGAAACACAATGAAGCTATGCTCAAACAATAACCCACAAACTCCTAATGAAAACCCCAAACATATATATGGTTCCCAATTAGAGGCAACGACACTCAGCTGCCCATAATTGGGAACCATTACCCCAACATAGAAATAGAACACCTAGAACTCAAAAACCCTTCACCAAAAACGTAACCTAAACACGCCAGCCTAAAACTCTGGCCTGGACGTGACAGGATTCAAATAGACTCAATGCTCCATCACAGAGAAGCGTGACTAGTTGGTGACAACTTGGTAATGGTACATTTGGTTATGTAAGTGAATTCCGGCTGGCTGAGTGGGACTGGCATCAACAACAGCCCAAGTGGCTTCCATGAAATGTTTTGACATCCATTAACAGGAAAATCCATGGACAACGATGCTATTAGCTGGTGACATGGACATATTTCCCCACGCCGTCGTGCTGAGTTTGACTATTATTAGAAAAAAATTATAATATGTGGAAAAATGTAATCAATTCTTTGTAATGTGTTGCTCCCTGTATTTTGGTAAGCTACGCATTATTGAAAATTTGATTGGCTAAATATTATCACCAGTCTTGCAGAAGTTTGACACACTCCCTCTCCCTCTCTCTCTCTCTCTCTCTCTCTCTCTCTCTCTCTCTCTCTCTCTATTGCTCTCCTCTCTCTCTATCTCTGTCACGTCCTGGCCATAGATAGCCCCCTTTGGCTGCTCTATGGTGGTGTTGGTCAGGACGTGATCAGGGGTGTGTTTTGGTTCTATGTTGTTTTTCTATGTTGGTTTGGTTTGGGTTCCCAATTAGAGGCAGCTGTTAGTCGTTGTCTCTAATTGGGAATCCTATTTAGGTTGTTCAGTCCCCCACCTGTGTTGTGAGATATTTTAGGTTTGTAGTTGTGTGTGTACCTGTGTGTGCCACACCTACGTTACGGTCATTGTGTACTTTCTTTTGTTTTGGTGAGTTCCAACCAATAAATATGTTTCACTCAACCCTGCAAGCTGCGCCTTGGTCCAATTCTGTACAAGATCGTGACAGAATATCCCACCACACCAGGACCAAGCAGTGTGCAACCGTGCAGGAACCCGGTAGCCAGGAGGGGGAGTATCGCCGTCCCAGGGAGGAGTTGGAGGCAGCGATGGCAGAGCAGCTCTTTTATGAGAGGAAGTACAAGGGAACACGGCTGGCGAGGAAGCCCGAGAGGCAGCCCCCAATTTGTTTTGGGGGGGGCACACAGGGAGTTTGGCTGAGCCAGGTTGGAGACCAGGGCCAACTCCCCGTGCTTACCAGAGGGAGCATCGCACTGGTAAGGCACCGTGTGAGGCGGTGAAGCGCACGGTGTCACCAGTGAGTGTTCACAGCCCGGTGCGCGACATGCTAGCTTCCCGCATCTGTCGAGCTAGGGGGAGTGTGCAGCCTGGAAGGAGGGTGTCGGCTCAGCGCTCTTGGTCTCCGATGCGCCTCCTTGGACAAGAATATATCCTGCGCCAGCTCTGCGCACTGTATCTCCGGTGCGTCTCCACAGCCCAGTATGGCCTGTCCCTGCTCCACGCATCAAGTCCCATGTGCACCTTCAGAGCCCGGCACGTCCTGTCCCTGCTCCACGCACCAGGTCCCCTGTGCGCATCGAGAGCCCGGCACGTCCTGTCCCTGCTCCATGCACCAGGTCCCCTGTGCGCCTTCAGAGCCCGGCACGTCCTGTCCCTGCTCCACGCACCAGGTCCCCTGTGCACCTTCAGAGCCCGGCACGTCCTGTCCCTGCTCCACACACCAGGTCCCCTATGCACCTTCAGTGCCCGGTACGGCCTGTCCCTGCTCCACGCACCAGGCTACCTGTGCGTCTTCAGAGCCCGGCACGGCCTGTTCCCGCTCCACGCATCAGGTCCCCTGTGCGCCTTCAGAGCCTGGCACGTCCTGTCCCTGCTCCACGCATCAGGTCCTCTGTGCGCATCGAGAGCCCGGCACGTCCCTGCTCCATGCATCAGGTCCCCTGTGCGCATTGAGAGTCCGGCACGTCCTGTCCCTGCTCCACGCATCAGGTCCCCAGCGCATCGAGAGTCCGCACGCCCTGTCCCTGCTCCACGATCAGGTCCCCAGCGCATCGAGAGCCCGCACGCCCTGTCCCTGCTCCACGCATCAGGTCCCCAGCGCATCGAGAGCCCGGCACGTCCTGTCCCTGCCCGCGCATCAGGTCCCCAGCGCATCGAGAGCCCGGCACGTCCTGTCCCTGCCCCGCGCATCAGGTTCCCTGTGCGCATCGAGAGCCGGGCACGTCCTGTCCCTGCTCCGCGCATCAGGTCCCCTGTGCACATCGAGAGCCCGGCACGGGTTGTTCCTGTTCCACGCACCAGGCAGCGAGGGGGTCGTCCCAGCCTGGCACGTAATGTTCCTGCTTCACGCACCAGGCTTCTAGGGTGTCATCCCAGCCTGGCACGGACTGTTCCTATTCCACGCACCAGGCCTCTAAGATGTCGTCCCAGCCTGGTACGTACTGTTCTTGCTCCACGTACCGGGCCTCCAGTGCGTCTTCTCGGGCCAGTACGGCCCGCACCGGAGCCGCCGCCAGAGGCGAAGACCCACCCGAGAGACCCCCCCCTAGTGACTTTTTGTCGCTGTCGGAGTCCGCGCCTTTGGGGGTGGGTACTGTCACGTCCTGGCCATAGATAGCCCTTTTGGCTGCTCTATGGTGGTGTTGGTCAGGACGTGATCAGGGGTGTGTTTTGGTTCTATGTTGTTTTTCTATGTTAGTTTGGTTTGGGTTCCCAATTAGAGGCAGCTGTTAGTCGTTGTCTCTGATTGGGAATCCTATTTAGGTTGTTCAGTCCCCCACCTGTGTTGTGGGATATTTTAGGTTTGTAGTTGTGTGGGTACCTGTGGGTGCCACACCTGCGTTACGGTCATTGTGTACTTTCTTTTGTTTTGGTAAGTTCCAACCAATAAATATGTTTCACTCAACCCTGCACGCTGCGCCTTGGTCCAATTCTGTACAAGATCGTGACAATCTCACTCTCAATTCCATTCAAGGGGCTTTTTTTGGCATGGGAAACATATGCTGACATTCGCCAAAGCAAATGAAATGGATAAACAAAAGTGAAATACACAATAAAATTGAACAGTAAATATTACAATCACAAGCTCCAAAATCATAGAGCCATTAGAATGGTCCAGGGTAATCAAATGACTGTCTGGACTTTTTGCATTGTGCCCCCCCGCTGCTGCTACTTTATGTTCATCATATATGCATAGTCACTTTAACTATACTTTCATGTACATACTACCTCAATTAGACCGACCAAACAGTGCTACTGCAGATCACTCTGTATTATAGAGAGGGTCAATGGCTTGACACAGCAGATTACTCTGTATTATAAAGAGGGTCAATGCCCTGACACAGCAGATCACTCTGTATTATAAAGAGGGTCATAGAGAGGGTCAATGGCTAGACACAGCAGATCACTCTGTATTATAGAGAGGGTCAATGGCTTGACACAGCAGAGAGGGTCAATGGCTTGACAATGGCTTGACACAGCAGATCACTCTGTATTATAGAGCGGGTCAATGGATTGACACAGCAGATCACTCTGTATTATAGAGAGGGTCAATGGCTTGACATAGCAGATTACTCTTTATTATAGAGAGGGTCAATGCCCTGACACAGCAGATTACTCTGCATTATAGAGAGGGTCAATGCCCTGACACAGCAGATTACTCTGGATTGTAGAGATGGTCAATGCCCTGACACAGCAGATCACTCTATATTATAGAGAGGGGCAATGCCCTGACACAGCAGATTACTCTGTATTATAAAGAGGGTCAATGCCTTGACACAGCAGATCACTCTGTATTATAGAGAGGGTCAATGCCTTGACACAGCAGATTACTCTGTATTATAGAGAGGGTCAATGCCCTGACACATCAGATCACTCAGTGTTTTGGAGTGGAGATAACATTATGATCTGATCAATAGCACTTTGGTGGCCAAACACTCTGTTTCTGAGTGAACACTGGTGGAGGGCAATACTAAATCTAATGGACCTGTCTGTCGTTCTGACTGTTCTTATTGGCTGTATGTTTGTCTAACTCTCTTTCTCTCTCTCCCACTATCTTTTTCTCTCTCTGTCATTAGGGCGAAGGATCTTCTCCTCTCCTCCCTCATAATGCCATCCCGTCTTCAATTAAGCATTCTTGTCTCACATTTTTCTCAATCCATTATTAATATGTGGTATTCTTTTCCGTTACATACATGATCCTAGATACCCAGACATATCACAGCCCTGCTGGGATCGCTAAAGGCTTACAGGGCCATACAGCTACAGTGTCAACAACCTCCTGCTGGAGGAACACACACAGATCAATATTAGCTCTTACTTTATGATATCTATCCACACATGACTATTTTCTAAAGAAAGAGAAATTGTTCAAAGAGAGAGAGAGATGGAAAGTGGTTTTGGAGGAAAAACAATCAACATTATAAAATCCATGTACACAAACAACAAGTGTGCGGTTAAAATTTACAAAAAACACACATTTCTTTCCTCAGGGCCGTGGGGTGAGACAGGGAAGCAGCTTAAGCTCCACCCTCTTCAACATACATATCATTGAATTGCAGAGGGCACTAGAACTGTCTGCAGCACCCGGCCTCACCCTACTAGAATCTGAAGTCAAATGTCTACTGTTTGCTAAGGATCTGGTGCTTCTACCACCAACCAAGGAGGGCCTACAGCAGCACCTAATGTAGATATTCTGTCAGACCTGGGCCCTGACAGTAAATCTTCAGTAAGACATAAATAATGGTGTTCCAAAAAAGGTCCAAAACATCCGCACCACAGGTAACTTCCACAAAACTGTCAACGATCTGAGAGACAAGGCAAGAAGGGCCTTCTACATCATCACAAGGAACACACAGTGAGGAAAAAAAGTATTTGATCCCCTGCTGATTTTGTAAGTTTGCCCACTGACAAAGAAATGATCAGTCTATAATTTTAATGGTAGGTTTATTTGAACAGTGAGAGACAGAATAACAACAAAAAGATCCATAAAAGCGCATGTGAAAAATGTTATAAATTGATTTGCATTTTAATGAGGGAAATAAGTATTTGACCCCTCTGCAAAACATGACTTAGTACTTGGTGGCAAAACCCTTGTTGGCAATCACAGAGGTCAGACGCTTCTTGTAGTTGGCCACCAGGTTTGCACACATCTCAGGAGGGATTTTGTCCCACTCCTCTTTGCAGATCTTCTCCAAGTCATTAAGGTTTCGAGGATGACGTTTGGCAACTCGAACCTTCAGCTCCCTCCACAGATGTTCTATGGGATTAAGGTCTGGAGACTGGCTAGGCCACTCCAGGACCTTAATGTGCTTCTTCTTGAGCCACTCCTTTGTTGCCTTGGTCGTGTGTTTTGGGTCATTGTCATGCTGGAATACCCATCCATGACCCATTTTCAATGCCCTGGCTGAGGGAAGGAGGTTCTCACCCAAGATTTGACGGTACATGGCCCCGTCCATCGTCCCTTTGATGCGGTGAAGTTGTCCTGTCCCCTTAGCAGAAAAACACCCCCAAAGCATAATGTTTCCACCTCCATGTTTGACGGTGGGCATGGTGTTATTGGGGTCATAGGCAGCATTCCTCCTCCTCCAAACATGGCGAGTTGAGTTGATGCCAAAGAGCTCCATTTTGCTCTCATATGACCACAACACTTTCACCCAGTTGTCCTCTGAATCATTCAGATGTTCATTGGCAAACTTCAGACAGGCATGTATATGTGGTTTCTTGAGCAGGGGGACCTTGCGGGCGCTGCAGGATTTCAATCCCTCACGGCGTAGTGTGTTACCAATTGTTTTCTTGGTGACTATGGTCCCAGCTGCCTTGAGATCATTGACAAGATCCTCCTGTGTAGTTCTGGGCTGATTCCTCACCATTCTCATGATCATTGCAACTCCACGAGGTGAGATCTTGGAGCCCCAGGCCAAGGGAGATTGACAGTTCTTTTGTGTTTCTTCCATTTGCGAATAATCGCACCAACTGTTGTCACCTTCTCACCAAGCTGCTTGGCGATGGTCTTGTAGCCCATTCCAGCCTTGTGTAGGTCTACAATCTTGTCCCTGACATCCTTGGAGTGCTCTTTGGTCTTGGCCATGGTGGAGAGTTTGGAATCTGATTGATTGATTGCGTCTGTGGACTTTAAGAGTGTGCTCCTAATCTCAGTTCGTTACCTGTATAAAAGACACCTGGGAGCCAGAAATCTTTCTGATTGAGAGGGGGTCAAATACTTATTTCCCTCATTAAAATGCAAATCAATTTATAACATTTTTCACATGCGTTTTTCTGGATTGTTTTGTTGTTATTCTGTCTCTCACTGTTCCAATAAACCTACCATTAAAATTATAGACTGATCATTTCTTTGTCAGTGGGCAAACGTACAAAATCAGCAGGGGATCAAATACATTTCTCCCTCACTGTAAAATTTGACATCCCAATTTGGATCTGGCTAAAAAGACTTGAATCAGTTATAGAACCTATTTCCCTTTATGGTTGTGATGTCTGGGGTCCGCTCACCTACCAAGAATTCATAAAATGGGACAAACACCAAATTAAGACTCAGCATGAAGAATTCTGCAAAAGCATCCTCCATGTACAACCGCAGGCCGATACCTGCTTATTATCAAAATCCAGAGAAGAGCCGTTAAATTCTACAACCACCTAAAAGGAAGCGATTTCCAAACCTTCAATAACAAAGCCATCACCTACAGAGAGATTAACCTAGAGAAGAGTCCCCTAAGCAAGCTGGTCCTGGGGCTCTCTTCACAAACACAAACAGACAACACAGAGCCCCAGGACAGCAACACAATTAGCCCCAACCAAATCATGAGAAACAAAAAGGTTAAAAAAACTTGACACATTGGAACAATTTACCAAAAAACAGAGCAAACTGGAATGTGATTTGCCCCTAAACAGAGAGTACACAGTGGCAGAATACCTGACCACTGTGACTGACCCAATATTAAGGAAAGGTTTGACTATGTACAGACTCAGTGAGAATAGTCAATTGGGTGAAATACCACAGTGTGCCATAACAGCAGCAATATTTATGACCTGTTGCCACAAGAAAAGGGCAACCTGTGAAGAACAAACACCGTTGTAAATACAACTCATTTATGTTTATTTATTTTCCCTTCTGTACTTTAACTATTCACACATCATTATAACACTGTATATAGACATAATATGACATTTGAAATGTCTCTATTATTTTGTAACTTATTTGAGTGTAATATTTACTGTTAACTTTTTATTGTTTATTTCACTTTTGTTTATTATCTATTTCACTTGATTTGGCAATGTAAACATACAGCTTATTCGGAAAGTATTCAGACCCCTTGACTTTTTCCACATTATGTTACGTTACAGCCTTAATTTAATACAGCCTTGTCATGACGTGGCCCTTTCTGGGTATAGATCGGGCTTCCCCCTCTCTCACTCTCTCCTACACCCAGGTTCTGTTATCTCAGGTCATTTGAAATGAGACTTGACGTAAGGTAAAGAATAATTAATTAATGGAAGACTAATTGATCAGATATTAAAATATCTGAAGAGTTATATTCGGAAAATTATAACTTTGTAATCTGAAGATTTTCCGTGGTGCCCTGACTTCCTAATTAATTACATTTACATGATTAGTTTAATCACGTAATGATAGTTACAGAGAATTGATTTGATAAAATAACAGTCTTCACTTTTAATGATGCTTAAGACACAACAATACACATAATCTCCCCACAATGATAAAGAAAAGCAGTTTCTTAAAGTATATTGCAAATGTATAAATGAATAAAAACTAAAATATCACATTTACTCAGTACTTTGTTGAAGCACCTTTGGCAGCGATCACAGCCTCAAGTCTTCTTGGGTATGACGCTACAATCTTGGATCACCTGTATTTGTGGAGTTTCTATCATTCCTCTCTGTAGATCCTCTCAAGCTCTGTCAGGTTGGATGGGGAGCGTGACTACACAGCTATTTTCACGTCTCTGTGGAGATGTTTGATCGGGTTTAAGTCCAGGCTCTGGCTGACATTCAGAGACTTGTCCCGAAGCCACTCCTGCATTGTTTTTGCTGTGTGCTTAGGGTTGTTTTCCTGTTGGAAGTTCAACCTTCGCCACAGTCTGAGGTCCTGAGTGCTTTGGAGCTGGTTTTCATCAAGTATATCTCTGTACTTACCTCCGTTCATCTTTCCCTCGATCCTGACTAGTCTTCCAGTCCCTGCAGCTGAAAACATCCTGACAGCATGATGCTGCCACCACCATGCTTCACCGTAGGGATGGTGCCAGGTTTCCTTCAGACGTGATGCTTGGCATTCAGGCCAAAGAGTTGAATCTTGGTTTCATCAGACCAGAGAATCTGGTTTCTCATGGTCTGAGTCCTTTAGGTGTCTTTTGGCAAACTCCAAGTGGGGATGTCATGTGCCTTTTACTGAGGAGTGGCTTCCGTCTGGTCACTCTACCACATAGGCCTGATTGGTGGAGTGCTGCAGAGATGGTTGTCCTTATGGAAGATTATCCCGTCTCCACAGAGGAACTCTAGAGCTTTGTCAGAGCGACCATCCGTGGTCACCTCCCTGACCAAAGCCCTTCTCCCCCGATTGCAAAGGATCTGAATACGTATGTCAATAAGGTATTTATGTTTTCTAATTTTAATGAATTTGCAAACATTTCTAAAAACCTGTTTTCGCTTTGTCATTATAGGGTATTGTGTGTAGATTAATGAGGAAAATGTCATCCATTTTAGAATAAGTCAAAATGTGGAAAAAGGGAATGCACTGTATGTTTCCCATGCCAATAAAGCCCAAAGAATAGAGAGTGAGCGAGAGCGAGAGAAAAAAAGAGAGAAAAAGAGAGAGAGAGAGAACATTTCACATCACAGCACTCAGCTACAGTACACAGTGGTCAAAATGAAAGTGTTTAGAATGTTTTTGTAAATGAGCAGGCAGATCATACGAAGTGAGCTGTTTATCGAAAGGTGGATTGTGTCTATTTTATCATAGCTATGGTAACTGAAACTTGTACCTACATAACAACATTTACAGTACATGAATATCATGAAATGAGACTGTATATGACAAAAGTGGAAATTGCGGCAACACTTTAAACCATCACAATCATATGAAGTTGCTCTTTGTGTCACACCCTGATCCTTGTGCTTGTCTCCACCCCCCTCCAGGTGTCGCTGATCTTCCCCATTATCCCCATTATTATTATTATTATTATCATTATCATTATAGGGTATTTATACCTGGGTTTTCTGTCTGTCTGTGCCAGTTCGTTTTGTTCATTCAAACCTACCAGTTGTTTCCCTTGCTCCTGTCTTTGCTATAGTCCCTGTTTTCTAGTGTCCCGGTTTTTGACCATTCCTGCCTGCCAGCCAACCTGTACCTTTTCCTCTGCTCTGGATTAGCGACCTGACCCTGAGCTCAAATCAAATCAAATTGTATTTGTCACATACACATGGTTAGCAGATGTTAATGCGAGTGTAGCGAAATGCTTGTGCTTCTAGTTCCGACCATGCAGTAGTATCTAACAAGTAATCTAACAAATTCACAACAACTACCTTATACACACACGAGTAAAGGAATGAATACGAGTATGTACATATAAATATATGGATGAGCGATGGCTGACCGGCATAGGCAAGATGCAGTAGATGGTATGGAGTACAGTATATACACATATATATATGAGATGAGTAATGTAGGATATGTAAACATTATATAAATGGCATTGTTTAAAGTGGCTAGTGATACATTATTTCATCCAATTATAATTATTAAAGTTGCTAGAGATTTGGGTCGATGGCCGAACGGCATAGGCAAGATTCAGTAGATGGTTTAGAGTACAGTGTATACATTTGATATGAGTATGTCAGATACGTAAACATTATATACAAAATTGTTTAAAGTGACTAGTGATACATTGTTACATCCAATTCCTATGTATTAAGTGGCTAGAGATTTAAGTCAGTATGTTGGCAGCAGCCACTCAATGTTAGTGATGGCTGTTTAACAGTCTGATGGCCTTGAGGTAGAAGCTGTTTTTCAGTCTCTCGGTCCTAGCTTTGATGCACCTGTACTGACCTCGCCTTCTGGATGATAGCGGGGTGAACAGGCAGTGGCTTGGGTGGTTGTTGTCCTTGATGATCTTTTTGGCCTTACTGTGACATCGGGTGGTGTAGGTGTCCTGAAGGGCAGGTAGTTTACCCCCGGTGATGCGTGGTGGGCGGAGCAGTTGCCGTACCAGGCGGTGATACAGCTCGATTGTGCATCTGTAGAAGTTTGTGAGTGATTTTGGTGACAAGCCAAATTTCTTCAGCCTCCTGAGGTTGAAGAGGCACTGTTGCGCCTTCTTCACCACGCTGTCTGTGTGGGTGGACCAATTCAGTTTGTCCATGATGTGTACGCCGAGGAACTTAAAACTTTCCACCTTCTCCACTACTGTCCCCTCGATGTGGATAGGGGGGTGCTCCCTCTCCTGTTTCCTGAAGTCCACGATCATCTCTTTTGTTTTGTTGACGTTGAGTGAGAGGTTATTTTCCTGACACCACACTCCGAGGGCCCTCACCTCCTCCCTGTAGGCCGTCTCGTCATTGTTGGTAATCAAGCCTACCACTGTAGTGTCGTCAGCAAACTTGAATATTGAGTTGGATACGTGCTTGGCCACGCAGTCATGGGTAAACAGGGAGTACAGGAGAGGGCTGAGAACGCACCCTTGTGGGGCCCCAGTGTTGAGGATCAACGGGGTGGAGATGTTGTTTCCTAACCTCACCACCTGGGGCCGGCCCGTCAGGAAGTCCAGGACCCAGTTGCACAGGGCTGGGTCGAGACCTAGGGTCTCGAGCTTAATTACGAGCTTGGAGGGAACTATGGTGTTAAATGCTGAGCTGTAGTCGATGAACAGCATTCTTACGTAAGTATTCCTCTTGTCCAGATGGGTTAGGGCAGTATGCAGTGTGATTGCGATTGCGTCGTCTGTGGACCTATTGGGATGGTAAGCAAATTGGAGTGGGTCCAGGGTGTCTGGCAGGATGGAGGTGATATGATCCTTGACTAATCTCTCAAAGCACATCATGATGACGGAAGTGAGTGCTACGGGGCGATAGTCATTTAGCTCAGTTACCTTAGCTTTATTGGGAACAGGAACAATGGTGGCCTTCTTGAAGCATGTGGGAACAGTAGACTGGGATAGGGACTGATTGAATATGTCCATAAACACACCAGCCAGCTGGTCTGCGCATGCTCTGAGGACACGGCCAGGGGATGCCATCTGGGCCGGCAGCCTTGCGAGGGTTAACACATTTAAATGTTTTTCTCACATTGGCTGCGGTGAAGGAGAGCCCGCAGGTTTTGGTAGCAGGCCGTGTCGGTGGCACTGTATTGTCCTCAAAGCGAGCAAAGATGTTGTTTATGTCACGATCTTCAAGGACGGACCAAGGCGCAGCGTGCCGGGTTGAGTTAAACATATTTATTAGGTTAACTCACTCAAACAAAAACAACAAAATGAAGATCAATCAGGTGTAGCACCAACAGCACACACACATAAACAGAGTCAACTTCCCACAAGGCTGGAGGGAAAAATGGCTGCTTAAGTGTGGTTCCCAATCAGAGACAACGATAGACAGCTGTCCCTGATTGAGAGCCACACTCAGCCAAAACAAAAAAATACAAAAAGAACATAGAATGCCCACCCCAAATCACACCCTGACCAAACCAAAAAGAGACATAAACAGGCTCCTACAGGTCAGGGCGTGACAGTTTAGTTTGTCTGGGAGCAGGACATCATGGTCCGCAACGGGGCTGGTTTTCTTTTTTGTAGTCCGTGATTGACTGTAGACCCTGCCACATTCCTCTTGTGTCTGAGCCGTTGAATTGTGACTCTACTTTGTCTCTATATTGACGCTTAGCTTGTTTGATTGCCTTGTGGAGGGAATAGCTACAATTTTTGTATTCAGTCATGTTTCCGGTAGCCTTTACCTGGTTAAAAGCAGTGGTTCGCGCTTTCAGTTTTGCGCGAATGCTGCCATCAATCCACGGTTTCTGGTTGGGGAAGGTTTTAATATTTGCTATGGGTACAACATCACCAATGCACTTGCTAATAAACTCGCTCACCGAATCAGAGTATACATCAATGTTGTTGTCAGATGCTATCTGAAACATATCCCAGTCCACGTGCTCGAAGCAATCTTGCAGCGTGGAATCAGATTGGTCGGACCAGAGTTGAACAGACCTGAGAACGGGCGTTTCCTGTTTTAGTTTCTGTTTGTAGGCTGGGAGCAACAAAATGGAGTCATGGTCAGACTTGCCTAAAGGAGGACGGAGAATAGCCTTGTATGCATCACGGAAGTTGGAATAACAATGATCCAGGATTTTACCAGCCCGGGTGGCACATTCAATATGCTGGTAAAATTTTGGGAGCCTTGTTTATTATTATTAAAATCCCCAGCCACAATAAATGCAGCCTCAGGTTACGTGGTTTCCAATTTACCTAGAGTGAAATGAATTTCTTTCAGTGCCGTCAATGTGTCAGCTTGAGGGGGGATATATGAGACTGTGATTATAATCGAGGAGAGTTCTCTTGGTAGATAATGCGGTCTGTATTTGATTGTAAGGAATTCTATGTCAGGTGAACAAAAGGACTTGAGTTCCTGTATGTTGTTATGATCACACCACGTCTCGTTAATCATAAGACACACACCCCCACCCTTCTTCTTACCAGATAGATGTTTGTTTCTGTCAGCGCGATGCGTGGAGAAACCAGGTGGCTGTACCGACTCAGATAACGTGTCCTGAGTGAGCCATGTTTCTGTGAAGCAAAGAACTTTGCAGTCTCGGATGTCTCTCTGAAAAGCAACCCTCGATCTGATTTCGTCTACTTTGTTGTCCAGAGACTGTACATTGGCGATTAAAATACTCAGGAGAGGTGCACGATGCGCCCGTCGACGTAGCTTGACCAAAAGACCGGCGCGTTTCCCTCTTCTCCGGCGCCGCCGTTGTTTTGAGTCGTCGGATGCTATCCAGTCTATTGTCCTGGTTGGGGTAACAAACAGAGAATCCTCTTCGGGAAAGTCGTATTCCTGGTCGTAATGTTGGTAAGTTGATGTTGCTCCTATATCCAATAGTTCCTCCCGGGTGTATGTAATAGAACGTCATATTTCCCGGGGTAACAATGTAAGAAGTAATAGATAAAAAAACAAAATACTGCATGGTTTCCTGAGAACGTGAAGCGAGGCTGGCATCTCTGTCGGCGCCGGAAGTCACCTGCTGTTCCACTGCCATACACCCTCTCTGGATTATTGACCCCTGCCTGCCTTGACCTGTCAACCCCTCTCCATTCCCATTGATGTTAGAGCGCTGGACGGGCGCTCTACAGGCTGGGTCACCCACCATACCACCCCCATCAACATACGAGTGTCGGGGAACCACAGCGAGACGATCCAATTCCTGCTAATTGAGTCTCTGCAGTTCCTGTGGTATTGGGATTCTCCTGCGACACAATCCCTCTATTGACTGGTCTACTGGTGCCATTGTGGGCTGGAGCCTGTTCTTCCACACTCATTGCCTGAAGTCATCTCTGCCTGACCAGGGACATCTTCCTGTGGGCTTGGAAATTGCCCCGGATCTGCCTCTGTTTAAAGAATAAACTTTTGTTTCTTCAACATTGTCTGCACCTGGATCATACCTGAAACATGATACTCTGCTACATCTAAGTGGTGAAAGTGGCAAACTTTCAAACAAGTCTACACACTGTATTGTGCTTCTGAAAGCGACTCCAAAATCAGCCATCATGAAAGCATTGTGATTGAAACATATAAGAGTAAATTAAATGTTCTGCTATCTCTATCCTCTTCTCTCTTCAAAGTAGCGCTGGTTCACTAGACACTGAGCTTTCTCTGAGTTGGATAATTGTGGGCAGTTCCTCATAGTTAGACCGCTGCGGCTTCTGATGAGGAAAATTCATATTTTCTCTCAGTAAGATATGAAAAGACATGTCAAACCAAGGTCAAGAAAATAACCTGAAGTAGCATTTTTCTTAATTATGATAATTGGTTGCTCTCATACCTCTCGGAATATCCCCCGGTTTTAACTTATTCTGATTTTGTACAGAAATGTTTTTTCAACAAACAAAGTGCAGTGAGGCGAGGACATATCGTGAGCAGAGTTTTGAACACGGTGAGCTGAAATACTTTGGTCTGACCTTTAAAATCGGCATAATTTCAAGTCAAGCACATGAAAGAGGTTCTCGATCATTTTTCCTCCCTCTCTTACCTCCGCTCTCTCGCTCTCTCTTGTTCATGCTATCGCTCTCTCTCTCTCTCTCTCTCGCTCTTTCTCGGTCTCGCGCTCTCTCTTGCTCTCTTAATCATAAATAAGGGTTGTATTTACAATGGGGTTTGTTCTTCACTGGTTGCCCTTTTCTTGTGGCAACAGGTCACAGATATTGCTGCTGTGATGGCACACTGTGTTATTTCACCCAGTAGATATGGGAGTTTATCAAATTCGAATGATTTGTGGATCTGTGTAATCTGAGGGAAATATGTGTCTCTAATATGGTCATGCATTTGGCAGGAGGTTAGGAAGTGCAGCTCAGTTTCCACCTCATTTTGTGGGCAGTGTGCACATAGCCTGTCTTCTATTGAGAGCCAGGTCTGCCTACGGTGGCCTTTCTCAATAGCAAGGCTATGCTCACTGAGTCTGTACATAGTCAAAGCTTTTCTTAAGTTTGGGTCAGTCACATTGGTCAGGTAGTCTGCCACTGTGTACTCTCTGTTTAGGGCCAAATAGCATTCTAGTTTGCTCTTTTTGTTAATTCTTTCCAATGTCAAATAACTATCTTTTTATTTTCTCATGATTTGGTTGTGTCTAATTGTGTTGCTGTCCTGGGGCTCTGTGGGGTCTATTTGTGTTTGTGATCAGAGCCCCAGGACCAGCTTGCTTAGGGGACTCTTCTCCAGCTTCATCTCTCTGTAGGTGTTGGCTTTGTTATGGACGGTTTGGGAATCGCTTCCTTTTAGGTGGATGTAGAATTTAACATCTCTTTCGTGGATTTTGATAATTAGCGGGTATCGGCCTAATTCTGGTCTGCATGCATTATTTGGTGTTTTATGTTGTGCACAGAGGATATTTTTTGCAGAATTCTGCATGCAGTCTCAGTTTGATGTTTGTCCCATTTTGTGAGTTCTTGGATGGTGAATTATTGGTTATCTCTCTCTTACTCCCTCTTTCATGCTCTCTCTCTTGCTCTCGCTCTCTCTCTTGCTCTCACTCTCTCACGAACCCACTGTACTATCACAATATTTCTCTCCCTCTTTATTACTCACAGGTACATAGAAGATAACTTGAATACATGACACATTGACATAGAAACTGAAGTGAAAAGCTACATGTGGGTACCAGCAAAGATCAACAGTATGACGTGATCAGTTCAACCTACATGATCTATTGTCGTCTCCATGGTGTGCTCTGTACTACATAATGTGTACTAATAATACATAATAACCACGAAGGGAATATATTACGGATATTATAGACTGGGTGGGTCCAGCCCTGAATGATGATTGGTTAAAACCTCATTCCACAAGTGTCTATTCCACAAGTTACCACCGGCTAATTCTATGATGTTTAAGTGCCTATTTACTCTGTTCCATCTGACTGCGCAATCCACTGTCTCATTAGCCCAGCCAGACAATTGATGACCATGATCTCCACTGTTTATTAGATAGGGAGAGCTACAGCCAGGTCACCCGTGATACAAGTCAGTTTTCGAAGTCCATCCGTGTCTGAGGATGTCGGGAGATGACCTGGATACCGGCCACTACGGGCCACAGTGAATCTTCAAGTAGGTTTAGTTTTTTCTAGGGCGCTGTGGACAGTGGTGGTGGATGGGCGTAAGCATCTGCCTCTGATTCCAAAGGTTGCGAGTTTGAATCCAGCGATTATATAGTTGTTAACCATACCTTAACCATTCAGAGTTAATCTAACCTTAACCATTCAGAGTTAATGTCGAACCTTAAGCATTCAGAGTTAATGTCTAACCTTAACCATTCAGAGTTAATGTCTAACCTTAACCATTCAGAGTTAATGTCGAACCTTAACCATTCAGAGTTAATGTCTAACCTTAACCATTCAGAGTTAATGTCTAACCTTAACCATTCAGAGTTAATGTCTAACCTTAACCATTCAGAGTTAATATCTAATCTTAATCATTCAGAGTTAATGTCTAACCTTAACCATTCAGAGTTAATGTCGACCCTTAACCTTTCAGAGTTAATGTCTAACCTTAACCATTCAGAGTTAATGTCTAACCTTAACCATTCAGAGTTAATGTCTAACCTTAACCATTCAGAGTTAATGTCTAACCTTAACCATTCAGAGTTAATGTCTAACCTTAACCATTCAGAGTTAATGTCTAACCTTAACCATTCAGAGTTAACGCCTAACCTTAACCATTCAGAGTTAATGTCTATCCTTAACCATTCAGAGTTAATATCTAACCTTAACCATTCAGAGTTCATGTCTAACCTTAACCATTCAGAGTTAATGTCTAACCTTAACCATTCAGAGTTAATGTCAAACCTTAACCATTCAGAGTTAATGTCTAACCTTAACCATTCAGAGTTAATGTCTAACCTTAACCATTCAGAGTTAATGTCTAACCTTAACCATTCAGAGTTAATATCTAATCTTAATCATTCAGAGTTAATGTCTAACCTTAACCATTCAGAGTTAATGTCGACCCTTAACCTTTCAGAGTTAATGTCTAACCTTAACCATTCAGAGTTAATGTCTAACCTTAACCATTCAGAGTTAACGCCTAACCTTAACCATTCAGAGTTAATGTCTATCCTTAACCATTCAGAGTTAATATCTAACCTTAACCATTCAGAGTTCATGTCTAACCTTAACCATTCAGAGTTCATGTCTAACCTTAACCATTCAGAGTTAATGTCGAACCTTAACCATTCAGAGTTAATGTCTAACCTTAACCATTCAGAGGTAATGTCTAACCTTAACCATTCAGAGTTCATGTCTAACCTTAATCATTCAGAGTTAATGTCGAACCTTAACCATTCAGAGTTAATGTCTAACCTTAACCATTCAGAGTTAATGTCTAACCTTAACCATTCAGAGTTAATGTCTAACCTTAACCATTCAGAGTTAATGCCGAACCTTAACCATTCAGAGTTAATGTCTAACCTTAACCATTCAGAGTTAATGTCTAACCTTAAACACTTAGAAATGTCATATTTAAGAAACACGGATGAATGTCTAATTCTGATGTGAGAGCTGGTTGACTTTACCAGGCTTGATGAGGCATCGTTACATTTGTTCAATGTCATAGTACTCTGTCATACCCCAACACAAGGTGTACTCCAGAAGATGACACATGTCATGTGGAGAGTAAAATGTGTGTCTCTGTCTGTGTGTGTGTGCGTTTGTGATCAGACTAGAACTGGAAATCCTGAGGTAGACTAGAAACCCAATGCACCCAATGTTGTCTTCAGAAACGACTTTACCCGGTACACTGCAGTCGTTTACCATGTCCATGCTACAGATGCTATTTAAAGCCGAGAACACTGGGCTGGAGTGATAATACGTTCCACTTGGCTAGAGATGCAATGGCCACGTTGAAGAATGAAAGAAAGATGGAGTTTTACGTAATTATGATAATTATGTTTGAAGAGGGCTGACAGGGAGGCCAGAGAGATGGAAAGGGAGAGAGGGATGTATAGAGAGAGCGAGATGGGGAGAGAGAACAGGGTATGGTTCAGGGTCTGGAACACTGTACAGGCCAAATGGTAATCAGGTGAACATGAACAGCTGAAGAAGCTGTTCAAGTGAAGTAAATGGAATTGAATGTGCTCAGCTCTGTGTGAGGCTTTTTGAATTGATGTTTGGAAGATTATCCAGAAAGAAAGCGCAATTTAATATTATATAGGGGCTCACATATGCAATCTCAGAATTTCACTTTAGTAGAGAGACATGAAAGTAAGAAGGGAGAGACTGAAGGAGAGGAAGTTAAAGGAAACCTGAGGGAGACAGAAAGTTAGACAGACAAATAAAGGTAGAGAGAAGGAAGGCAGAGTAACACAAAGCACACAGACAATCAGGCAAATCAGAGAGAGAGAAAAAAGGAAAGCGAGAGAGAAAGAGAGTGAGAGACAGGTTAATGAACTGTTCTTCTGAAGGAGTGTGCAACACAACTGGAAGATGTATATAAATAAGACAGACAGGAAGGAAGGAAGGAAGGTTATTAGTAACAGTAGCTATGCCACAACAAGGTCATTAGTAACAGTAGCTATTCCACAACAAGGTTATTAGTAACAGTAGCTATTCCACAACAAGGTTATTAGTAACAGTAGCTATGCCACAACAAGGTCATTAGTAACAGTAGCTATTCCACAACAAGGTTATTAGTAACAGTAGCTATGCCACAACAAGGTCATTAGTAACAGTAGCTATGCCACAACAAGGTAACTAGTAACAGTAGCTATAACACAACAAGGTTATTAGTAACAGTAGCTATGCAATAACAAGGTTATTAGTAACAGTAGCTATGCCACAACAAGGTTATTAGTAACAGTAGCTATGCGACAACAAGGTTATTAGTAACAGTAGCTATTCCACAACAAGGTTATTAGTAACAGTAGCTATGCCACAACAAGGTCATTAGTAACAGTAGCTATGCGACAACAAGGTTATTAGTAACAGTAGCTATTCCACAACAAGGTTATTAGTAACAGTAGCTATGCCACATCAAGGTTATTAGTAACAGTAGCTATGCCACATCAAGGTTATTAGTAACAGTTTATCAGCCCAGGGAGATGGAGAGAGACCGCCACTGTCATAGTTTGTGTCCCAAATGGCACCATATTTCCTATACCGGGCACTATTTTTGACCAGAGCCCATTGTAGTGTACTACATAGGGAACAGGGTGCCATTTGGGACACACATTAGTGACAGTGGGAATAATGAGCTACCCAGACGATGTCTTGATGAGGCTCCTTCTTCAATGTGTGAACTGTTACAGTATCTCCTGTTTTATGGGACAGGAGAGAGAGATAGGGCTAACATATACACACAGCCATGAGAGCACTCACACACAGGCACGCATGCAGACACGTACTGACACAGGCACACACACGCACACCCTCACACACACACACACACACACACACACACACACACACTCTCCAGTTCAGTCTGTACTCAGTGTTGCAGATGGGAGGACTTGAACTAAGAGGGAAAGGTGCAGGGTCTGCGCTTTTCTCTATGAGAGAGACATATGCGACATGACTCCTGACTGATATTTCAGTCAGGAGTGTAAGACTGTGTTGTAACTCCAGTTCTATGAGAGAAGTGGAGCCCCATAGGACTTAAGGCCCTGCCGACCCCAAGACTCGCTGAAGATAATTTTTCGGTAGGATGATTGAGGGAAAGTGTCCATTTATATAGGGACACCTGTGCTCTCATTGGCTGCAGGTGTGTGCTTCGCTGCCTAGGCATGTGACATGCTGACCAAACCACACACGCTGTCACGACTTCCTCCGAGGTCGGTCCCTCTCCTTGTTCGGACGGCGTTCGGCGGTCGACGTCACCGGTCTTCTAGCTGCCGCCGATCTACTTTCATTTTCTATGTTTTTTTGTTTTCATTATACACACCTGGTTCCTATCCCATAATTACATGTTCCTTATTTAACCCTTTGTTTCCCCCATGGTTTTGTGCGTGTTTATTCTATTTTTAGAGGTTCTTGTTTATGTGAGCTTGTATTCATTCTCATCATCTCTCCTCCTTCCTTCAGGCTTATTTTTCTTCTTGGGACTTTATATGATGGTTGGCAACCAACTTTACGGTGCGTTACCACAACCCGACTGGAGTGTGGAACTCAGTTAATCTTTCAATCACCCACGTGGGTATATGCTCCTAAAAACCAATGAGGAGATGGGAGAGGCAGGACTTGCAACATGTTGAGTGTCACAAATTGAGCTGAGTTCTATCTTAATGCCTGGCCACCCAGACACTCACGCAACCAGTGGGTGCAATGATTGAATAACATGTATGTGTACATTTATTTTGCAACACTTGTGCAAGCAACACAAGCAGTGTCAAAGTCACCATTATTAGTCAGTTGTACAACCAAATGCCTTGAACTGAAATGTTTCTTCCGCATTTAACCCAACCCCTCTGAATCAGAGAGGTGCGGGGGGCTGCCTTAATCGACATCCACGTCTTCAGCACCCAGGGAACAGTGGGTTAACTGCCTTGAACGACAGATTTTTACCTTGTCAGCTCGGGGATTCAAACTTGCGACCCTCCAGTTACAAGTCCAACACTCTAACCACTAGGCTACCTGCAGCCCCGGTGTGCTCAGCATGTCAAGCAAGCAGGCACTCCCTCTCAGAATTTGAGCATATTAATAATTGGGTAACTATTTTTTCTATTTTACTCTCTTTCTCTTTCTCTTTCTCTCTTTCTCTTTCTCTTTCTGTCTCTTCCACTTTCCGGTCTGAGGCAATTTTCCAATAAGAGGTGGCATAATAGAAAAGAACAGATTGACATCTCCTCCTCTTGTTCTCCTCAAACCACTGAATTCCCACTATCTCACTGTGTGAGCTTTAAGTGCATGTCTGTGTGCGTGCGTGTGTGTGCGTGTGTGCGTGCATGCATGTGGGATTGCATGTGTTTGTTTGTGTGTGCATGTGTGATTACATGTGATTGTGTGTGTGTGTGTGTGCGTGCATGCATGTGTGATTGCATGCGTGTGTGTGTGTGTGTGTGTGTGTGTGTGTGTGTGTGTGTGTGTGTGTGTGTGTGTGCGTGTGTGCGTGTGTGTGCCTGTGTGCGTCTGTGTGCGTGTTTGTGCGTGCATGTGTGATTGCATGCGTTTGTGTGTGTGTGCATGTGTGATTACATGTGATTGCGCGTGTGTGTGTGTGTGTGTGTGTGCGTGTGTGCGTGCATGCATGTGGGATTGCATGCGTTTGTTTGTGTGTGTGCGTGTGTGCGTGTGTGTGCGTGTGTGTGTGCGTGTGTGTGTGTGTGTGTGTGCGTGTGTGCGTGCATGCATGTGGGATTGCATGTGTTTGTTTGTGTGTGCATGTGTGATTACATGTGATTGTGTGTGTGTGCGTGCATGCATGTGTGATTGCATGCGTGTGCGTGTGTGTGTGTGCGTGTGTGTGTGTGTGTGTGTGTGCGTGCATGCATGTGGGATTGCATGTGTTTGTTTGTGTGTGCATGTGTGATTACATGTGATTGTGTGTGTGTGTGTGCGTGCATGCATGTGTGATTGCATGCGTGTGTGTGTGTGTGTGTGTGTGTGTGTGCGTGTGTGTGCGTGTCTGTGTGCGTCTGTGTGCGTGTGTGTGCGTGCATGTGTGATTGCATGCGTTTGTGTGTGTGTGCATGTGTGATTACATGTGATTGCGCGTGTGTGTGTGTGTGTGTGTGTGCGTGCATGCATGTGGGATTGCATGCGTTTGTTTGTGTGTGCATGTGTGATTACATGTGATTGTGTGTGTGTGTGTGTGCGTGCATGCATGTGTGATTGCATGCGTGTGTGTGTGTGTGTGTGTGTGTGTGTGTGTGTGTGTGTGTGTGTGTGAGAGAGAGAGAGAGAGAGAGAGAGAGAGAGAGAGAGAGAGAGAGAGAGAGAGAGAGAGAGAGAGAGAGAGAGAGAGAGAGAGAGAGAGACTTAGCTAACACAGTGAGTAATTAGAAGGGTAGCCATGTGATTAGCTGTTCAGGAGTCTTATGGCTTGGGAGTAGAAAATATTTAGGAGCGTCTTGGACCTAGACTTGGCACTCCAGTATCGCTTGCCGTGTGGTAGCAGAGAGAACAGTCTACAACTAGGGTGTCTGGAGTCTGAAAATGTTTAGGGCCTTCCTCTGACACCACCTGGTATAGAGGTCCTGGATGGCAGGAAGCTTGGCGCCAGAGATGTACTGGGCCGTACGCATTACCCTCTGTAGTGCCTTGCTGTCGGAAGCCGAGCAGTTGCCATACCAGGCAGTGATGCAACCCGTCAGGATGCTCTCGATGGTGCAGCTGTAAAACCTTTTCAGGATCTGAGGACCCATGCCAAAACTTTTCAGTCTCCTGGGGGGGAATAGGTTTTGTCGTGCCCTCTTCACGACTCTCTTGGTGTGCTTGGACCATGTTATGATGATGTGGACGCCATGGAGCTCTCATCCTGCTTCACTACAGCCCCGTCCATGAGAATGGGGGCGTGCTCGGTCCTCCTGTAGTCCACAATCATCTCCTTTGTCTTGATCATGTTGAGGAAGAGGTTGTTGTCCTTGCATCACACGGTCAGGTCTCTGACCTCCTCCCTATAGGCTGTCTCATCATTGTCCGTGATCAGGCCTACCACTGTTGTGGCATCGGCAAACTTAATGATGGTGTTGGAGTCGTGCCTGGCCGTGCAGTCATGAGTGAACAGGGAGTACAGGAGGGGACTAAGCACGCATTCCTGAGGGGCCCACGTGTTGAGGATCAGCGTGCCGGATGTGTTGTTACCTACCCTTACCACCTGGGGGCGGCCCGTCAGGAAGTCCAGGATTCAGTTGCAGAGGGAGGAGTCTAGTCCCAGGGTCCTTAGCTTAGTGATGAGCTTTGAGGGCACTATGGTGTTGAACGCTGAGCTGTAGTCAATGAATAGCATTCTCAGATAGGTGTTCCTTTTGTCCAGTTGTGAAAGGGCAGTGTGGAGTGCAATAGAGTGGATCTGTTGTTTCAGGTGTGCAAATTGGAGTGGGTCTAGGTTTGTGGGATAATGGTGTTGATGTGAGCCATGACCAGCCTTTCAAAGCATTTCATGGCTACAGACATGAGTGCTATGGGTCGGTAGTCATTTAAGCAGGTTACCTTAGTGTTCTTGGGCACAGGCACTATGGTGGTCTGCTTAAAACATGTTGGTATTACAGACTTGGACAGGGAGAGGTTAAACATTTCAGTGAAGACACGTCCTGGTAATCCATCTAGCGGGATTTCTAAATGACACCAATAATATGAAGAGACTTGCTTGGAGCAAGAAACACGAGCAATGGACATTAGACAGGTGGGAATTTGTCCTTTGGTATGTTCAAATTGGACATTTTTGGTTCCAACCCCAGCGTCTTTGTGAGATTCGGTGTGGGTGAACGGATGATCTCCGCATGTGTATTTCCCACCGTAAAGCATGGAGGAGGAGGTGATATGGCTACCACAGCATTCTGCAGCGATACGCCCTCCCATCTGGTTTGGGCTTAGTGGGACTATCATTTGTTTTTCAACAGGACAAATGACCCAACAAACCTACCAGCTGTGTATGCTATTTTACCAAGAAGGAGAGTGATGGAGTGCTGCATCATATGACCTGGCCTCCACAATCCCCCGACCCGACCTCAACCAAATTGAGATGGTTTGGGATGAGTTTGACCGCAGAGTGAAGGAAAAGCAGCCAACAAGTGCTCAGCATATGTGGGAACTCCTTCAAGACTGTTGGAAAAGCATTCCAGGTGAAGCTGGTTGAGAGAATTGTTATAGATGACTAAATGTTTGTACATCTAAGAATATTCCATTCTGAAAATGTATGCAATAGAGATAGGGTTATAAGACAAAATGGTAGTCCAATTAATGTGTGTGTCTAGAAATTAATATTGTGGAGAGTGGAACAGGCTGGTACAACTTGACCTAGGGAGTATCTGTGAGAACAAAGCATTCTTAGTTCTAATCAGGCATATGTGGGAAGGCTTCTGGTCCTAGGGACGGGAGGGACGGTTAAGAGCTGTCCAAGGTTGACTTATGTTGCAAAGATTGTGATAAGGAATGAATGGGTACTGTGGGAAAACACTATTTCCTGGAAAGGGTGGGGAATATGGTGGGGCCTTTGTATTTTTTGTATTTCAACATTGTACCATATAAAAGACTGTGTACACCTTTTAAGATCAGAGCTCTCGCGGGAATAAACAATTTACCTTTGACCATTGTAGACTGGGCTCCTGTCTTATTTCAACCAGTATCTTACAAATTCTGGGTTACAGACGGAGTTGTTTAACTTCTTGGGGACCAGCTCCTCCCGACACTACCAGGTAAAATGTAAAGCGCCAAATTCAAAATCCAAAAGTTGAATTATTAAACATCCACCAATATACAAGTGTTCCATACTCATCAAAAGCTCTGTTTCTTGGCAATATCACAGCGTTGTCAGATTTCAAAAAGGCTTTACGGCAAAAGCAGCACATTTCATTGTTTGAGGGTAGCACCTCACATATTTTTCCAATAGTCATGTATCGATTAGCCATCATGGCACACACATAACACATTTCACAGCGAAAACAAATCAATTACCTGTTGAAGAACTTCTGCTGAGGTCATCCTAAGTGTCCAACGAAGACAATCCATGGTTCTTTTGTTAGAAAAAGTAACGTATTTTATCCATAAATCCTCCATTTGGTTCGCGCGTTATAATCAGAAACGACAGCCTCCACTAGTCCATTGAAACGTGACGCGAACTCGTTCAACTTATACCTATAAACTTGTCCAAGAACATTCAAACATAGTTTTAAATGTATCCTTAGGGACACTTTTACGTATATTTACTATTATAAATCAACCGGAATATAAACTGATCGATAACGACGGTAAAAAAGACACTGCGTGACTTCTCGTCTTGGCGCTGGGTACTGTTGTCATCAAGGGGGGACTCACTTGTTTGGTCTTCTTCTCTGGTGTTATTCATCCAAAATGGAAAAAATACACTGTCTCGAGACTGTTGACATCATAAGGAAGCGACGTGTACTGCATTCATATGCCCTTATATGGTCATTTTCATTAGGAGGGGTTCCCAAATGAGCAATGTGTCAAAATCACTTTTTCCAGGACAGAAATTCCTCGGGGTTTCGCCTGCTATATGCATTCTGTTTCACTCACAGACAAATGGTTAACAGTTTTGGAAAATTCAGAGTGTTTCCTATCCAATGGTACCAAATATATGCATATCCTATTTTCTGGGCCTGAATGGGAGGCATTTTACTTTGGGCACGCCAGGCTCTCCAAAACCGACCCCTCAGCTGCCTCTCCCTAACAAGTTAATTGAAGTTCAGTTTATGAACATTGAGAACAACATTTCTATAACAGGAATGCCAAGAGTGTGCAAATCTGTCATCAAGGCAAAGGGTGGCTACTTTGAAGAATCTAAAATATAGGGCTCAAAACAGGTGGGGCAAAGAGCAAAGGACAGGTGAATCAAATAAGAATAAGTTCCACGGGACTCCGCCATTAATGCTTTCACCTATCCTGCCTTTAGATCACACTTAGATAAAAACACAATTGAGACCCAGCCACGGTTCTGGAATACGATAGAGTCAGGCGCTGGCAGTCTCATCCGAGTGTCTCTCTCTGAAAATGTGGAGGATGTCAGACAGTTTGAAAGTCTACAAAAAATATATATTTATCCCTTTTATATATTATATTTATATTTATTATATTTATTATATATTTATTATAATAAATGCCATTTAGCAGACACTTTTTTTTTAATCCAAAGCGACTTACAGTCATACATTTTTTATGTATAAGTGTTCCTGGGAATCGAACCCATTGTCCCATTGTCCTAGCTACAACTGAGCTACATTTTTGGACACAAATACACTGAGTATACCAAACATTAGGAACACCTTCCTAATATTGAGTTGCACCCGCCCCACCTTTTTGCCCTCAGAACAGGCTCAATTCATCAGGCCATGGACTCTACAAGGTTTTGAAAGCGTTCCACAGGGATGCTGACCCATTTTGACTCCAAACATTCCCACAGTTGTGTCAAGTTGTCTGGATGATCTTTCAGTGGTGGAACATTCCTGATACACACAGGAAACTGTTGAGCGTGAAAACCCAGCAGCATTGCAGTTCTTGACACAAAAACACGGTGCACCTGGCGCCTACTACCATACCCTGTTCAAAGGCACTTAAATATTTTGTTCTTGACCATTCACCCTCTGAATGGCATACATACACAATCCACGTCTCAATTGTCTCAATGCTTAAAAATCCTTCTTTAACCTGTCTTCGTCCCTTCATCTACACCGAATGAAGTGGATTTAATAAGTGACATCAATAAAGGATCATAGCTTTCACCTGGATTCACCTGGCCAGTCTATGTCATGGAAAGAGCTCTTAATGTTTTGTCCACTCAGTATATATTAATGGAGATAAGCTTGCACATCCCAGTTTGTAATCCACATTTTCATTTTCAGTATGAAGTGAGTTATTAGCAACATTTCCACATTCCACTGATGTTTGGGAAGTGGCATGTCTATCCTCACTCTTGGAGGGTGTACTGAAACACCGTGCAACACACGTGTGCAAATATTTCCAACGACCCATCGATGTTCTAACCCATGGTGTTACATCTAAAGTGTGAAGTAGCCTAACCCAGTCTCTACCAAACACAAACACACAGCATGCCACAGCATGTTCCGTGAGTGAGAAGGAATGCCTTCACTGCTGTGTGTCCAAGTCTACGGCTTTAAATAGTGCGCGCGCGGCGGTGGTGCTGAGGAGAGGAGAGACCAGGAGAGGGCGGGCTGTGTGTGAATATCCCGTGACCGGCCGCCAGTCTCACCGAGCTAGCGCGCCGCTCTTGTGATGCCCTGTGGCGGAGACCGACCGGAGAGGAACGGAGGAAAGACCATCCAGGTATAGCCCCGGTTTAACGGCTATTACTGTGTCGGAAGTCTCGTTCTCATCGGCGTGGTTTTTATTCAGTCTACTCAGTCTTTCACCGAGCCGGGATTTAAACGTCATCGGAGTTTATTGTCGGATTATTATGCTTTGGATATAATCTCTCTAACTAAGGTCAGTGGTGCTCTCTATTCGAATGCCAAAGGGCTCTTGTCATTACTAACGAAGCATTCCAAATCGTCCTAATCGTTCGTTAGGAACGAATAGACTAATATTTGGGTTGGAATGAGGATGTTTGGTAGACATGTTCAGTTTCGGCTGTTGACAGTCTACTGAAACAAGTTGGACGTTGAGAAATTCGCCATGTTGTCAAAACTACCGATTCAAAAGTAGGTACTGCAATAGGCTATATTATCAATCGACCGGAAACACAAGACCATGAATGTTATCGAGGTTAAAGCGAAATAAGGTCGCTACTTGCTGCAGGGTGGTTTATGGGTATGAAGTGGGGTATTCGCGTTCAAGAAGTCCAGGGTGGACAAGCCCCCAGGACGGGTAGAGTTATGATCACGTCGCTCAGCTCGTGGCCACTGGTACTTTCCGCTCCCACATACAATATTAATAATCTGAATAATGTATCTTAATCAAACACAAAGCGTTAGGGTATTGTAAGGGGTATAAACGACGCTAAATAAACGTTTGCTTTCCACAACTCTCGTTCTCACCTTCAAAGTAGTGTTGAAAAATTGATACGGGTGTCAGTGTCTTACGACTGTTAGCGTGTACGGGATAATGTAAAATGTCAATGACGGTTCAGAGTATACACAGTCATTCAACGCATAACCGGTTTGGTTAGCATAACAACACATATGTCCATGAAATTAAACTCAGGAATATATATTCTGTTTTGATAGTGTAAACTAAAACAGACATGAAATGCTGCTTTAACATTTGATATGGGGACATGACCTTCTACGTTCCAATGATAACCCTACGTTGCAGACACCTTGTTGGAGACCAGACATTTGGTATTCCCACTTTTCCATCTTAAATCATATTTCTTACATGCACATTTTAACGAAATAGACTAATTTAGAAAATCTACGAGAAGAACGCATTGTCTCCATATCTACATGTTTTTTCTCCCACATACATAGTTGTTCATTTGTAGCTATAACATATGATTAAACACAACATACAACCTGAAAAAAAGTATATAAATACGTTAGAGTCAAATATTTATTGTCATGTGAGTCTGTAGTTGGAGTGTAAAAATAACGCAGGAAAGGATGTTTTTTGACGTGGTTGAATTCGTTCAGTATGAAATCCAAATGAGCTCGTGAGCTCTGCAGAGCGTCAAGGGAGGGTGTTCTTGGAGTGCTGGGAGCTACAGTACGTTGAATATAACTCTTATGAACATGCTGGTGTTTATATAATCAATATCTAACAGTTTATATATATATATATATATATATATATATATATATATATATATATATATATATATATATATATATATATACTAAACTTATTAGCAGTAGTCATATAATATCCATGGCTCAACTCTCTGCATGTGTATGTTACGTCATTCATTTACTTACATTTTTATACATCGTTTGGTGTTCTAAATCATGAATAGGAAGATATGTGGCATAATGTGTAAAAAGGCTTCGATAAATTCCTGTAAAAAAAAAAAATCATGTAAGATATCACAAAATTGTGGTTAAAATAGTCACATTTTGGACCTAACGGATTTTTTTACAATAAAGGTTTGATCAGCACCTTCACCAGTCATGGTGGAATAAAACACTGCAATTTGACAGCGAAAGGGGCGACGTGTGTAGTTTATCATTGTGCCACACATTCGATGTGTCGGATTTACAGTGTAATAGGCTTAGTGAATACATCAGAATGCAGGGAAACTCCTAATCACGTTTTTTCAACCTACAGATATATTGCTTAGAAATGGGCGTGACCCCTGTGAAATGTCTCTCTCTCACACGGCAAGGCCTAAAAGCTAGCAGTCCAGTCTATGCTCTTCATTAGAATGATCCTTTGAAATACAGATAACTGATTCTAGCTATGTTTAAAATTGTATTGGTACATTTTCAAATAATGATTAATAATTTGAAAAAATATATATATTTCATCCAGCTGTTTTTTTCTTCTTCACAAAATACAACATATTTTGTTTGAAACGGATTTTTTTTTCATGGATATTATTACACTAATATTAGGCTTAAATGCCTGCAAAAATAAAATATTATAGCCCATTATACAACGAAAACGTGTTGTTATTAAATCATTTAAAGAAAATAATTAGGCCCTATTCGAGAAGAAAACATGAATTCAATGTCTGAGTGGTTTTTGCGGTCGTGTGGACCATACTGATTCTCTGCCCTGGTTATCTGTGGTGGTGGGATTTAGCGGTAGTGGCTGCAGGGCGCACGGCTGGGGTTGGTGCGAGGTTTAGTTTGGCTGTCCTTCTTTCTGGCGGCTGGTTGGCAGGCGATTAACTGCTCTGACAAATCAACCGAAAACGGCCAAAGGGTTCTCAATGTAACGTTAATCCGAATGGGCGGGAGAGGGAACACAATATCTCTCAGCTAATACTACTCGCAATATTATTGAGGATGCTCTTTTTCATTTCATTCTGTCGTTTCTCTATGGATTAAAAAAAAAACAATTGTTTCGATGTTCTTTTTCTTCTATGATGATTATAAGATAATTTTGGCAGATAAGAAAAATGTTGGCCTATTATATTGTTTTTGTTGTGTACGTCACAGTCCCACGAAATTTAATGCCGATAAAAGCAAAAACAACAAAACAGAATTAAAGGCGTGATTAAAGATACGGTGGGAGGACAAATTATCTCTGGTTTTAGAAATTCGGTCATGCCTTTCTAAATAAAACGACGTCCAACAGCTCACAGTAATTGTATGTTTCTGAGAAAGGTGCTGCAATTTACTCTGAATGACCCTGTATAGACCTGTGTGGTGAGTATGTGTTCGTGTGTATGCACGAGCGTGCGTGCACGTTGATGTGTGTGTGTGTAAAAAATGTGCACACACACACACACACACAAGGACAGATTACACATGGGTGTCAAATGACAGAAACAACATTCTGGGTGACAGAGATGAACCTGTAATAAATATAAAGCAACAGAAAGAAACATAGACCTGCATATCAAACAAGCGTAATACTAATAACACAATGTCCATTTATAATAATTACATGTTTTAGTTCTACTGTTGTGAAATGAAAGAAACGTGTATTTATACACTGGGGTACAAAACATAAAATCCATTTCAATCAGTGTAGATGAAGGGGAGGAGACAGGTTAAAAAAAATGATTTTTAAGCCTAGAGACAATTGAGACATGGATTGTGTATGTGTGCCATTCAGAGGGTGAAAGGGCAAGACAAAACATATAAGTGCCTTTGAACAGGGTATGGTAGTAGGTGCCAGGTGCACCGGTTTGAGTGTGTCAAGAACTGCAACGCTCCTGGATTTTTCACACTCAATGTTGTTTAGCAGTATGTTGGTGTAGCAGTGTGTTTGTGTAGCAGTATGTTTGTGTAGCAGTATGTTGGTGTAGCAGTATGTTTGTGTAGCAGTATGTTAGTGTAGCAGTATGTTAGTGTAGCAGTATGTTTGTCTAGCAGTACGTTGGTGTAGCAGTATGTTTGTGTAGCAGTATGTTGGTGTAGCAGTATGTTAGTGTAGCAGTGTGTTAGTGTAGCAGTATGTTGGTGTAGCAGTATGTTAGTGTAGCAGTGTGTTTGTGTAGCAGTGTGTTTGTGTAGCAGTATGTTTGTGTAGCAGTATGTTTGTGTAGCAGTGTGTTTGTGTAGCAGTATGTTTGTGTAGCAGTATGTTTGTGTAGCAGTATGTTGGTGTGGCAGTATGTTAGTGTAGCAGTATGTTTGTCTAGCAGTACGTTGGTGTAGCAGTATGTTTGTGTAGCAGTATGTTTGTGTAGCAGTATGTTGGTGTAGCAGTATGTTTGTGTAGCAGTATGTTAGTGTAGCAGTATGTTAGTGTAGCAGTATGTTTGTCTAGCAGTACGTTGGTGTAGCAGTATGTTTGTGTAGCAGTATGTTTGTGTAGCAGTACGTTGGTGTAGCAGTATGTTGGTGTAGCAGTATGTTAGTGTAGCAGTATGTTTGTGTAGCAGTATGTTTGT
>CM059786.1:38530886-38533386 GCA_030435695.1 Brachymystax lenok tsinlingensis | reverse complement strand
CTGTGTCTGTGTGTGTGCCTGTGTGTGTGTGTGTCTGTGTGTGTGCCTGTGTGTGTGTCTGTGTGTGTGTCTATGTGTGTGTGTGTCTGTGTGTGTGTGTCTGTGTGTGTGTGTGTCTGTGTCTGTCTGTGTGTGTGTGTCTGTGTGTGTGTGTGTGTCTGTGTGTCTGTGTGTGCGTGTCTGTGTGTGTGTGTGTGTGTGTGTGTGTGTGTGTGTGTGTGTGTGTGTGTGTGTGTGTGTGTGTGTGTGTGTGTGTGTGTGTGTGTGTCTGTGTGTGTGTGTGTGTGTCTGTGTGTGCAGTGATGTAAAGCCAGAAAGGGAGTGTTATTAGTCAATTAGAATGCTAGATAAATCAAACAGGGTTTTCTGGGATGCAGGCCTTGGTTAACCACATAGTGTTGGTAGCATCATAGCAGTCTGTCCGTGTGTCTGTCTGTCTCAGTGTCTGTCTGTCTGTCTGCCTGTCTGTCTGTCTGTCTCAGTGTCTATCTGTCTGTCTCAGTGTCTGTCTGTCTCAGTGTGTCTGTCTGTCTCAGTGTGTCTGTCTGTCTCAGTGTCTGTCTGTCTCAGTGTGTGTCTATCTCAGTGTCTGTCTGTCTGTCTCAGTGTGTGTCTGTCTCTCTGTCTCAGTGGCTGTCTCAGTGTCTATCTGTCTGTCCCAGTGTCTGTCTGTCTCAGTGTGTCTGTCTGTCTCAGTGTGTGTCTGTCTCTGTCTCAGTGGCTTTCTCAGTGTCTGTCTGTCTCAGTGTGTGTCTGTCTCAGTGTCTGTCTCAGTGTGTGTCTGTCTGTCTCAGTGTCTGTCTGTCTGTCTGTCTCAGTGTCTGTCTGTCTCAGTGTGTCTGTCTGTCTCAGTGTGTGTCTATCTCAGTGTCTGTATCTCTGTCTCAGTGTGTGTCTGTCTCAGTGTGTGTCTGTCTCAGTGTGTGTCTGTCTCAGTGTGTGTCTTTCTCAGTGTGTGTCTGTCTCAGTGTGTGTCTTTCTCAGTGTCTGTCTGTCTCAGTGTGTGTCTGTCTCAGTGTGTGTCTGTCTCAGTGTGTGTCTTTCTCAGTGTGTGTCTGTCTCAGTGTGTGTCTGTCTCAGTGTGTGTCTTTCTCAGTGTCTGTCTGTCTCAGTGTGTGTCTTTCTCAGTGTCTGTCTGTCTCAGTGTGTGTCTGTCTCAGTGTGTGTCTTTCTCAGTGTTTGTCTGTCTCAGTGTGTCTAGCAGTATGGGTTGATATAATGCAGGAAAGAGATGCTGCTGCAGAAGCTCTCCCCTCTCCTCTATTCTCCCCCTTTCTCCCTCTATCCCTCCCCTCTATCCCTCTGCCCACCCCTCCCTCCCGCCATACTAGGTCCATGTCTCTGTCTGTCTGCCTGCCTGTCTGTCTGTCTGTCTGTCTGTCTGGGGCTGGTAGAATATACAGTCAATAGAATATACTGTCTGTCTTGGGCTGGTAGAATATTCAGTCAGTAGAATATACTGTCTGTCTGTCTGTTTGTCTGTCTGCCTGGGGCTGGTAGAATATACAGTCAATAGTATATACTGTCTGTCTGTCTGTCTTTCTGGGGCTGGTAGAATATACAGTCAATAGAATATACTGTCTGTCTGTCTGTCAGTCTGTGGCTGGTAGAATATACAGTCATTAGAATATACTGTCTTTCTGTCTGTCTGGGGCTGGTAGAATATACATTAAATAGAATATACTGTCTGTCTGTCTGTCTGTCTGGGGCTGGTAGAATATACAGTCATTAGAATATACTGTCTGTCTGTCTGGGGCTGGTAGAATATACAGTCATTAGAATATACTGTCTGTTTGTCTGTCTGGGGCTGGTCGAATATACAGTCAATAGAATATACTGTCTGTCTGTCTGGGCCTGGTAGAATATACAGTCAATAGATCTGTCTGTCTTTCTGTCTGTCTGTCTGAGGCTGGTCGAATATACAGTCAATAGATCATTGTTCTCTTTTAGATCTTAACTATAACAGGTGTAAGCAACATGGTGGGGGGCTTGGCTTACACCCAGTCAATGCTTTAGTATTAGTGATTGATTTTGTATTTTTGGCTGTGTGGCTGTGTGCCTGTTTGGGTGTGTGGTTTTGTGCCTGTTGGCTGTGTGCCTGTTTGACTGTGTGCCTGTTTGGCTGTGTGGCTGTGTGCTTGTTTGGCTGTGTGGCTGTGTGCCTGTTTGGCTGTGTGCCTGTTTGGCTGTGTGGCCGTGTGCCTGTTTGGCCGTGTGCCTGTTTGGCTGTGTGCCTGTTTGGCTGTGTGGTTGTGTGACTGTTTGGCTGTGTGCCTGTTTGGCTGTGTGGCTGTGTGCCTGTTTGGCTGTGTGGCTGTGTGCCTGTTTGGCTGTGTGGCTGTGTGCCTGTTTGGCTGTGTGCCTGTTTGGCTGTGTGGCTGTGTGCCTGTTTGGCTGTGTGCCTGTTTGGCTGTGTGCCTGTTTGGCTGTGTGGCTGTGTGCCTGTTTGGCTGTGTGGCTGTGTGCCTGTTTGGCTGTGTGCCTGTTTGGCTGTGTGGCT
>CM059786.1:38478386-38525886 GCA_030435695.1 Brachymystax lenok tsinlingensis | reverse complement strand
GGGTTCTGACTGTGTGAGTGTCTGATATGTCAGCAGGGTTCTGACTGTGTGAGTGTCTGATATGTCAGCAGGGTTCTGACTGTGTGAGTGTCTGATATGTCAGTAGGGTTCTGACTGTGTGAGTGTCTGATATGTCAGCAGGGTTCTGACTGTGTGAGTGTCTGATATGTCAGCAGGGTTCTGACTGTGTGAGTGTCTGATATGTCAGCAGGGTTCTGACTGTGTGAGTGTCTGATATGTCAGTAGGGTTCTGACTGTGGGATTGTCTGATATGTCAGCAGGGTTCTGACTGTGTGAGTGTCTGATATGTCAGCAGGGTTCTGACTGTGTGAGTGTCTGATATGTCAGTACGGTTCTGACTGTGTGAGTGTCTGATATGTCAGCAGGGTTCTGACTGTGTGTGTGTCTGATATGTCAGCAGGGTTCTGACTGTGTGAGTGTCTGATATGTCAGCAGGGTTCTGACTGTGTGAGTGTCTGATATGTCAGTAGGGTTCTGACTGTGTGAGTGTCTGATATGTCAGCAGGGTTCTGACTGTGTGAGTGTCTGATATGTCAGCAGGGTTCTGACTGTGTGAGTGTCTGATATGTCAGTAGGGTTCTGACTGTGTGAATGTCTGATATGTCAGCAGGGTTCTGACTGTGTGAGTGTCTGATATGTCAGCAGGGTTCTGACTGTGTGAGTGTCTGATATGTCAGTAGGGTTCTGACTGTGGGATTGTCTGATATGTCAGCAGGGTTCTGACTGTGTGAGTGTCTGATATGTCAGCAGGGTTCTGACTGTGTGAGTGTCTGATATGTCAGTAGGGTTCTGACTGTGTGAGTGTCTGATATGTCAGCAGGGTTCTGACTGTGTGTGTGTCTGATATGTCAGCAGGGTTCTGACTGTGTGAGTGTCTGATATGTCAGTAGGGTTCTGACTGTGTGAATGTCTGATATGTCAGCAGGGTTCTGACTGTGTGAATGTCTGATATGTCAGCAGGGTTCTGACTGTGTGAATGTCTGATATGTCAGCAGGGTTCTGACTGTGTGAGTGTCTTATATGTCAGCAGGGTTCTGACTGTGTGAGTGTCTGATATGTCAGCAGGGTTCTGACTGTGTGAATGTCTGATATGTCAGCAGGGTTCTGACTGTGTGAATGTCTGATATGTCAGCAGGGTTCTGACTGTGTGAGTGTCTGATATGTCAGCAGGGTTCTGACTGTGTGAGTGTCTGATATGTCAGCAGGGTTCTGACTGTGTGAATGTCTGATATGTCAGCAGGGTTCTGACTGTGTGAGTGTCTGATATGTCAGCAGGGTTCTGACTGTGTGAGTGTCTGATATGTCAGTAGGGTTCTGACTGTGTGAGTGTCTGATATGTCAGCAGGGTTCTGACTGTGTGAGTGTCTGATATGTCAGTAGGGTTCTGACTGTGGGATTGTCTGATATGTCAGCAGGGTTCTGACTGTGTGAATGTCTGATATGTCAGCAGAGTTCTGACTGTGTGAGTGTCTGATATGTCAGCAGGGTTCTGACTGTGTGAATGTCTGATATGTCAGTAGGGTTCTGAGCTTTCTATCTGGGTTAAGGAGCCTTCTATCTGGGTTAAGCAGCCTTCTATCTGGGTTAAGCAGCCTTCTATCTGGGTTAAGCAGCCTTCTATCTTCGTTAAGCAGCCTTCTATCTGGGTTAAGTAGCCTTCTATCTGGGTTAAGCAGCCTTCTATCTGGGTTAAGCAGCCTTCTATCTGCGTTAAGCAGCCTTCTATCTGGGTTAAGCAGCCTTCTATCTGCGTTAAGCAGCCTTCTATCTGGGTTAAGCAGCCTTCTATCTGGGTTAAGGAACCTTCTATCTGGGTTAAGGAGCCTTCTCTCTGGGTTAAAGATCCTTCTATATGGGTTCAGGAGCCTTATATCTGCGTTAAGGAGCCTTATATCTGTGTTAAAGAGCCTTCTTTTGGGTTTAAGGAGCAGAGGAGATAGTGTTGAACTGTGTAGTTCTTTTTTTCATGGGTCGGTAGTGTACAGGTTAGGGCTGACTCTGGACCTATATGTTGGAGGACCTAGGTATAGCGTAGCCTATAGGTCAAGGGACGGCGTAGTAAACTACCTGTTGGGGCAGGCAGCTGGGGCTGGTGCCAGCTCGGCTCATACTGGAGCATATGGTGGGCTGGGGAACCGTCTGGGGGACTTTGTAGGGGTGTGGTGCTTCAGGATGGTTCTATGGACAGTGGACGAGGAGGGGGCTTGGTTCTAATCTTTCTAGGTCTGTTAAAATTAAGTCAAGTTTGCTTTTAATTATTTAACTATAGGGCCAAAAAAAAATTATAAATACAATCTACTCTCTCTCTCTCTCCAAGGGGCTTTATTCTCATGGAAAACACATGGTTACATTGCCAAAGCATATATCTCTCTCCATTAAATCAAATCTCTCTCTCTCAAAGCAAATCTTCTCTCGCTTCATCTACCCATTTCTTTTTCTCTTTTTTTGGTCTCTCTATCTCTGCGTTTTGGAATAGTAAAATAAAAGCTGTTATATCTAGAACCTAACCTCTGTATCAGAATAGAGGGAAATGTGTGTCAGCTCTCATGGCATGAATGAGGGGCATGGACATCCTAAAGGACTTACCTGGCATTACATTTTTATTCAACAATGCTAATTCATTTTAAAGGCTGTAGGCCTACTAGGCTGTTACACAGTTTACATAAAAACACTTTACTGAAAACATCGTTAGCATAAATACCGTGTACAATCAACTTTGAAAACATCCTTGAAGCGGTAGAAAGCAAATGAAAGGCGTGAAACCTGTGCATAAAGCCGTGGACTTCCCCCCGGCGCATGTTCCCATGGTGATCAGAACAGATAGGTCATATAATGAAAGAGATATAAACTACAGTGCCTTCAGAAAGTATTCACACCCCTTGACTTTTTCCACATTTTGTTGTGTTACAGCCTGAATTTAAAATTGATTAGATTTAGATTTTGTGTCGCTGGCCTACACACAATACCCTATAATGTCAAAGTGGAATTATGTTTTTAGACTTTTTTTACACATTAATTAGAAATGAAAAGCTGAAATGTCTTGATTCAATAAGTATTCAACCCCTTTGTTATGACAAGCCTAAATACGTTCAGGAGTAAACATTTGCCTAACAAGTCACATAATAAGTTGCATGGACTCACTCTGTGTGCAATAATAGTGTTTAACATGATTTTTGAATGACTACCTCATCTCTGTACCCCACACATCTGTAAGGTCCCTCAGTCGAGCAGTGAATTTCAAACACAGATTCAACCACAAAGACCAGGGACGTTTTTCAATGCCTCGCAAAGAAGGGCATCTATTGGTAGATGGGTGTAAATAAAAGAAACCAGACACTGAGTATCCCTTTGAGCATGGCAAAGTTATGAATTACACTTTGGAATGTGTATCAATACACCCAGTCACTACAAATAAACAGACATCCTTCCTAACCTAGTTGATTTATTGAATACAAAGCGTTATGTTTGGGGCAAACCCAACACGACAATCACTGAGTACCACTTTTCATATTTTCAAGCATAATGGTGGCTGCATCATGTGATGGGTATGCTTGTCACCGGCAAGGACTGGGGAGTTTTCCAGGATGAAAAGAAAAGGAATAGAGATAAGCACAGGCAAAAAACTTGGTTCAGTCAGACACTGGGAGACAAATTCACCTTTCAGCAGGGCAAAAACCCAAAACACAAGGCCAAATATACACTGAAGTTGCTTAAAAAGACAACATTGAATGTTTCTGAGTGGCCTAGTTACAGTTTTGACTTAATAAATCAACTTGAAAGTCTATGGTAAGATTTTAAAATGTCTATCTAGCTATGATCATCAACCAACTTAAAAAAGTTTAAAGAATCTTTTAAATAATAATAATAAATAATGTTCAAATATTGTACAATCCAATGGTGAAAACCTCTTACCCAGAAAGACTCACTGCTGCAACCGCTGCCAAAGTTGATTCGAACATTTATTGACTCAGGGGTGTGAATGCTTATGTAAAGGAGATATATCTGTATTTAATTGGCTAAATGCTTTTTTTTGGGGGGGGAGGTTTTATTTATGTTTTTTTCTTCTCCAATACAGAACATCCACATACAAACGACAGCATACAGATGCACACAAACATCCACAACATCTCCCCTGGCCAGACCCACCTGCTCACACCTCCATCTCCAGCACGCCACATGGCCTCAAACTGCACCATTTTGTCTCTCTCTGTTGCCCACACACTTTCAACATTTAGATGAGAAAAAATTTGACCTTTACATTTTGTTAACGATGGAGAATTGGTTGATTTCCAGTTCAGTAGACATTTCTTCAAGATGATGAATGAGGAAACCATCGTGCCACCCATCGGGTATCTCACTGGACTTCCTTATGCCATGTCTTGAAATATGCACACAGATGAAAAGTACATTTACATTGTAGTACTTCTGACAGACAACTTTCTAACTCCACCCATAACATTTGGACTTTATAGCATTCCCAGAAGGCATTGGATTATTGAGTCATTGATAGTTTTACACTTAAGACATGACTTTGCCATTGTGCGGTAGAATGTGTGAATTTTGGCTCTTGTCTAATAAATTCTATACATTAGTTTATACTGGATTAAGCGTACATTTTCATTAACTGTTAGTTATGTTCCAACATTCCCTCCAATTTGTGTCAACATCAGTTCTTTGTGTCTGGGTTCCAGTAGTTAAGCTCTTGTAAAAAAAGCTTTCTACAAGGTTTTGTATATCTTACCTATCATATGAACATAAATTAATTGCAAACATTTCTACAAACACGTTTTCACTTTTTTCAACATGGCGGATTGTGTGTAGATGGCTGAGAAAACAATTACAATTTAATCCATTTTGAATTCAGACAACAAAATGTGGAATAAGTAAAGGGGAATGAATGCTTTTTGAAGGCACTGTATATTTTAGCTTTAATTAACTTAAAAGTGTAAAAACTTCTATCAGCTTAATGGCAAAATGTGTAGCACAACATGAGATCAGTTTTAAAACTGCACATTTTTATTTTTGCCCCATTGCAAAATGTGTAGCACAACATGAGATCAGCTTTAAAACTGCACATTTTTTATTTTTGCCCCATTGCAAAATGTGTAGAATTGCAGAAAGTTAGCTGTTCTTTTTTGCACACCCAAATTTCTGCAGGCCCACCCATTAAAGAATTTCCGCCTATGTTACTGGCCTATTGGGGTTTCTCTTGTTTCTGGCCCTGCATATTTAGGTCTCTAGTATTCTAATGTCTCCTCTCCCACTGTATTGTGCAGTCAGCAGAAAGCCCCATTTATTTCCCTGGCCATCAGATAAGGGGCGTCTCTCTATGCTGGCCCGATTTATATTCATAAACTGGCAGCAGAATAATGGTGCTAATTTACCTAGCAGATGACTGATAGCGCTGAACAACCTTTACAGGGGGGAAAAACGGACACTGTTAATGAGGTTTGGTGAACGGCAATATTATCTCTAACATCAGATACAATGAATTATACACAAAGATCTTTCTTTTTAGTTATTATGCTTCAATAGTAGGCTACAGTATTGTCTGTGTTTGACAATTAGCTCGTCCTAGCAGTGTGGACAAAACGTTTACAAAATGTACATTCACATTTTAGGCATTTAGCGGACACTATTGTCCAGAGCGACTTACAGTAGTGAGTACATACATTTTCATAATTTTTTCATACTAAATTAAGATTTTTTTTAAATAATTGTAAACATTTTTAGGGGGTCTGGTTGGGTCTGAAGTAGTAGCCGGAAAAAATAAGGCCTGTCTGAAAATATCAGTCTGTGTCTGAAAAGTGTTCCTTACAGATTAAGGGATGGTGTGAAAATCAATACTGTGTGTTTGTGTGTGTATTTTCCCTGTGTGTAATTCCTGTGCTTCCCTGTTTCTGACAGTGATGGAACTGTGGAGATCCAGAGGCTCCCCTGTGAACTACACATCCCAGCAGGCAACATGAAGAAGGATGTTCTGGTCGACCTGACAAAAAGAAGAGTCAGTCCAATCGGACCTCACGCCATGATTCCCCATAGCAACCTCTTTGGACTGTAACTGATTAAAAACGGGTGAACTTTGACCCAACGGAAGGAGGAACAGTTTTTTGTCTTCTCTCCCTTCTTCAGGAGAAAAGGCAGCTGAAATTCAACCTACTGTCCATAGCTACTCAGCGATTGGATAGTTGACTCATGTGCATGTCTACGACTTTTACTAACCTACGACTGTTATCCCAACTACTCATTGTGAAAAGACAACTGATGTACTAGCAGTAATAAACTGAGTGTACTTGTGTATACGACCGTGGATAGTCCCACTAGAATTGGATATTAACACTAAAACTTTTAAACCAAACCCAATTCAATGCTATCCAAGCATTCAGGAATATAAACTCCTCCTCCTCTTCCTCTTCCTCTTCCTCTTCCTCTTCCTCTTCCTCTTCCTCTTCCTTCTCTCCTTCCTCCTCTTCCTCCTCCCCTTCCTCCTCTTCCCCTTCTTCTTCCTCCTACTCTTCTTCCTCTTCCTCAACCTCCTCCTCCTTGTTGACCATGGATGTTCTGGGCTTGGCTGCGAAGCTACAGCTGATACTCTTGGCCCTCTTGGGTGTGTGTCTGAGCCTGGAGTTCACCGGGGCTCCCGGCCAGTGGGCCCGCTACCTCCGCTGGGACGCCAGTACGCGCAGTGACCTCAGCTTCCAGTTCAAGACGGACGTGTCCACAGCGCTGCTACTGTACTTCGACGACGGCGGCTACTGCGACTTCCTGCAGCTGATGGTGGTGGAAGGCAAGTTGCAGCTGCGCTTCAGCATTGACTGTGCCGATATCGCCGTAGTGTCCGACAAGAGAGTTAATGACAGCAGCTGGCACTTTGCCACGCTGAGCCGCTACGGCCTGCGGACGGTGCTGGGGCTGGACGGCCAGGTCAAGGCGGACGAGGTGCGGCCCACCGAAGGTAGCCGCCAGCACATGAAGATAATCAGTGACCTGTTCCTGGGCGGCGTGCCGCTGGATATCCGCACCTCGGCGCTCACGCTGCCCACAGCGTCCGACGCCCCGCCCTTCAGAGGAACTATCATGGATCTGAAGTACGGGAACACGGAACCGGTTCTCCTCAGCAGCCTCAGGGTCCGTCTGGAATCGGACCAGCACTGTACGGAGAACCCGTGTGAGAACGGTGGGAGCTGCTCCGTGGTGGATGGGGAACCCGTGTGTGACTGCTCCAAAACGGAATACAAGGGCTGTTTCTGCAATGAAGGTAAGATCTGATTTGAATTTCCTTTACTGTTCCTGAAGGTCTACCTACGCTATCGGTCAAAATATTGACATCCTTATCAGTGCCTGCAGGGTGGCCCCATGAACCTGCACCTCGTTGGCTAACCATGCTGCTAACCGCGGATAGATTAGCACTCTGCTTTTCTAACCACACAGGGATAATAACACACACTGAGTTAGAGAGATGACTGAGTCAACAACAAAGTCAGAACGTTTCAAAGTAAGTCCAAGAAGCCTTTGGAGTATTATAAAAGGATCTATTGACTAGAACGGAGGAAGGAAGACACTAAGGTTCAAGACTAAACATACAGTTATGGACATACACTAACGGTCAAAGGTTTTAGAACACCTACTCATTCAAGGGTTTTTCTTTATTTTTCTATGTTCTACATTGTCGAATAATAGTGAAGACATCAAAATTATGAAATAACACATATGGAATCATGTAGTAACCAAAAAAGTGTTTAACAAATCAAAATATATTTTATATTTGAGATTCTTCAAATAGCCACCCTTTGCCTTGATGACTGATTTGCACACTCTTGGCATTCTCTCAACCAGCTTCACCTGGAATGCTTTTCCAACAGTCTTGAAGGAGTTCCCACATATGCTGAGCAATTGTTGGCTGCTTTTCCTTCACTCAGCGGTCCGACTCATCCCAAACCATCTCAATTTGGTTGAGGTCCGGGGATTGTGGAGGCAAGGTCATCTGATGCAGTCTTCATCACTCTCCTTCTTGGTCAAATAGCCCTTACACAGCCTGGAGGTGTGATAGTCCCAGTAAGCCCAAACCAGATGGGATGGCGTATCACTGCAGAAAGCTGTGGTAGCCATGCTGGTTGAGTGTGCCTTGAATTCTAAATATACCACAGACAGTGTCACCAGCAAAGCACCCCCACATCATAACACCTCCTCCTCCATGCTTTACAGTGGGAAATACACATGTGGAGATCACACTGCGTCTCACAAAGACACGGCGGTTCAAAACAAAAATCTCCAATTTGGACTCCAGACCAAAGGACAGATTTCCAGTGGTCTAATGCCCATTGTTCGTGTTTCTTGGCCCAAGCAAGTCTCTTCTTCTTATTGGTGTCCTTTAGTAGTGGTTTCTTTGCAGCAATTGGACCATGAAGGCCTGATTCAAACAGTCTTCTCTTTGCAGTTGGTGTTGAGATGTGTCTGTTCTTGAACTCTGTGCAGGATTTATTGGGGCTGCAATTTCTGAGGCTGTTAACCTGTTACGGATCCAATCCCGTGAACGGGATCGATTTTGACAACATCCGGTGAAATGCAGAGCGCCAAATTCAAATTACAAAAAAACTCATTTCAAACATTCATGAAAATACAAATGCTGCACACCCTTCAAAAGCAGAACATTTGATTGTCTGAGGACAGCACCCCCACTCAAAAACTCAATTAGCATAATAACATAACCAGTAGAGGTGTCACAAAACTCAAAAATAGCATAAAATAAATCGCTTACATTTGATGATCTTCCACTGATGGCATATCAAAACGTCCAGGTTACACAATAACCTGGACGCTAAAGTTCCTCTTTATATCCATATAGCTCCGTTTGGTTGGCGCATTCAGTAATCCACCTGCCCAAAGGCTTTCATCCATGCAAACAAACGATATCCCAAAAGTACCCGTAAAGTTGGTCGAAAAAAGTCAAACAGCATTTGTAATCAATACTCAATACTTGTAATCAATACTATACACTATAATATTTCAGACGGAATATAACCTGCTGAGTAGAAGAGAAAAAGACTCTGAGCGCGCATTCCCTGTTACGCGCAAAATCCAAAACAGTACACTTGACTTGAATTCAGGAACAAGTGGTCTTACTCCCTTGATTTTCATGATTGAACGTTCAAACATTTTTCTAAAGACTGTTGACATCTAGTGGAAGCCATAGGAACTGCAATCTGGGAGCTAAAATACCCTGCATTGAATAGCATGTGTGACATGACTGATTCAGACATCCCAGATGGATTTTGCTCGGGTTTTTGCCTGCCTTATCAGTTCTGTTATACTCACAGACATTATTTTAACAGTTTTAGAAACTCAGAGTGTTTTCTATCCAAAGCTACTAATTATATGCATATCCTAGCTTCTGGGCCTGACTAACAGGCAGTTTACTTTGGGCACGTTTTTCATCCGAACTTCAAAATACTGCCCCCTAGCCCTAAGAAGTTAACTTTTTAGGGATCGGTGTCCCTTTCACATAACGGTTGAGCTAACATAGGCTAATGCAATTAGCGTTAGCTAATATTGACAGAAAGCTTAAATTCTTGTTAATCTAACTGCACTGTCCAATTTACAGTAGCTATTGCAGTGAAAGAATACCATGCTATTGTTTGAGGAGAGTGCACAATTTAGAACATGAACAGTCTTGATACAACATTTTTAACAGAAATGCAATGGTTCATTGGATCAGTCTTTGCACATACACTGATGCCATCTAGTGGCCAAAATCTAAATTGCACCTTGGCTGGAATAATACATTATGGCCTTTTTCTTGCATTTCAAACATGATGGTACAAAACAAATACATTTTTTTTTTTTATTATCTTTTAGCAGATCTATTGTGTTATATACTACATTACCATAAACGTCCACGTGTATCCTTTGAAATGGTACCAAGAATATGCATATCCTTGCTTCAGGGCTTGAGCTACAGGCAGATAGATTTGGGTATGTCATTTTAGGCGACAATTGAAAAAAATGGGCTAATCCTTAAGAGATAATCATGGACTGTTGTTTCTCTTTGCTTATTTGAGCTGTTCTTGCCATAATATGGACTTGGTCTTTTACCAAATAGGGCTATCTTCTGTATACCCCCCCTACCTTGTCACAACACAACTGATTGTCTCAAACGCATTAATAAGGAAAGATATTCCACAAATTAACTTTTAAGAAGGCACACCTGTTAATTTAAATGCATTCCAGGTGACTACTTCATGAAGCTGGCTGAGAGAATGCCAAGAGTGTGCAAAGCTGCCATCAAGACAAAGGGTGGCTATTTTAAGAATCTCAAATATGAAATATATGTTGATTTGTTAAACACTTTTTTGGTTACTACATGATTCCATATGTGTTATTTCATAATTTTGATGTCTTCACTATTATTCGACAATGTAGAACGTAGAAAAATAAAGAAAAACCCTTGAATGAGTAGGTGTTCTAAAACCTTTGACCGTTAGTGTATGTCCATAACTGTATGTTTAGTCTTGAACCTTAGTGTCTTCCTTCCTCCGTCCTAGTCAATAGATCCTTTTATAATACTCCAAAGGCTTCTTGGACTTACTTTGAAACGTTCTGACTTTGTTGTTGACTCAGTCATCTCTCTGGCTCAGTCTGTGTTATTATCCCTGTGTGGTTGCAAAAGTAGAGTGCTAATCTATCCGCAGTTAGTGGCATGGCTAGCCACCGAGGTGCAGGTTCATGGGGCCACCCTGCAGGCACTGATAAGGATGCCTATAGAGAGAACGGGGGTTCCTGAGCCCTTTTCTTCCCCCAATCACACAATGGCAGGTGTTAGAATCACATCCTTTTGTGTTCCAGAACATTCTGGAACTGCTTTGATTCAATCACAACCCTCCATCTCCTCTTCTCCTCCATCTTCTCTTCTCCTCCATCTTCTCCTCCATCTTTTTTCTCCCCATCTTCTCTTCTCCTCCATCTTCTCTTCTCTTCCATCTTCTCTTCTCCTCCATCTTCTCTTCTCCTTTATCTTCTCTTCTCCTTTATCTTCTCTTCTCCATCTTCTCTTCTCCTCCATCTTCTCCTCCATCTTCTCTTCTCCTCCATCTACACTTCTCCTCCATCTTCTCTTCTCCTCCATCTTCTCTTCTCCTACATCTTCTCATCTTCTCCTCCCCAGCAGGTATTGTTCATGGTCAGACAACAAATAGATTTTTATAAATAATAATTGGAAGCAGCATGGTAATTGGAAGGAGCATGATTTCTTGGAAGGAGCACAAGAAAGGCGTTTTCATTTCTAAACGGAGAGTGAATGCATTTAGGATTAATTGAGGTCTGCTGAAATAACAGTAACCCATTCATTGGCTTTTCCATTAATTCATTTCAGATCCTGTGATAAAATCAGCGCTATTAGAGGATACTGCTATTTCTTATAATCCCTGTCTCTTACTTCTTGCCCTGTGTCTTTAGTAGGTTAGAGCAGTGGATCCCAAACTGTAAGGCAGTGCGGGGGTCCTCCTCACCCCCCAAAAAATCAGTCTGGCTTTCAACTTACTCTTGAAAGTTGTAATAGTTGAAAGCACAAGGTGCAATTTCCAAATTGGGTAGTCAGTTCCTCTTGTCATGTCAGTCATTGCATACCTTAGAGAACTATTTATAACTTGTCAGAAATGTCAAGATCAACTAGCCCATGTCAGCCCCAATTTTTTGGGGGCCTATAGATTTTGTTAGTCACTCAAATATTACATGAATACACATTAGGCATTGCAAAATGTATAGAATTGCTGGAAGGGGGCCTGAGTGAAAAAGTTTGGGAACCCCCGGGTTAATGTTTTCTCTCTTTACACAGCGAGTGTCGGCTATCGCCAGTTAACACTTGATCTGATTGAATCTAGGCCTTAAGCTGCTTTGGTTTTCTTCCATGATTGAATTGAGGGAGTATGACAGAGTGTGTGACAACATGTGTGACAGTGTGTGTGACAACGTGTGTGACAGTTTGTGTGTGTGTGTTTGTGTGTCAAACTCTGGCGACCGGTTCTCTCTCACTGCTGACAAATCTTCAGCAAAGACTGCAAGAAAAGAACATGCCTGACCAGTATGTAATGGACAAAGTTAAAAACCCCATGTCTGAGTGTTTTACCTCAAGTGGAAAAGCCCATCTATCTATCGATAGCAGGAGATGCTGTATCTCCCCTTGCTTCTTCCAGACCTCCACTCCCAGTCCTCCATCACCAGGCCCCCTGCTCCATGAGGCGAGGCTTGACAGGGCTGCTGCGGCCTGGGTCGTGTGAGGGTCTGTCTCACCCTGATTTACAACCCTCCAGCAGACCCTCTTCTCCAGCTGATTTATGACTGCTTTTCCTGTCTGTGCTGTTTGCTGCAGACTGCTGATAGGAGGCTTAATCAGGGGCTGGGCCTGGACCTGTGTTTCTTCGTTTGTGTGTGTCTGTTAGTTTGTGTGTGTGTGTCCGTTTGTGTGTCTGCGGGCTGCGGCTGTGAACAAGGAGCTCAGACAATCATGGGAAAATAAAAACCTTTTTACTGGAGCCGAGACGTATTTATGTGGACGGCGTGTCAAGGTACTGCTGCTTTAAATATATAATATACCACAGCTGGATCGTAAATACAGAATCTACACTCAGACAAACATAAATACAGTCTACATACACACACACACACCACAGATACTCCTAGGCCCACAGAACGCACCACTCACCTTATGTCACCGCTCTTGGATAGGCCTACATACTGAAGTTCCTAGACTATTACTGTAGCTTCTAGACTATTACTGTAGCTTCTAGACTATAACTGAAGCTTCTAGACTATTACTGAAGCTACTAGACTATAACTGATGCTTGTAGACTATTACTGAAGCTTCTAGACTATTACTGAAGCTTCTAGACTATAACTAAAGCTTCTAGACTATTACTGAAGCTACTAGACTATAACTGAAGCTTCTAGACTATAACTGAAGCTTGTAGACTATTACTGAAGCTTCTAGTCTATTACTGAAACGTCTAGACTATTACTGAAGCTTCTAGTCTATTACTGAAACGTCTAGACTATTACTGAAGCTACTAGACTATAACTGATGCTTCTAGACTATTACTGAAGCTTCTAGACTATTACTGAAGCTACTAGACTATAACTGATGCTTCTAGACTATTACTGAAGCTTCTAGACTATTACTGAAGCTTCTAGACTATTACTATTACTATCTCATATAGCTCTCGGCCATGCCTTTAAATCAGTACTATCTCTTATAGCTCTTGGCCATCCCTATACGTGTTCTACTGTAGATTATAGTATAGCTTCACGAGTCATGAAGGCAGTCAAATTCACGATAATTAGGCTTCTCCAAGCTCTGATGCTGCTGATCGTCATTAGTAGACTACCAAACTTGCTAACTGCCTGGTACTCAGCACTCTATTGTCCCTCTAATCACTCTGAAATCAATGTAAATGTAATTGAAAATCTAATCAAACACTTCTATAGCCCATGCAATTGCATGAGAATACAGAGTGATGGCCTCTATTAAAAAGAGGAGGATACCATCAGCTTTCAATAGGCTAGGCTTGTCACGCCCTGGCCATAGAGAGCCCTCTGGGTTTCTCTATGGTGTGTTGGTTCAGGGCGTGACTAGGTTATCTAGGGAACTCTATGTTGTGTTTTGAGTTGGTTCCCAATTAGAGGCAGCTGGTTTTCGTTGCCTCTAATTGGGAATCCTATTTAAGTTGGTTCCCTTCCACACCTGCCTTGTGGGTTATTGTTTGTTTTTGCATGTGTTAGTTGGTGCCTGTTTGCGCTACACACAGTGTATACCGATCGTTGTTCTTTCTTTGTTTTGTTTCTTGCATTTTGTAAGTTTCACTTCTTTTATTAAACATGTGGAACTACATCCGCGCTGCACTTTGGTCCAATCCTTCAACCAATCGTGACAAGGCTACTATATTTATTTCTCAACCTAATATTAAGCACATTGCTTATCTTTACAACAGGAGTATAGCCTACCTGGCTGGCATGAAAATGAACCACAGGAAAAACATCCTCCATTCGCTATTTAAGTGCATAGATGACATGTATTTTTTCAAAACAAATTTCCCACATATATTATTTAGTATATGTAAAGACAAAATTAAATCAAGAATAGTCTGATGGGTGACCGTATTAGCCTATCACTTGTGGTTGATATATTATTACTTGTGAATGATGCCCACTGCCGCATTACTGCGCTTATTGTGAAGAAATGGCCTAACAGTTTATCACATTTTAAACATTCTGATCTGTTGAGTTAGCCTCATTGCTTAAATTCTTTTTTTTATGCTAGTGGTTGTATTAATTTGGGATCTATCGTATCCCACAGATGTCCCAGACTATGTTTGGAATATTTATTTCTCGCACAGAATAGATTAGGTCAACCTTTGAACTATGGAGTATAGTAAATTGACATAGGCTAGTGCTTTTGCTGTGCGTTAGGCCTACTTATCTTGTTGGCTGACGAGAAGTAAATGTGGACAGTTCTTCCAATATCTTCATTATGCACCTCGGAATTGGATAAGGACGCACACAGTCGCATCCTCGGAAGTGTCTGTCTTCACTTGTAGCCTGTGATGGAGAACCTTGTGAGTGAGAGGTGCTTCCGAGCATGCAGCACTCAGGGAGAAGGGAACAACGACCACTGAACGCAAACGGCATGTTTTTTTGGGGGGGTGCATTACAGCTGGGAAATTCGAGGCATTGCCAAGTGCTTGTCAAATTGTGAATGAGAGACTGATGAAGTGTGTACAGCCTGCGCAAAAAAACTAAGCAGAGCTCATGTCTTTCAAGCAATTTTTTTCAAATCATCATTATAGGAGGACCTATTTCTTTGTTAACTGCTCAACACAGAATAGCTGCATGTGCACACAACCCTCAAATCCTTTGGAGAAAATATCCTTTCTTTTTTTATTCAGCTTTGTTCAATTGTATTCTTCATACTCTGAAATAATATTAAATAATGCCACAGAATTCTGCTAAATTAACTAGTGTTGCCCACAGCCATATGTCATAGCCATATCAGGACCTAACATAAGGACAACTCAGAGTACACTATTCTGTTCTTAAAATAAACAATGGATTAATTGTGAAGGTGTAGGCTATATTACATGGGTTAATTAGACTTTTTAAAATGTAGATGTTCCAAAGGCCTGCATCAGTGTGGAAGCCAGGAGATGCTAAATGTGTTGATGTTAATATATACAGTCAATTACTGTGAGAGCGACAGTCATTTGACAATCACCTGGCTGACGAAATGTCATGACCACCACAGCCCTAGTAGAGGCTAATGTTCATATAACTGCTATGTAATAGTTCAATGAAGAATGAATAGAAAACACTCAGCGCAAATCTATTGTGTAGTGTACAGGTCTACACTGACCTGTTCACTAGACGTGTATGTGTGTGTGTGTCCACTGGGAAAAACCAAACAATACTATAGCAATAATCTGTCATTTTAAGAGTAGGTCAGATAAAAAACAAAGAAAAGCAACATGAAGAGGGACACACACACACACCACATTTTCACAAGATCCACACACCCTTCTTGCTAATCTGGCTAATTCCTCAATTCCTCTGTGTCCTCTCCTGGGACTGAACCATTTGAATGCCACGGTCAGAAGGTCACATTGTGGGCTTCAACACTCTATTGACACCAGACAATACTAGAGGACCCCATCTGAAGAGGAGATTTAGAGGAGATTACATTGAACATGCACAAACACATGTACGCACGCAGGCACACACACACACACGCGCGCACAAACGCACGCAGGCACCAGTGTGCTATTTGAACAGCTTGTCCTATGTTCAGGCAGATGGAATTTGATCAGTGACTAAATGAATACCTAAGACATAAGTAATATCTGTCTGGTAAAATAATTTGAGTTCAATCTCTACATCTCTAATACATATCTAATAACTGGATCGTGAAATGATTTAAATTAATCTCTAATAGATCTCTGAAGCCTTTAATGGAGACCAACTCAATTAGACTGGTGTTCATTTCCTTTCTTAATCACTGTCTGTGGTTGGGCTAATCAGCAGACTTACACTGAGACAGATTGGTGGGAAAGAGCCAAGGCTACCATTTCATCTTAATAGTTTTCACATTATTACAGTGGGGCAAAAAAGTATTTAGTCAGCCACCAATTGTGCAACTTCTCTCACTTAAAAAGATGAGAGAGGCCTGTAATTTTCATCATAGGTACACTTCAACTATGACAGACAAAATGAGGAAAGAAAATCCAGAAAATCACATTATAGGATTTTTAATTAATTTATTTGCAAATTATGGTGGAAAATAAGTATTTGGTCACATACAAACAAGAAAGATTTCTGGCTCTCACAGACCTGTAACTTCTTCTTTAAGAGGCTCCTCTGTCCTCCACTCATTACCTGTATTAATGGCACCTGTTTGAACTTGTTATCAGTATAAAAGACACCTGTCCACAACCTCAAACAGTCACACTCCAAACTCCACTATGGCCAAGACCAAAGAGCTGTCAAACAAAATTGTAGACCTGCACCAGGTTGGGAAGACTGAATCTGCAATAGGTAAGCAGCTTGGTTTGAAGAAATCAACTGTGGGAGCAATTATTAGGAAATGGAAGACATACAAGACCACTGATAATCTTCCTCGATCTGGGGCTCCACGCAAGATCTCACCCGTGGGGTCAAAATGATCACAAGAACGGTGAGCAAAAATCCCAGAACCACACGGGGACCTAGTGAATGACCTGCAGAGAGCTGGGACCAAAGTAACAAAGCCTACCATCAGTAACACACTACGCCGCCAGGGACTCAAATCCTGCAGTGCCAGACGTGTCCCCCTGCTTAAGCCAGTACATGTTCAGGCCCGTCTGAAGTTTGCTAGAGAGCATTTGGATGATCCAGATGAGGATTGGGAGAATGTCATATGGTCAGATGAAACCAAAATATAACTTTTTGGTAAAAACTCAACTCGTCGTGTTTGGAGGACAAAGAATGCTGAGTTGCATCCAAAGAACACCATACCTACTGTGAAGCATGGGGGTGGAAACATCATGCTTTGGGGCTGTTTTTCTGCAAAGGGACTAGGACGACTGATCCGTGTAAAGGAAAGAATGAATGGGGCCATGTATCGTGAGATTTTGAGTGAAAACCTCCTTCCATCAGCAAGGGCATTGAAGATGAAACGTGGCTGGGTCTTTCAGCATGACAATGATCCCAAACACACCGCCGAACAACGAAGGAGTGGCCGTAGAAGCATTTCAAGGTCCTGGAGTGGCCTAGCCAGTCTCCAGATCTCAACCCCATAGAAAATCTTTGGAGGAGTTGAAAGTCCGTGTTGCCCAGCGACAGCCCCAAAACATCACTGCTCTAGAGGAGATCTGCATGGAGGAATGGGCCAAAATACCAGCAACAGTGTGTGAAAACCTTGTGAAGACTTACAGAAAACGTTTGACCTCTGTCATTGCCAACAAAGGGTATATAACAAAGTATTGAGATAAACTTTTGTTATTGACCAAATACTTATTTTCCACCATAATTTGCAAATAAATAAATAAAAAATCCTACAATGTGATTTTCTGGATTTCTTTTTCTCATTTCGTCTGTCATAGTTGAAGTGTACCTGTGATGAAAATTACAGGCCTCTCTCATCTTTTTAAGTTGGAGAACTTGCACAATTGGTGGCTGACTAAATACTTTTTTGCCCCACTGTATATTGTCAAGGTTTCAATTATAAAACAATGTAAAAAGACGCTGCATCAAATGGCAAAATTATTTGAACTGTCTCTGCATTTGTATTTTTCCCCCAAAACAAATGTCTTGTCGGTCTGTTTAATGGTGTGTCTCTGTTTACTGCTGCTGTCTCAACCCTGGCCTGGTACTGATGGCCCAATGCTTTAATGCAGCGTTTCCCAAACTCGATCCTGGGGACTCCAAGGGGTGCACATTTTGTTTTTTACCCTAGCACTACACAGCTTATTCAAATAACCAGCTCATCATCAAACCTTCATTATTTGAACCTGCTGTGTAGTGCTAGGGCAAAAACCAAAACATGTACCCGGGGGGTTGACCCTGCTTTAATGAACAGTCTGGGTCTAGTCCCAGGGTGCCATCCCATGCCCAACCCAATTCCCAAGCTCTAAACCTCAGCCTGTGTGAGGGTTCTCTCAGCTTTTTAAAACCAATAAGACAAGATGGGACATGAAGTCTCCTGATCATATGACCTGATCAGGAAGAACTCCTAGCATTAGATAGTCAAAGGTTTATCATGACATGTACAGAAGTGTTTTAATGTTGCACCTTCCTAAGTACGAGGTATTCTAATGAATAGGAAAGAAGCCTGTTTGGTTAGTTTGTGTCTGCAGAGAGAGACAACCAAAGGTCTGGGACAGAGAGGATTAATAGCGCTCCTCTCTCCTCTCCCCTCCACTACTGCTCACTATTGCCTTCATCATAAATTCCCAACCGGCTTAGAGGGATCTGGTGCTTCTGCTAGCTTAGATTTATGTCCCAGCTGTGTGTGTGTGTGTGTGTGTGTGTGTGTTTACCTGTAAGTGTTACTGAAGCGTAAATAAAGTACTTCCTCAATGTTTTTCTGAATGTTTTTGGGGTTAAATGGGTGTTTTGGTGATCTGATCCCCTTTCACAGGATGGGACAGATGAGATGATGGCAGTGATGTTCTCTCTTGCAACAATATATTCCCTCCAATGTAATATATTTTACTGTAACAAACACTCACTATATCCATGCACAGGACAGTGTCTGTGTCTGGTGTCAGGTGTGTTAGGTTTGCGTGATAGACTCCATGCCAATGAAATTAGGAGGGATTCTAATGATGCAACTCTTTCTTTTCTTCTCTGTTCTTTTGCTTCTTCTTCCAGAGGTCAACGACAGTATTCCAGGTAACTTTTCAGAGTAAAACCATCTCCTCTTAGAAATATATAAGTAAAAATTCATTGAACACTCGTTATATACCGATATAGGATCTTAATTTGAGCCAGTTTGCTACAGCAGGAAAATTAACCCGGAGAAACAGGAAATGTGAATTATTATGTGGATTACAATTAATGGACATTTTTGTATGGGTTGATTAAACATTTTGAAAGGGAAAATCAAGTCTGAAATATCTAAGTGGAACTTACAAACTTCAAAAACCATTTTTAATTCTCTAATACACTAGACATTTTTTAATTTCACGCATTGCAGGAAAGTAGTCAATCAAACGAAGATCCTACATCTATCTGTACATGGTACTAATAAAAACATTGCAATTTTTTTAGGATGGAAAATAGTTTTTTGTGTGTTTTTGGCCGTCATGTTGTTATAACCTAAATACTCCTACAAAGATGTGTCTGTCCTACTACATAGCTACTTCTTTAGTTCAACTATTTCAGAATGCTACATAAGCTAGTTCTTTAGTTCAACTATTTCAGAAAGCTACATAAGGTACATCTTAAGTTCAACTATTTCAGAATGCTACATAAGCTACTCCTTTAGTTAAACTATTTCAGAAAGCTACATAAGCTACTTCTTTAGTTCAACTATTTCAGAAGGCTACATAAGCTGTGGGAAGCTTGTTTGTCTGTCAGGGCTCCCGAGTGGTGTAGAGGTCTAAGGTTCGATTCCAGGCTGTATCACAAACGGCCGTGTTTGGGAGTCCCATAGGGCGGCGCACAATTGACTCAGCGTCATCCGGGTTAGGGTTTGGCTGGGGTAGACTGTCATTGTAAATAAGAATTTGTTCTTAATTAACTGACTTGCCTAGTTAAATGAATGTTATACTTTCTCTCATGGGAAAATATGGGCCATCACAATACTGTACCTACAAAGTATTGAAAAATAGGTTCTAAAGTGCTCTCTCTCTTTCTCCTTTTTTCTCTATCTTTCTCTCGTTTGTTCGTTCCCTAAAGGATTTTCACATATGATGATGGCGGAGCAAGGTAGGCCTTTCTCTTCTTTTCTCACCAGCATTTGTATCAGCGTGGTTGTATGTTTTTTGTGATGTTTCGAAGATTTTCTCTTCAGATGAAAAATGCAAAGTTTCCTCTATATGTGATGTTAATAACAATGTTACAGTGTTAGATAAATGTTACAGTGTTACATAAATGTTACAGTATTATGTCAATGTTACATAAATATTACATCAATGTTATAGTGTTACATCATAATTACATCAATGTTACAGTGTTACATCAATGTTACATCAATGTTACAGTGTTACATCAATATTACATCAATGTTACAGTGTTATATCAATGTTACATCAGAGTTACATCAATGTTACATCAAAGTTAGTGTTTCATGATGTTACATCAATGTTACAGTGTTATATCAATATCACATCGGTGTTACATCAATGTTACATCAGAGTTACATGAATGTTACATAAAAGTTAGTGTTTCATGATGTTACATCAATGTTACAGTGTTATATCAATGTTACATCAATGTTACATCAGTGTTACATCGATGTTACATCACTGTTACATCAATGTTACATCAATGTTACATCAATGTTACAGTGTTATATCAATATCACATCGGTGTTACATCAATGTTACATCAGAGTTACATGAATGTTACATAAAAGTTAGTGTTTCATGATGTTACATCAAAGTTACAGCGTTACATCAGTGTTACATCAATGTTACATTAGTTTTACATCAGTGTTACATCAATGTTACATCAGTGTTACATCAATGTTACATCAATGTTACAGTGGTACATCATAATACATCAGCATTACAGTGTTCCATCAATATTATGTGTTATATCAATGTTACCGTGTTTCATCATAATACATCAACATAACAGTGTTCCATCAACATTACGTGTTATATCAATGTTACATCAACATTACAGTGTTACATCAATGTTACATCAATGTTACAGTGTTACATCAAAGTTACGTCAATGTTACATCAATGTTACATCAATGTTACAGTGTTATATCAATGTTACATCAACATTACATCAATGTTACAGTGTTACACCAATGTTACTTCAATGTTACAGTGTTACATCAATGTTACATCAGTGTTACATCAGTGTTACATCAATGTTACAGTGTTAAATCAATATTATAGTGTTACATCAATGTTAGTGTTACATGAATATTACAGTGTTACATCAATGTTTCATCAATGTTACAGTGTTACATCAATGTTACATCAATGTTACAGTGTTACATCAATATTATAGTGTTACATCAATGTTACATAGTTACATCAGTGTTACATCAATTTTACATCAATGTTAGTGTTACATGAATATTACAGTGTTACATCAATGTTACATCAGTGTTACAATGTTACATCAAAGTTACATCAATGTTACATCAATGTTACATCAATGTTACATCAATGTTACAGTTTACATCAGTGTTAAATCAATGTTACATCAATGTTATAGTGTTACCTCAATGTTACATCAGTGTTACAGTGTTCCATCAACGTTACAGTGTTCCATCAACGTTACAGTGTTCCATCAACGTTACAGTGTTACATCAATGTTACAGTGTTACATCAACATTACAGTGTTATATCAACATTACAGTGTTACATCACTGTTACATCACTGTTACATCACTGTTACATCACTGTTACATCACTGTTACATCACTGTTACATCACTGTTACATCACTGTTACATCACTGTTACATCAAGGTTAAAGTCAAAGTCACCATTATTAGTCAGTTGTACAACCGAATGCCTTCAACCGAAATGTTTCTTCCGCATTTAACCCAACCCCTCTGAATCAGAGAGGTGCGGGGCTGCCTTAATCGACATCCACGTCTTGGCGCCGGGAACAGTGGGTTAACTGCCTTGTTCAGGGGCAGAACGACAGATTTTTTCCTTGTCAGCTCGGGGATTCGAACTTGCAACCCTCCGGTTACAAGTCCAACGCTCTAACCACTAGGCTACCTTCCTAGTGGCTACCTGCCTAGGTTACAGCGTTACGTCAGTGTTACATCAATGTTACATCAGTGTTACTTCAGTGTTACATCAATGTTACATCAATGTTACAGTGGTACATCATAATACATCAGCATTACAGTGTTCCATCAATATTATGTGTTATATCAATGTTACCGTGTTTCATCATAATACATCAACGTTACAGTGTTCCTTCAATATTACGTGTTATATCAATGTTACCGTGTTTCATCATAATACATCAACGTTACAGTGTTCCATCAACGTTACAGTGGTACATCAATGTTACAGTGTTACATCAATGTTACATCAATGTTACATCAATGTTACATCAACGTTACAGTGTTACATCAACATTACAGTGTTATATCAACATTACTGTGTTACATCAACTTTACAGTGTTACATCAATGTTACATCAACGTTACAGTGTTACATCAATGTTACATCAATGTTACAGTGTTACATCAATGTTATAGTGTTACATCAATGTTACAGTGTTACATCAACGTTACAGTGTTCCATCAATGTTAATGTTCCATCAACGTTACAGTGTTACATCAATGTTACATCAATGGTACGGTGTTACATCAACATTACAGTGTTATATCAACATTATAGTGTTATATCAATGTTACCGTGTTTCATCATAATACATCAACGTTACAGTGTTCCTTCAATATTACGTGTTATATCAATGTTACCGTGTTTCATCATAATACATCAACGTTACAGTGTTCCTTCAATATTACGTGTTATATCAATGTTACATCAACATTACAGTGTTACATCAAAGTTACATCAATGTTAGTGTTACATCAATGTTACATCAATGTTACATCAATGTTACAGTGTTACATCAATGTTACAGTGTTACATCAATGTTACATCAATGTTACAGTGTTACATCAATGTTACAGTGTTACATCAATGTTACATCAATGTTACAGTGTTACATCAGTGTTAAATCAATGTTACATCAGTGTTATAGTGTTACTTCAATGTTAAATTAATGTTACAGTGTTACATCAATGTTACAGTGTTCCATCAACGTTACAGTGGTACATCAATGTTACAGTGTTACATCAATGTTACATCAATGTTACATCAATGTTACATCAATGTTACAGTGTTACATCAATGTTACAGTGTTACATCAATGTTACATCAATGTTACATCAATGTTACAGTGTTACATCAATGTTACAGTGTTACATCAATGTTACATCAATGTTACAGTGTTACATCAGTGTTAAATCAATGTTACATCAATGTTACAGTGTTACATCAATGTTACATCAATGTTACATCAATGTTACATCAACGTTACAGTGTTACATCAACATTACAGTGTTATATCAACATTACTGTGTTACATCAACTTTACAGTGTTACATCAATGTTACATCAACGTTACAGTGTTACATCAATGTTACATCAATGTTACAGTGTTACATCAATGTTACATCAATGTTACATCAATGTTACATCAACGTTACAGTGTTACATCAACATTACAGTGTTACATCAACGTTACAGTGTTATATCAACATTACAGTGTTATATCAACATTACAGTGTTACATCAACATTACAGTGTTACATCAATGTTACATCAACGTTACAGTGTTATATCAACATTAGTGTTACATCAATGTTATATCAATGTTACATCAGTGTTACATTAGTGTTACATCAATGTTATATCAATGTTACATCAGTGTTACATCAATGGTACATCAATGTTAAAGTGTTACATCAACTTTACAGTGTTACATCAACATTACAGTGTTACATCAACATTGCAGTGTTACATCAATGTTACAGTGTTACATCAAGGTTACAGTGTTACATCAACGTTACAGTGTTACATCAACGTTACAGTGTTATATCAACATTACAGTGTTACATCAACGTTACAGTGTTCCATCAACGTTACAGTGTTATATCAACATTACAGTGTTATATCAACATTACAGTGTTACATCAACGTTACAGTGTTCCATCAATGTTACGTCAACGTTACAGTGTTACATCAACATTACAGTGTTATATCAACATTACAGTTTTATATCAACATTACAGTGTTATATCAACATTACAGTGTTACATCAACGTTACACTGTTATATCAACATTAGTGTTACATCAATGTTACAGTGTTACATCAACATTACAGTGTCACATCAATGTTACAGTGTTACATCAACGTTACAGTGTTACATCCACATTACAGTGTTCCAGTAGATCAATGTTACAGTGTTTAATCATGTTATAGTGTTACATTAACAATATTAAAAGATGAGGAATTTACCATCTAAGGTGCAAACTGACTGAACTATTAGTTTTTACGCATGCAGACTTTAGCATAAACCTACAGTACTTCATGATGTGTGTGTGTATGTGTGTTTGTGTGTTTGTGTGTTTTTGTGTGTGTGTGAAGGACTGTGTGGTCTGATTATACTACACTGCCAAGTTGCTACTGTGTGTTGATTTTATTAACATAAATATATTCATGTATGTTTTGTACTCGTCAATCACTCTTCCATGTCAAACTATTCACTGTTGTTTTTCTCTCCTCCTCTTCCTCCTCTTCCTCCTCTGTGGATACACGGACCTCTTCTCTCCTCCTCCCCTAGTTAAAAGCAAAGGTACAGATCAGTCTTTCTTTAACCTCGCTTTTAAGAAACCTTGGGTTAGATTGAGTGAGTGTCATGTCAAATACCGTATGTGTTTCTCTGTGTGTGTTAAAACAGGGCAAAGTGTATTCACGCTTTTGTCTAATACATTGATGTGTGTGTTCTAACAACGGTCTGGAGTCTGAAGTGAATGGTGTAATGCAGTGAGTTGCTGTATTGTGTTTGCCTCTCTGTGTGTTTATCGGTTTCTGCCTAATGGCAGCTCAACAAGGGTGCTTGGATTAAGCAAGTTAATTAAATGATTGTTAATTTAAAGTTGTAAAACAGACAGAGGGCTGACTGAGTCTAAATGAGTGAAGGAGGCAGAGGAGCTGTAGATATGTTGAGTACTGGATTACTGGATTACGGATTGGGTTTGGGTTTTGGGAAGACAGGCTCTCAGTTTGATGACTATAGGCTGGGAGAGATTTGTATAATGTTCAGGAATTATGTTTTCCCATTTTCCCATTTTCTCCTCCATTGTCTGAAGTGGATTATGTGGATTAGGACGTGATCATTTGTTTTTGGTCAATCTGTTTTCATATCTGAAGTACAATGTTGTGTCGGACCATAACGACTACAATGTATGACGTGGTGTTGCAATATGATTTAATCCACTTCTCTTGTGAGATATCGAGGACAGGGAGGGCTAGAGAGAGGGGTAGAGAGAGAGGTGAGGATGGAGAGGACAGGGAGGGCTAGAGAGAGGGGTAGAGAGAGAGGTGAGGATGGAGAGGACAGGGAGGGCTAGAGAGAGGGGTAGAGAGAGAGGTGAGGATGGAGAGGACAGGTAGGGGCTAGAGAGAGGGGTAGAGAGAGAGGTGAGGATGGAGAGGACAGGTAGGGGCTAGAGAGAGGGGTAGAGAGAGAGGTGAGGATGGAGAGGGACAGGGAGGGGGAGAGAGAGGGGTAGAGAGAGAGGTGAGGATGGAGAGGACAGGGAGGGGCTAGAGAGAGGGGTAGAGAGAGAGGTGAGGATGGAGAGGACAGGTAGGGGCTAGAGAGAGGGGTAGAGAGAGAGGTGAGGATGGAGAGGACAGGGAGGGGGAGAGAGAGGGGTAGAGAGAGAGGTGAGGATGGAGAGGACAGGGAGGGGGGAGAGGGTTAGTTTGAGAGAGAAGTTAGGGATATAGAGTGAGATGGAGGGGAGAGAGATGAAGGGGAGAGAGAGAGAGCAATAGAGAGAGAGAGAGAGAGAGAGAGAGCGAGAGAGAGAGAGAGAGAGAGAGAGAGAGAGAGAGAGAGAGAGAGAGAGAGAGAGAGAATAGGTCACAGTTAGTTGACCAGGGATACACACTTTAATAGATGTGTTCTATTTTTAGTTTGTCACTGGAGTACTGTGTTGGCACACACACACACGCATACATATGCTGATTTAGTCATGGCCTGGGATTGGGACTGCTTTGGGGAGAACCCCACTGGGACACATCCTGGCTGTGTCTGGCACTCTGAATGGCTGCCTGCCTGGGAGAAGACGGAATATACCTGCTTCATGAAATCTCTGTACATCCTTTTATCATGAATAAAACACATGTTTTTGGTCACAATGAAGTAATTTAGCCTTGATTGCAAAAATTATTAATGTGCAGATAATCATTTGGAATTTGGGTTGGTAAATGTGCAGTCACGACCGAGTCCAACCAATTGGCCTCTTGGAAAACTGCTATGAGCACCAGAGAGATATGTGTATCCTGAAAAAGGTGTGGTTTTCAAACCACCCTGTACATTCACACCATAGTGACTGATTTACAGTGAGAGAGTGATGAACCAGAAGAACGTGAAGTGCTAGCTACCTCTGTTCTGCTCGGACCGACATTACTGTAATAGCCCACAGCTCCCTGGACATTCACAAGGGATAAAATTAGCATAAAGGAAAGAGAAATGCCCAGCTGTCACATTATTAATTACAACTCAAAGTCGCTGTCTTTAGTAAGGGAAACCAGACTGTGAAGTCAGTTTGATAGAATGCTATTGGCCTACAATAATAAGCAATACTCTTCTCTTCCCAATGAAATAAAGAGCAATACTCTTCTCTTTCCGTCCCTAACCCAAAAGGAAACCCAGAGAGGTCCAGTAACCCCTGTGTTTTATCAACATCTTCCCTCTCTCCTTCCCTCCTCCTCCTCTCTCTCTCCCTCTCTCCTTCCCTCCTCCTCCTCTCTCCCCTTCGTTCCTTTTCCTCTCTCTCTCTTTCCCTCCTCCTCTATCTCTCCTTCTCTCCTCCTCCTCTCTCTCCTTCCCTCCTCCTCCTCTCTCTCTCCTTCCCTCCTCCTCCTCTCTCTCTCCTTCCCTACTCCTCTTCCCTCTCTCCTTCCCTCCTCCTCCTCTCTCTCTCCTTCCCTCCTCCTCCTCTCTCTTTCTCCTTCTCTCCTCCTCCTCCTCTCTCTCCTTCCCTCCTCCACCTCTCTCTTTCTCCTTCTCTCCTCCTCCTCTCTCTCTCCTTTCCTCCTCTCTCTCTCTCTCTCTCTCTCTCTCCTTCCCTCCTCCTCCTCTCTCCCCTTCGTTCCTTTTCCTCTCTCTCTCTTTCCCTCCTCCTCTATCTCTCCTTCCCTCCTCCTCCTCTCTCTCTTTCCCTACTCCTCTTCCCTCTCCCTTTCCCTCCTCCTCCTCTCTCTCCTTCCCTACTCATCTTCATTACTCCTCCTCTCTCTCTCCTTCCCTACTCCTCATCCCTCTCTCCTTCCCTCATCCTCATCCTTCTCCTCCTCCTCTCTCCTTCCCTCCTCCTCCTCCTCCTTCCCTCTCTCCTTCCCTCCTCCTCCTCCTACTCCTCCTCCTCTTTCCCTCTCTCCTTCCCTCCTCTTCATCCCTCTCTGCTTCCCTCAATTCTCCTGTCTGTCTCACTTCCTGCTTCCTGTGCTTAATCTCTCCACAAGAAGGCAGACATTATTACCCATCAGCCCCCCTGTCGGCTCCTGTTAAGCAGACATGATCTCCATTCCGGCTCTATTTGCATCCAACAGAGGACACAGGAAGACATAGATGGAATCACAGAGGGAGGGAGAGAGAGAGGGCAGCACCCGGCCTCACCCTACTAGAATCTGAATTCAAATGTCTACTGCCTGATGATCTGGTGCTTCTGTCACCATCCAAGGAGGGCCTACAGCAGCACCTTGATCTTCTGCACAGATTCTGCCAGACCTGGGCCCTGACAGTAAATCTCAGTAAGACAGAAATAATGGTGTTCCAAAAAAGGTCCAGTTGCCAGGACCACAAATACAAATTCCATCTAGACACCGTTGCCCTACAGCCTCGGCCTAAACATCAGCGCCACAGGTAACTTCCACAAAGCTGTGAATGATCTGAAAGAAAAGGCAAGAATGGCCTTCTATGCCATCAAAAGGAACATAAAATTCATCATACCGATTAGGATCTGGCTAAACATACTTGACTCAGTTATACAACCCATTGCTCTTTATGGTTGTGAGGTCTGGGGTCATCTCTCCAACCAAGAATTCACTAAATGAGACAAACACCACATTGAGACTCTAAACACAGAGTCCACTTCAAAGTAAATGATGACAGGCCCTACTGCCTGTAAACACACAGTCCAGTTCAAAGTAAATGATGACAGGCCCTATTGCCTGTAAACACAGAGTCCAGTTCAAAGTGAATGACGACAGGCCCTACTGCCTGTAAACACACAGTCCAGTTCAAAGTGAATGATGACAGGCCCAACTGCCTGTAAACACACAGTCCAGTTCAAAGTGAATGATGGCATGCCCTACTGCCTGTAAACACACAGTCCAGTTCAAAGTGAATGACGACAGGCCCTACTGCCTGTAAACACACAGTCCAGTTCAAAGTGAATGATGGAAGGCCCTACTGCCTGTAAACACACAGTCCAGTTCAAAGTGAATGACGGCAGGCCCTACTGCCTGTAAACACACAGTCCAGTTCAAAGTGAATGATGGCAGGCCCAACTGCCTGTAAACACACAGTCCAGTTCAAAGTGAATGACGACAGGCCCTACTGCCTGTAAACACACAGTCCAGTTCAAAGTGAATGATGACAGGTCCTACTTATAGAGCACCACAGTAGTCAGAGTCATAATACCCATAAAACCTAGTGTTCAAACAGGGAAATGGTTCCAATAGTTTTTCCACCATTCTTCTTTAAGAAACACTTAAAATAAGGTCTGTGTTCCGTGTCGGCTTTCCCTGGCGTGATGTTTTGATAACTGTGTAAATCTCTCTTTCCTCTTCCCCACCCCTCTTTCAGGTCATCTCTACCCCCTCTCTCCTCTCCCCCTCTCTCCTCTCCCCCTCCCTCTTCTCTCCCCCTATCTCCTATTCCCCCTCTCTCCTCTTCCCCTCTCTCCTTTCCACCACCCTCTCTCTACAGCCCCCTCTCCTCTCCCCCTATCTCCTCTTCCCCCTATCTCCTCTTCCCCCTCTCTCCTATTCCCCCTCTCTCATCTTCACTCCTCTCTCCTCTTCCCCGTTCTCTCCTCTTCCCCCTCTCTCCTATTCCCCCTCTCTCCTCTTCCACCCTTTCTTCTTTTCCCCCCTCTCTTCTTACCTCCTTTACCTCTCTACACACCCCTCTCTACACACCCCTCTCTACACACCCTCTCTACACACCCCTCTCTCTTTTTCCCTCCTCTCTCCTCTTCCCCCCTCTCTACACACCCCTCTCTACACACCCCTCTCTCTTTTTCCCCCCTCTCTCCTCTTCCCCCCTCTCTCCACACCCCTCTCTCCTCTACCCCTTCTGTCCCTCTCTTCAGTTTCCCAACACTAGAAGGCTGTGGTGTGATTCATGTTGTGTTATAATTCTCTATAAGCTTTGTCAGGCTAGATTTCAATATGTCTTAACTTCTCTGACAGTGCTGAGGTCAGTGAAAGCTTACATTCTGCTGGTTTCGTAAAGAGGGCACAGTTCTACCATCCTCTCCCAGGCACCGTGTAGCTATGTCATACGTACCATTACAAACTGTGGTTCCGGTCCTGTGTGTCTCAGTTGGTAAGACCATGGTGTTATCATTGAGAGGGTTGTGGGTTCAATTCCCACTGAGGCCACCAATGCGAACATGTATGCACTCACTGTTGCAAGTCGGAAACGGTTTAAATCGTTTTTGCACCATTCATTTTTCCCAAATGAATTTTAGAAACACTTAAAATAAGGGCTGTATTTTGTATAGGTTTAGCCTGGCGTGGCGTTTTGATAACCATGTAAATCTCTTAGCATCAAAGTATACGTCATACAAGCTAAAGCACGTCATCTCTAGCTGACAGGTAATTGTGTCCATTTAAAACTTGCACAAGACAGTTCACAGAATTGTCATTTTTTGGGGGGGCAATTTATTCATTACTACATTTAGCTAACATTAGATAGTTAATCCAGAGATTCTTAACTTGCCTCAATTCGGCAGTCTCGTCCAGACCATCATGGCATTTGTAGTTCCACATTAGCAGCTAATTACCATATCATTTTTGGGGAGTAAATACAGGTGAATATATTGATAAAAGTCACCTTGTCCTAGTGAGATTTACACAGTTATCAAAACATCACGCCAGGGAAAGCTGACACGGAACACAGACCTTATTGTTTCTAAAAGAAGAATGGTGGAAAAACTATTGGAACCATTTCCCTGTTTGAACACTAGGTTTTATGGGTATTATGACTCTGACTACTGTGGTGCTCTATAAGTAGGACCTGTCATCATTCACTTTGAACTGGACTGTGTGTTTACAGGCAGTAGGGCCTGTCATCATTCACTTTGAACTGGACTGTGTGTTTACAGGCAGTAGGGCCTGTCATCATTTACTTTGAACTGGACAGTGTGTTTACAGGCAGTAGGGCCTTTCATCATTCACTTTGAACTGGACTGTGTGTTTACAGGCAGTAGGGCCTTTCATCATTCACTTTGAACTGGACTGTGTGTTTACAGGCAGTAGGGCCTGTCATCATTCACTTTGAACTGGACTGTGTGTTTACAGGCAGTAGGGCCTGCCATCATTCACTTTGAACTGGACTGTGTTTACAGGCAGTAGGGCCTTTCATCATTCACTTTGAACTGGACTGTGTGTTTACAGGCAGTAGGGCCTGTCATCATTCACTTTGAACTGGACTGTGTGTTTACAGGCAGTAGGGCCTGTCATCATTCACTTTGAACTGGATTGTGTTTACAGGCAGTAGGGCCTGTCATCTTTCCCTCAGTTGTCTATGCACAGCCAACAACAAGATCAACAACTAATGCTAGACAGAGCGGGATAAGCTAAAATCTAATGAGGAAACATTACATAAACCCTCTCAAACATTTTTTTATTTAACCTTTATTTAACTAGGCAAATCAGTTAAGAACAATTTCGTATTTACAGTATCGGCCTATTTGGCTATCAAACTTGCATTGAAACAACGGGGAATTGTAGCCTTCTCTTCCTTTTGCAGCTTGCCTGCCATTGCATGCTTGTCGCAACCCACGTTTTGACAACTGAATTGGAACTTACCTGCCTGCCCATTTGATCGATGCCAAATACATTTGATTGACAACAAAGAGATATGCTAACTGTGGATAAGAATCGTTCAAGTTCAGCATAGCTAGCTAGCAAAGCGATTCACATTTCTTGGTAGCTAATCAAATGACACCTGCATCTCTTGCTGTAGCCACCGGAAATCAATATGAGGGGGAAAAGTCAGTCACTCACCCACTCCTCCAATGACATCACATCCTCCCGGCAGCTAGCTAGCTAGCTAATGTTAGGCTCTGTGTTTTTAGCTTGCTAAATCTGTAGCTAGCTACATAAATAGATACACTAGCCTAGGGGCGTCAAACTCATTCAGCCATGGGCCATATTGAAAAAATACAACAAATTTGTGGGCCAGACATTTGTTTTTAGAAAGAAAATTTGCAACTGCAACCCAAACTGGCAATTGTTTTATTATAAAACACCTGGCCCTTTATAATGTCCACTTATGTACATAAGATGCTGTACATAGCGTTTTAACATATTAAAACAAAATAAGAGATACATAATATTTGTCCAGCCTTTGCTGCTATTCTGCGACCCTAATCACAATGTATTTAATAACTCCAACTATCAGAAATGTAGCTATATTTGTTGTAACTTTAAACTTAAAACATGTTTTAAATGTTTTTCCGTTGCATGGATCACTGGTGCAGTTGAATGCAGAATTGCTGTGTGAGGCAGTTTTTGGGGTTATTCATTGTCAAGCTTTATAGACCGAAGCCAGACTGCAACATTTTAGGAGCCTAGCTAGGACTGTGGCATGTATCTGTACACATTTTGTCAAAATAACCTATTTTTAAAACCTGAAAAAGTTTGTTTCGAAGCAATATTTTATATTTTTTGACTGATTCTATGATTGCAAAGGAGTTCAAACGCTGTCAGTTTCACTTCAAGGTGATATACAATAGTAAAATGGTAAATATACAGTATGCATGAATGATTAAGTCGCTTTGGATAAATACCATATAGTATTATTATTATATTACTCAAAGGAAATATGTCTGCATTGTGTAACCGGTGGTAACTCAATGATATCAGTGAATTTTCTGTTATCATAGCAGAGCGAAATTGGAAGTAGTGTGATCGTGGCCAGTTGTCTTTTCTATGGTTGACTGACTGATGCTATAATGCATCCATGAGAGAGAAAGAGATTACATTATTTTGGCCTCCATGTCTATGGCCCCTTAGGATGACAATGCCCCCATCCATTGGGCAAGAGTGGTCACTGAATGGTTTAATGAGCATGAAAACGATGAAAACCATATGCCATGGCCGTCTCAGTCACCAGATCTCAATCCAATTGAACATTTCTGGGAGATTCTGGAGTGGCGCCTGAGACATGGAAGAATGGTGTTGCATCCGTCCAATAGAGTTCCAGACACTTGTAGAATCTATGCCAAGGCGCTCTGAAGCTGTCCTGGCTGGTGGTGGCCCAATGCCCTATTAAAACACTTTAAATTGGTGTTTCCTTTTGTCAGGGGTACAGAGGGAACATAGAGACAGGCTGGGTAGATAGGGAACATAGAGACAGGCTGGGTAGATAGGGGACATAGAGACAGGCTGGGTAGAGAGGGGACATAGAGACAGGCTGGGTAGAGAGGGGACATAGAGACAGGCTGGGTAGATAGGGGACATAGAGACAGGCTGGGTAGAGAGGGGACATAGAGACAGGCTGGGTAGATAGGGGACATAGAGACAGGCTGGGTAGTAGGGGGGGACATAGAGACAGGCTGGGTAGAGAGGGGACATAGAGACAGGCTGGGTAGATGGGGACATAGAGACAGGCTGGGTAGATAGGGGACATAGAGACAGGCTGGGTAGATGGGGACATAGAGACAGGCTGGGTAGTAGGGGGACATAGAGACAGGCTGGGTAGAGAGGGGACATAAAGACAGGCTGGGTAGATAGGGGACATAGAGACAGGCTGGGTAGAGAGGGACATAGAGACAGGCTGGGTAGATAGGGGACATAGAGACAGGCTGGGTAGTAGGGGGACATAGAGACAGGCTGGGTAGAGAGGGGACATAGAGACAGGCTGGGTAGATGGGGGACATAGAGACAGGCTGGGTAGATGGGGACATAGAGACAGGCTGGGTAGAGAGGGGACATAGAGACAGGCTGGGTAGATAGGGGACATAGAGACAGGCTGGGTAGATAGGGGACATAGAGACAGGCTGGGTAGTAGGGGGGGACATAGAGACAGGCTGGGTAGAGAGGGGACATAAAGACAGGCTGGGTAGATAGGGGACATAGAGACAGGCTGGGTAGAGAGGGGACATAGAGACAGGCTGGGTAGATAGGGGACATAGAGACAGGCTGGGTAGTAGGGGGGGACATAGAGACAGGCTGGGTAGAGAGGGGACATAGAGACAGGCTGGGTAGATAGGGGACATAGAGACAGGCTGGGTAGATAGGGGACATAGAGACAGGCTGGGTAGAGAGGGGACATAGAGACAGGCTGGGTAGATAGGGGACATAGAGACAGGCTGGGTAGATAGGGGACATAGAGACAGGCTGGGTAGAGAGGGGACATAGAGACAGGCTGGGTAGAATGGGGACATAGAGACAGGCTGGGTAGAGAGGGGACATAGAGACAGGCTGGGTAGAGAGGGGACATAGAGACAGGCTGGGTAGATGGGGACATAGAGACAGGCTGGGTAGAGAGGGGACATAGAGACAGGCTGGGTAGATAGGGGACATAGAGACAGGCTGGGTAGTAGGGGGGGACATAGAGACAGGCTGGGTAGAGAGGGGACATAGAGACAGGCTGGGTAGATAGGGGACATAGAGACAGGCTGGGTAGATAGGGGACATAGAGACAGGCTGGGTAGATAGGGGACATAGAGACAGGCTGGGTAGTAGGGGGGGACATAGAGACAGGCTGGGTAGAGAGGGGACATAAAGACAGGCTGGGTAGATAGGGGACATAGAGACAGGCTGGGTAGAGAGGGGACATAGAGACAGGCTGGGTAGATAGGGGACATAGAGACAGGCTGGGTAGTAGGGGGACATAGAGACAGGCTGGGTAGAGAGGGGACATAGAGACAGGCTGGGTAGATAGGGGACATAGAGACAGGCTGGGTAGATAGGGGACATAGAGACAGGCTGGGTAGAGAGGGGACATAGAGACAGGCTGGGTAGATAGGGGACATAGAGACAGGCTGGGTAGATGGGGACATAGAGACAGGCTGGGTAGAGAGGGGACATAGAGACAGGCTGGGTGAATGGGGACATAGAGACAGGCTGGGTAGATGGGGACATAGAGACAGGCTGGGTAGATAGGGGACATAGAGACAGGCTGGGTAGATAGGGGACATAGAGACAGGCTGGGTAGATAGGGGACATAGAGACAGGCTGGGTAGAGAGGGGACATAGAGACATGCAGGTTAGAGAGGGGACATAGAGACAGGCTGGGTAGAGAGGGGACATAGAGACAGGCTGGATAGAGAGGGGACATAGAGACAGGCTGGGTAGAGAGGGGACATAGAGACAGGCTGGATAGAGAGGGGACGTAGAGACAGGCTGGGTAGAGAGGGGACATAGAGACATGCAGGTTAGAGAGGGGACATAGAGAACTGCAGAGACACATTTATGCACCTGTGTGTGTGTGTGTGTGTGTGTGTGTGTGTGTGTGTGTGTGTGTGTGTGTGTGTGTGTGTGTGTGTGTGTGTGTGTGTGTGTGTATGAGTGTTTGCTGTTTGTGTGGAGAGCAGAGGAGAGGAGATAGATTGATGTTCTCAGGGGACAGAGATGAACTCACTCACTGCGTAATGAATTGCAGAGACATTATGCAAATAGTATGCTAATTATCTAATCAGGTTTGATTGCATTAAGGAGGTGTCTCTTCTTGCTAACCTTGAGGAGACATTGATAATCAAATGCTGATCAGTACTGGGTCTGAGACTCTCCACACACACACACACACACACACACACACACACACACACACACACACACACACACACACACACACACACACACACACACACACACACACACACCATAGTCCCCTCCAAACTCATCACTAAGCTAAGGACCCTGGGACTGAACACCTCCCTATTCAACTGGATCCTGGACATCCTGATGGGCCTCCCCCAGGTGTTGAGCGTGGGCAACAACATCTCAGCCACGCTGACCTTCAACACAGGGCCCCCTCAACATCGACAGGCCGAGAGCTTCAAGTTCCCCGGTGTCCACATCACTAAGGAATTAACATGGTCCACACACACCAAAACAGTTGTGACAGCGAATCTTCCCCTTGCCTGGCTCCCCAGACTCCTTGTGATGATAAACGCTGCACCACGCCCACGGACATTAGTTTCTTCTCCACAATAATTCTGGATCTGAGTACATCCCGATCCTACGCCTAATGCGAACACATTTGGGGCTATCCGATTGATCCAGAAACTATTGGGTTGTGCCAGAGCCAGAAGTAACCATTTGAAAATGTGTCTTTGGCTTTGATGCTCTGATTAGTTGGAGACAATCCGATTGTTGACAACTGTACAACGCTCCTCGCGACCCTTATCATCAACAAATTACGTCAGTGATGGCAATCTCAGAATAGCGAACGACTGAGCAGCTGAATTTAGCTTGATTTGTCAGGCTACTCTTCCCCCCACAGGAGGCTGAAAAGATTTGGCATGGGCCCTCAGAGGGTGGTGAGTACGACCCAGTACATAATTTTACCCCCGAGCCATGAGACTTCTAAACAAGACTTCTAAACAGCTAATCAAATGGCTACCTGCTGCTGCAACTGTCTGTTTGATATGTGTCTATTAATTCCTCTCTCTCTCTAATGCATTTATTTCCTTTAAATCTGCATTGTTGAAAAAGGACCCTTAAGTAAGCGTTTCACTGATAGTCTACACCTGTTGTTTACGAAGCGTGTGATAAAAAAATTAAATATATATATATATATATATACATTGTGTGTGTTAACACACACAAACACAGGTTCGCCCCTAGCCTTTTTTCTGGGGTCCTAATCAAGATTTAAATTCAACATGTTTTGTCATCCGGCGTCGAGAAAATGTTGCTGTTTTAAAGATAATGTCCTGCAATTTTTTACAAATTGTTTCATGACTTACGCCATGTTAATGGTCTCTGAGTGAGAGTGGCTAACAACATCAATGGGCCCCTGGGCACATGCCCCGTGTGCCCAGTCGGTCATTTGGTGATGATTAGAACAAGGTGAATAATTTATTTTATTTATTTCACCTTTATTTAACCAGGTAGGCAAGTTGAGAACAAGTTCTCATTTACAACTGCGACCTGGCCAAGATAAAACAAAGCAGTTCGACACATACAACAACACAGAGTTACACATGGAGTGAAACAAACATACAGTTAATAATACAGTAGGAAAAAAACAAATCTATATACAATGTGTGCAAATGAGGAACATAAGGCAATAAATAGGCCATGGTGGCAAAGTAACTACAGTATAGCAATTTAACACTGGAATGGTAAATGTGCAGTAGATGAATGTGCAAAGTAAAAATACTGGGGTGCAAAGGAGCAAGATAAATAAATGACTATGGTAGGGGATGAGGTAGTTGGTTGGGCTATTTACAGATGGGCTATGTACAGGTGCAGTGATCTGTGAGCTGCTCTGACAGCTGGTGCTTGAAACTAGTGAGGGAGATAAGTGTCTCCAGTTTCAACGATTTTTGTAGTTCGTTCCAGTCATTGGCAGCAGAGAACTGGAAGGAAAGGCGGCCAAAAGAGGAATTGGCTTTGGGGGTGGCCAGTGAGATATACCTGCTGGAGCGAGTGCTACAGGTAGGTGCTGCTATGGTTACCAGCGAGCTGAGATAAGGCGGGGCTTTTCCTAGCAGGGACTTGTAGATGACCTGGAGCCAGTGGGTCTGGCGACGAGTGTGTAGCAAGGGCCAGCCGACTAGAGCATACAGGTCGCAGTGGTGGGTAGTATATGGGGCTTTGGTGACAAAGCGGATGGCACTGTGATAGACTGCATCCAGTTTGCTGAGTAGAGTGTTGGAGGCTATTTTGTAGATGACATCGCCGAAGTCGAGGATCGGCAGGATAGTCAGTTTTACTAGTTCAAGTTTGGCAGCATGAGTGAAGGAGGCTTTGTTGCGAAATAGAAAGCCGATTCTAGATCTAATTTTGGATTGGAGATGTTTAATGTGAGTCTGGAAGGAGAGTTTACAGTCTAGCCAGACACCTAGGTATTTGTAGTTGTCCACGTATTCTAGGTCAGAGCCGTCCAGGGTAGTGATGCTAGTCGGGCGGGCGGATGCAGGCAGCGAACGGTTGAAAAGCATTTGGTTTTACAAGCGTTTAAGAGCAGTTGGAGGCCACAGAAGGAGTGCTGAATGGCATTGAAGCTCGTTTGGAGGTTAGTTAACACAGTGTCCAAAGAAGGGACAGAAGTATACAGAATGGTGTCGTCTGCATAGAGGTGGATCAGAGAATCACCAGCAGCAAGAGCGACATCATTGATGTATACAGAGAAGAGAGTCGGCCCAAGAATTGAACCCTGTGGCACCCCCATAGAGACTGCCAGAGGCCCGGACAACAGGCCCTCCAATTTAACACACTGAACTCTGTCGGCAAAGTAGTTGGTGAACCAGGCGAGGCAATCATTGACCGCAGCAGCTTTCTAATCTTTTGGGATCTCGGACGACACCAAAGAGAGGTTGAGCAGTCTGGTAATATGAGTTGCAACAATGGCAGCAGATAGTTTTAAAAAGAGAGGGTCCAGATTATCTAGTCCAGCTGATTTGTACGGGTCCAGATTTTGCAGCTCTTTCAGAACATCTGCTATCTGGATTTTGGTGAAGGAGAAGCTGTGAAGGCTTGGACAAGTAAATGCAGGGGGGCGGAGCTATTGTCCGGGGTTGGGGTAGCCAGGAGGAAAGCATGGCCAGCCGTAGAGAAATGCTTGTTGAAATTTTCGATTATCATGGATTTGTCGGTGGTGACCGTGTTACCTAGCCTCAGTGCAGTGGGCAGCTGGGAGGAGATGCTATTGTTCTCCATGGACTTGACAGTGTCCCAAAACCTTTTGGAGTTAGAGCTACAGGATGCAAATTTCTGTTTGAAAAAGCTAGCCTTTGCTTTCCTGACTGATTGCGTGTATTGGTTCCTGACTTCCCTGAACAGTTGCATATCGCGGGGACTATTCGATGCTGACTGGACAACCTTACCTATTTATCACTATATCTGAGATGTTCTAACTGCTCTCAACTGGTGTGAAAAACAGAGAGAGCACTGAAGCCACAGCATTTGGATGGTGTACCGTCGTATTTATCCGGGAGGGATAGTCGGGCATCGCTGACCAGAGCGGGTTTCTGCATGTGCCGTTGGGCTGGCTCGTTGGGTAGACTGGCTCTAGAGTATCCTTCGATACTGGGCTACAACGTCTCACGGGGGGGGGTTGAGACGCTGCAGACTGTGGAGAACCTCTTCCATGGCCGTCCCCAGTTGAGCCAGCTGGTCATGGTGTTGACATAGAAGGTACCCTTGTTCGTCGACCGTCTGAGAGATTTCCGACTCAATATTTTGAGTTGGTATTCTCTAATAACGGAGCTGTGAGTTGGGAAGCAGGAAGCATGAAGCAGGTGCAGGAAGCAGGTGCAGGTGAATCGTTTAATAAAACAACAAAACCAGTAACAAGACAATTCCATAAGGCCACACGTCGGTAAACCAGGACAATACCAACTGGTGAGAACATAAGGGACTGACACATAAAGGGGAGGAAATGATGAAGGGCATGAAGTCCAGGTGTGAATCATAATGATTAACAGGTAATGAATCATAATGATTAACAGGTGTGCGTAAGGATGAGTGCCAGGACCGGTGGTTAGTATCCCGGCGACGTCGTATTCCGGAGGGGAGGAGCAGGAGAAGATGTGACAGATGCACTACCAACATTTCTACATTTCAACTGGTGTATTCTGCTATTGTAACTCTCAACAATAAATTGAGAACCCAAATGAGTTCCTATTTTGTGTTTTGTACTTTTATATAGTTGGTCGGAGGCCCACTAACCCCCACGGGGACCTACGTAAGGCACATTGTCTGTGTATAGGCAGAGGCAGCACTGCACACACGCTCACACACTCTCTGTGTGACAGAGAAGGACAGATAGGGACAGAGGGTGACAGATGGGGACAGATAGGGACAGATGAAGACAGATAGGGACAGATGGGGACAATTATGACATATGGGGACAGATAGTGACAGATGGGGACAGATAGGGGCAGATGAAGACAGATAGGGACATATGGGGACAGATGGGGACAGAGAGTGACAGATAGGGACAGAGAGGGACAGATGGGGACAGATAGGGACAGATGAGGACAGATAGGGACAGATAGGGACAGAGAGTGACGGATGGGGACAGAGAGTGACAGATGGGGACAGGGAGTGACAGATGGAGACAGAGAGTGACAGATGGGGACAGGGAGTAACAAATGGGGGCATATAGGGACAGAGAGTGACAGATGGGGACAGAGACTGACAGATAGGGATAGGGAGTGACAGATGGGGACGTATGTGTGTGGGCGCATATATGTGTATGTAGTGTGGGTCAAAGTCAAAAAGTCACCATTATTAGTCAGTTGTACAACCAAATGCCTTCAACCGAAATGTGTCTTCTGCATTTAACCCAACTCCTCTGAATCAGAGAGGTGCGGGGGGCTGCCTTAATCGACATCCACATCTTCGGCGCCCGGGGAACAGTGGGTTAACTGCCTTGTTCAGGGGCAGAACGACAGATTTTTTCATTGTCAGCTCGGGGATTCGAACTTGCAACCCTCCGGTTACAAGTCTAAAGCTCTAACCACTAGGCTACCTGCTGCCGGTGTGTATTTGTGTGTGTGTGTGTGTCAGGGGGGCTCTCAGATCTTAGTAAAACAGGTGTTTGTGTATTACAGCGTCGTATTTGTCCAGGATTGCTCTATGTTTGAGCTGGACTTCCAGACCAGACCGAGGGGAGGTTGGGAAGGGAAAAGGTCAATCGTCTTATATTGACTCTCCTTCAATATTATCTGGCCTTATTTCTCAGGGACATGACATGACATGAGTCAGGGAGCCCCAGCTTGTCACTTACAACAGAGTTTTGCGGATTACATTTTGGAGAGTGAGTCCTTTCCCACTTTCCTCCACATTTGTCACTTTTCTGAATCTTTGATTCTTCAAATGAAGAGTGTTTGTTAGCTGTTCATTGGACCCTGTCTGGCACAGTGTGTGTGTGTTTGTGTGTGTGTGTTGTCCCGCTTGGGGCTGTCTGATGCTGCTCCGCTGGTGTGTGTGACAGTAAGGTGACAAGCGACTTGTGTGTGAGACACTGATAATGAAATGGTTATCTTGGCATTTGGACGGTAGGTAATTCCATTTACTCCCATAATCCCTCAGTAGATGTGTCTCTGTCAGCCAACCGGCAGGCAGACACATCCCCTGTGACGGTGGTGGCCTCAGCCTAGTGTGTGTATACCTTCTTGCACCTCTTTGTTTTCTCTCGCTCCTTCTCTCTCTCGCTCCTTCTCTCTCTCTCCTTCTCTCTCTCCTCTCTCTCTCTCCTTCTCTCCCTCTCCTTCTCTCTCTCCTTCTCTCTCTCGCTCCTTCTCTCTCGCTCCTCTCTCTCTCTCTTTCTCTCTCTCTCTCTCTCTCTCTCTCTCTCTCTCTCTCTCTCTCTCTCTCTCTCTCTCTCTCTCTCCTCTCTCTCTCCTTCTCTCTCTCCTTCTCTCTCTCCTTCTCTCTCTCTCTCTCCTCTCTCTCTCTCTCTCTCTCTCTCTCCTTCTCTCTCTCCTTCTCTTTCTCGCTTTTTCTCTATCTCGCTCCTTCTCTCTTTTTACTGATCTTCATAACCTAAAGCACAGAATATAAAATGTAACTTACAGTCAGTCTGAGTGTTGAGTTAGCCATACTGATTAAATCAGGAAGTCCCCTCACTGCTCAGATCACACACATCATTCACTTCTCCTGTGTCATCACATCAAGTGCTGTTGTCCTATTGTCCTGTTGTCCTGTTGTCCTGTTGTCCTATTGTCCTGTTGTCCTGTTGTCCTATTGTCCTGTTGTCCTGTTGTCCTATTGTCCTGTTGTCCTGTTGTCCTATTGTCCTGTTGTCCTGTTGTCCTGTTGTCCTGTTGTCCTATTGTCCTGTTGTCCTGTTGTCCTGTTGTCCTATTGTCCAATTGTCCAATTGTCCTGTTGTCCTGTTGTCCTATTGTCCCGGTGTCCTGTTGTCCTGTTGTCTTATTGTCCTGTTGTCCTGTTGTCCTGTTTTCCTGTTGTCCTATTGTCCTGGTGTCCTGTTGTCCCGTTGATGTGGTGTGTTTTTCTCAGACTCCATACGAAGTGGAAGTGGCCCATTATTCAGAAACAACGGATTATTACAAAGGGGCTACACACACGTAAACAGCACACTGGGCCATGCACCGCAGCAAAATGTGTGTGTGTGAGTGTGTTTGTGTGTGTGCCGGCAGATGTGCAAATATTCTGACCTTGACTTTAGAAAACTTGATATATACAGTAAATGTGTGTGCATGAAGGTGTTTGTGATGGTGTGTGTGTGTGACTGTGTGATTATGTGTGTATGTTTTGTGGTAGCAGCGAGAGGGCCAGATGGCAGAAGGTAATACTCTCATTGATCCTCATTACACTGGTCAGACACCAGTGTGTTGGTGTGTGTGTGTGTGTGTGTGACAGCAGCGCCAGCTCGATCTCTATAGCGATTGTCTACCTCTGCCACGCATGGAAGGAGCATTGATTCCCTCTGAGCATCTCTCTGATCATTGTCCTAGGCACAGATTCATTAGCGGGAATAAAGCTAGACTGACCTTAGAACAACTTGTAATGAGCATTGATTACCTTTTGAGCATCTCTCTGATCCTCACTGTGTTCACACAAGGCCAGGGCAGTGGTGGTGCTTGATGGGTAATGCCGTTTCCACGCCTTGAGCCGATGCACAAACAAATATGACAATAATATATGGCAATGTGACCACTTCAAAGATGCATGAAGTTCAACTGTTTATATTGTTACATTTGACAGTATAAAAGGCAAAAATAAGTGGTTGCTGAAACTCCTGAGCTTTTCTCAATCACTGGCTCTCATTTATATGTGTGTGTGTATGTGTATTTGTGTGTGTGTGTGTGTGTGTGTGTGTGTGTGTGTGTGTGTGTGTGTGTGTCAGCCATGTGTCTGTCAGTGCGTGAGAGTGTGAGTGAAGGCTTGCTCTTGCGCATAATCAATACTCCTCTCTAGCCGGCACACGGCTGCCATGGTAACTTGGCCCTTGGTATGCGATGGCAGGATCATTGGCATGCTGCTGCTGTGTGTATGTGTGCGCGTGTGTGTGTCTGTGTGTGTTTGTGTAACGTCTGCTTCCAGCCCACACTCTCAAACACATAGATCCCCTGAACTCAGCTCACTCTCCAGATCCCAATCACCTGAATTCTGATCACCTGTTTACACACCTGTATGTCATTATCACACAGTATTTAGTTCAGTTCTTTGCACCCCATCATTGTGAGGTATTGTTTGTTTTGTGACAGTTCTATTCGGAGCTCTGTTTTTCCCTGTTGTTCAATCCTCCTGTGTAAGATAGTTTTTGCCTGCCTCACTAATGGCGCCGTTTGCCTATTCCCTGCCTGTATCTTAGCCTATCAGGATTTCCAGTTATCAACCTATTGCCTGATCTCCCGGACGACGTTACTAGCCTGTTCCCTGCCTGACCTTCTGCCTGCCCCTGGACCCAGCTACCTGCCTCCTCCTGTGGTCCTTTACAATAAACACCTGCTGCACCCTGAGCTTGAAACCAGCTCTCTGCCTCCCATCGTGTTCATTACAGTTTGTGTGCGCGTGTGAAGCACAGTGCTGAACTTGGGTTGGCTGTTGTTTATTCTGACCTTAAACTCAATTGCACATGTTTATATGGGGACCTGTTTCTCTCAGTGATAGAATGTCACCTATTAACCTATAGAAATACAGGTCTGTAGTGTATATCTCTCCTCTCTTCTCCTCTTCTCTTCTCTTCTGTTCTCTCCTCTCCTCTTCTGTTCTCTCCTCTCCTCTCCTCTCCTCTCCTCTCCTCTCCTCTCCTCTACTCTACTCTACTCTTCTCTTCTCTTCTGTCCTCTCCTCTCCTCTCCTCTCCTCTCCTCTCCTCTCCTCTCCTCTCCTCTCCCCTTCTGTTCTCTCCTCTCCTCTTCTGTTCTCTCCTCTTCTGTTCTCTCCTCTTCTGTTCTCTCCTCTCCTTTCCTGACTTCTCCCTCTCTCCCATCTCTCTCCTGTTTGCAGAGACCATGTAGGACAGAAATTGAATAAAGTGCATGTTGTTGAAAATGCATGAGCTCTGTTTCACACCAGGCAGGTAGAATGAGACACAGCAAATATACACTCACTCCTGTTCAGTGAGAGTGTGTGTGAGAGCGATCAAGTGTGTTAGAGCGAGTGTGTGTCAGTTTGCGTGTGTGTGTGTGTCAGTGTGTGTGTGGGCCCACTTAGACAACGACCCCCTGTTATGACAGCCGATCCTGACATATTGAGACATTTTCAGAGCAGCAGGAGGCCACTGTAATATACAGCTCAAACCCTACTTGACAGAGAGAGAGAGAGAGAGAGAGTAAGAGAGAGAGAGAGAGAGAGAGAGAGAGAGAGAGAGAGAGAGAGAGAGAGAGAGAGAGAGAGAGAGAGAGAGAGAGAGAGAGAGAGAGAGAGAGAGAGAGAGAGAGAGAGAGAGAGAGAGAGAGCAGACGAGCAGACGAACCCTCATATTTTTCAGCATGTTCTTAAAAAAATATAGATTTTGTGTTAGATGAACTTGGATTTTTCGGCAGGGACATATACAGGATACTACCCTCCACAACATAACCTCACTTCAAATCAGAAATCTAAACCTACAATGTGATTTTGGACAATTTTACCTGGAAGGATTTCTGCTACAAAAGATTCTTATTTCCAAGCTATACAGAAAATGCAACAGAAACCTGAAAACACCATCCAACCTGGAACTGAGTGAGTAATGTTTATTCTGAAGCTACTTTTAAAGCCAAGAAGAAAAATACATTACAATTATATATTTTACTTTATAAGGACTGAATGCTAAGTTAAGGCTACCAAGCTTGCAAGGACAGTACAGATCCAGCTGCAACTTCAATTAGCACTGAGGTGTGAAGTGAGAGGTGTCAAAACCCTTGAGCCCAACAATGGCAGGAGAGTTTCACAGCCTCCCCCATCCAAATGCAGAGGCCTTTGAAGCCCCCTCCCTCTGTTCAGAAGTCATTACAATACAGGCGAGGGCACACGAACAGTCTGCAGCACCCGGCCTCACCCTACTAGAATCTGAAGTCAAATGTCTACTGTTTGCTGATGATCTGGTGCTTCCGTCCCCAACCAAGGAGGGCCTACAGCAGCACCTAGATCTTCTGCACAGATTCTGTCAGACCTGGGCCCTGACAGTAAATCTCAGTAAGACAAATGTAATGAGGGTACATCCTAACCCTACCCTGAGCTACTTGAGGGTATTTGATAAATGGTTTAAGTTTCCTGTTGGGACAGGGGCCTATCAGGAGCAGGGTAGAGGTGAGCCTTCCTGGTGTCCCTAGCAAGGCTGACCTGGTAACACGACGTTGACACACCAGTAAAAGGGTAATATTTGTGACCTCACACGAACCCCAGATCTGGGTCAAGGTAAAGGAAATGAAAAAGCTTTTCACTGGTAATAACAACAATTTGCAGGAGGAAAACGTAAGGTAGCCGTGTTTTTAACCATCTTTGTCTGTGTGGATTGCCATGAATCTGTGTGTGAATGTATGTCTGTGTGTGTGTGTACGTGTGCATTTGTCTGTGTTTTATTCCTTCAACCAATTGACTTCCTTTCTCAGGTGCCCAGTCATCCATTTTACTTGGCAAAGACTGCCAGTCCCTGGCAGAGGGCAGGCCACACAATAACTGGTGTATTATGTGTTGTGTCTGTTTCACCCAGACAGACACTCCAGAGGCCCCATACATAGTGCATGCTGATGTTGCTATGGCTCCAGGGGCTCCACAGCAATTTAACGGCCATTGATTTGGCAATAAGGACCTTAGAGAGAGAGACCACAAGAATTTTCAATAATCAAGGCATATTTTTCCAACATTTTCCGTGAGTAAGAAAATACGAAGACTTTGAAATGGCTTTTTAGAAATCTGTGCATCATCACACAAGCCTTTTTCTATTCTCTCTAGTCATTGGCCACTTGGGTCACGTCCTGACGTACCAATGTGGATCTATTTCTCTTAGATAGCCTGATCCCAGATCTGTTTGTGCTGTCTTGCCATGACCTTAGGGTTTGGCCATACAGCACAGACATATCTGGGACCAGGTTATCTATGATAACCTCATAGATAGCCTCATAGATAACCTTATCCCAGATCTGTTTGTGCTGTCTTACCATGACCATAGGAGTTGTAAATACAAGACTCTCACCCACTTGTCTGTTTGTGGCTGGTTGAGAGTGAATATTATCCTAATAAATGACTTCAGGGCTGAGAATCAATCCACCATGAATCAGTTTCTCTCGTCAGGAGGCCAGAGTAAAACACTTGCCAGTTTTTTTCTTCAATGATACGCTTTCTGCCAATTGAGACCCAGCCAGATGGGTTCCTGCTTTCCGATTGTTTTCTAAAGCGCAATTAATACAGTCGCTAATAGGAACAAATCAATGTGGAAAAAGTATTGGCTGGCCCAAGTCTTTCTCCCACTGGCTGACTGGCTTACTGACTGACTGGCTGGCTGATTGGATGACTGGCTGAGTGACTGGCTGGCTAACTGACTGGCTGGCTGACTGCCTAGCTGGCTGACTAGTTGGCTGACTGGCTGACTGGCTGGCTGGCTGACTGGCTGGCACACCAATAGAGTAACTCCCTTTTCCGTTTAATAAACATTGTGTGTCGCCAGGCGGGTTTTTCCTTCCCGATCGCTCCGTTTATGGAATCAGAGACTTTAAAGAAGCCAGCCATGTTCTTTCATGTGTGCCGCCTCTGTTTGTGCTTGAGGATCTGGAGGTGCTCTGCAGAGAGAGGGAGAGAGGGAGGAAGAGAGGAGAAGAGAGGAATAATATTCTGATGAGGGAATATTTTCTGTTTAATGGTGTTGGCATTCTTGTTACCTGTCTGGTGGCAAGGTGAGATGCTGGATTATACAGTGCATTCAGAAAATATATTCCCTTTTTCCACATTTTATTACGTTAACCTTTTAAGCATTACTACCCGGTGAAATGCAAGGCGCCAAATTCGAAATCCAAAAGTTGAATTATTAAACATTCATCAATATACAAGTGTTGCATAGTCATCAAAAGCTCTGAGTCTTGGCAATATCACAGCGTTGTCAGATTTTACGGCGAAAGCACAACATTTGATTGTTAGAGGATAGCACCTCATATATTTTCTACATTAGCATAAATTCATATCCAGCGCGGGTCACACAATACCCATATAAGAGCTAAAATAAATCACTTACCTTTCGAAGAACTTCTGCTGAGGGCATCCCAAGTGTCCAAGGAAGACATCCAATGGTTATTTTGTTAGAAAAAGTCAATTATTATATCCATAAATCTCCGTTTGGTTGGCGCGTTATGTTCAGAAAATCCACCGTCGAGTCACCCATTGAACCGTGAAGAGTGTATGTGTTCAAACTATACCTATCAACTTTGTCCAAACAAATCAAACATAATTTATAATGTATCCTTAGATACACTTTTATGTATATTTACTATAATATTTCAACCGGATTATAACCTGAACGATAGGGAAGGAAAAAAACAAAGAGCACGCGAGACCGTGAACGCGCATGTCATTCTATTTACTTCCTGGGTCAATGTCTAAATTCTTCTTCTATTCGCTTCTAATTCAACCTAACATCTTGAAACCCTGTCTAAAGACTGTTGAAATCCAGTGGAAGCCATAGGTACTGCAGTCCTAAGTCCTAGATAACAGCAAATCCCATAGGCAGCTTGGAGAAAAAGGTAATATATCAGTTCTGTTATACTCACAGACATTATTTTAACAGTTTTAGAAACTTCAGAGTGTTTCCTATCCAATAATACTAATTATGTGCATATCCTAGTTTCTGGGCCTGAGTGGCAGGTATTTGACTTTGGGCATGCCAGACTCTCCAAAACCGACACCTCGACTGCTGCTCCCTAAGAGATTAAAGCCTTATTCTAAAATTGATTACATTTTTTTCTCATCAATCTACACACAATAACACATAATGACAAAGCGAAAACAGGTTTGCAAATGCATTTAATGAGAAATACCTTATTTACATAAGTATTCAGACCATTTGCTATAAAACTGGAAATTGAGCTCAGGTGCATCCTGTTTCCATTTATCATCCTTGAGATGTTTATACAACTTGATTGGAGTTT
>CM059786.1:38308386-38468386 GCA_030435695.1 Brachymystax lenok tsinlingensis | reverse complement strand
TTAATCCCTTTCAATGTGTCAAGTAAATATAGTTGTGTTGTCTCATGATTTGGTTGGGTCTAATTGTGTTGCTGTCCTGGGGCTCTGTGTGGTCTGTTTGTGAATAGAGCCCCAGGACCAGTTTGCTTAGGGGACTCTTCTCCAGGTTCATCTCTCTGTAGGTGATGGCTTTGTTATGGAAGGTTTGGGAATCACTTGCTTTTAGGTGCTTGTAGAATTTATCGGGTTTCGGCCTAATTCTGCTATGCACGCATTATTTGGTGTTTTACGTTGTATACGGAGGATATTTTTGCAGAATTCTGCATGGTGTTTGTCCCATTATGTGAATTCTTGGTTAGTGAGCGGACCCCAGACCTCACAACCATAAAGGGCAATGGGTTCTATGACTGATTCAAGTATTTTTTAGCCAGATCCTAATTGGTATGTTGAATTTGATGTTCCTTTTGATGGCGTAGAAGGCCCTTCTTGCCTTGTCTCTCAGATCGTTGACTGCTTTGTGGAAGTTACCTGTGGCGCTGATGTTAAGGCCGAGGTATGTAAAGTTTTTTGTGTGCTCTAGGGCAACGGTGTCTAGATGTCTCTCCCTCGCTTTCTCTGTCCCTCTCTATCCCTCCCTCCCTCTCCCTCTCTATCTCTATCCCCCGTCTATCTCTCTCCCCCTATATCTCTCCCTCTCTTTCTCGCTCTCCCTCACCACCTCCCTCTCTCGCTCTCTCTCTCTATCTCCCCCTCTCTCTCTCTCTCTCTCTCTCTCTCTCTCTCTCTCTCTCTCTCTCTCTCTCTCTCTCTCCCTCTCCCTCTCCCTCTCTCTCTCTTTATCTCCCTCCCCTTCTCTCTCTCTGTCCCCCTTCTCTCTCTGTCTCCCTCCCACCCCACCCCATCCCTCCCTCCCTCCCCCTCTCTCTCTCTCTCGTTCCCACCCTCCCTCCCTCCCTCCATCTCTCTCTCTCCCTCCCCAATCCCTTCTTCTCTTCCCCTTCTAAATGTGTGAAGTGTGACTGTAGGACAATGCACATCAGCAAAGGACCTCTATGTTTCTCAGCCCAGCCAACCTGTTCCAGTGTTTCTCCATGGAATAATTCACCATTTAAAACCACAATTAGAATTCAAACCTCAAATCAATATCTCTTCCCCCCACTGAGTACCACATAAAATGTGACTGTCATCTAACCAAATATGAGGTTTTGGGAGACATTAAATCATTGTGTGTGCTTTAAAAATGTATGTGGTTATATATCTGATGAGTCTCTCAGTGATAGAGGGTTAAGGTTATACAACGGCCTGGCTGTAAATAATAACCCCTTTCAGTCTCATGGCTGTGAGTGCTTTTGACTGTGTATGTGTGTGGGTACGTACATGTGCATGTTTGTGTGTGTATGCAAACTTGTTTGTGTGTTTTTGTTTGTGCGCGTGTGTGTTTGTACATCCACCTGGTATGTGTTAGAGAGCAAATGCTCTTTTAATAGAGTTTTAATGGCTTCCCCAGGCCTGCCCTGAAACTTGGTCAAGCTGGGCCCCGCGGAGAGAAATGAGCTTTTATGCGTGATTAGGGAGCGAGGATAAATAGTAAATACCCCACTGGGCAGAGCTGCAGCACTGGTGACTTGCAAGCTTTTTATTCATGACTCTTAATTCAGGACGATTTGATTGATGATCCCTCAAATGAAACTATGAATTTTTTTTTTTTTTTTAAAGGTAAAATGTTGAAAATTAGATATATAAATATGGTGTTTTGGATAGCTTGGATACATCAGACATGTTGTTTGTTGTCTTAATGTCTATGTGTGTGTGTGTGTGTCTGTGTGCCTACCTTTGTGAACACTTGTTTCCCCATATTTTTTGTAGCTAACATAATTCCTAATAGCCTATGTCTTTGATGTACTACTCTAAGACAAATATTAATTATCATTCCGCAGTTTATCCAGTTTGTTTTGCATTTAGTATACAGCTCTGCTCTGTTCTGCCTGCCTGCCGGGAAGCCTCATTCAATAAGCACAGGGATTCCATCAGGCAATTTGCTTTTGTAGCAGCATCCAACTGTTGCACTTTATAATAACTTGCACTGTCAAACATGAAGCCAGCTTTGGCAGCTTTGGGTGTATGGACAGAACTGTATTCCTCATAGTGCCTCATGGATTGTGTCAGTCATTCCCTTTATTGTTCTTATGAAGTCTATTTTGTCTTGTCCATGTACAGAGCTTTCAGAAAGTATTCATACCCCTTGACTTGTTCCACATTCTGGTGTGGTGTTACAGCCTGAATTCAAAATGAATAAAAAAATATATCATTCTTGCCCATCTACACACAAAACAACAAAACCACATATTTTGTTGTTGCCATTTTATATAAAATGGAATACAAAAATATCTAATTTACACAAGTATTCCCAACCCTGAGTAAATGCAAAGTTATGAATCACCTTTGGCAGGTATTACAGCTGTGAGTCTTTGTGGGTAAGTCTCTAAGAGCTGTGCACAACTGGATTGTACAATATTTGCACATTATTCTTAAAAACTTCAAACTCTGTCAAGGCGGTTGTTGATCATAGCTAGACAGCCATTTTCAAGTTTTGCCGTAGATTTACAAGCCGATTTAAGTCAAAACTGTAACTAGGCCACTCAGGAACATTCAATGTCGTCATGGTAAGCAACTCCAGCGTATATTTGGCCTTGTGTTTTAGGTTGTTGTCCTGCTAAAAGCTGAATTTGTCTTCTAGTGTCTGTTGGAAACCAGGTTTTACTTTCGAATTTTGCCTGTGCTTAGCTCTATTCCGTTTATTTTATTCCTGAAAAACTACCTAGTCCTTGCCGATGACAGGCATACCCATAACATGATGCAGTCACCACCATGCTTGAAAATATGAAAAGTGGGACTCAGTGATGTGTTGTGTTGGATTTGTCCCAAACATAACGCTTTGTATTCAGGACAAAAAGTTAATTTCTTTGCCACATTTTTAGTAGTTTTACTTAAGTGCCTTATTGCAAAAAGGATGCATGTTTTGGCATATTTTTATTCTTTACAAGCTTCCTTATTTTCACTCTGCCATTTAGGTTAGTATTGTGGAGTAACTACAATGTTGTTGATCCTTCCTCAGTTTCTCCTATAACAGCAATTAAACTCTGCAACTGTTTTAAAGTCACCATTGGCCTGATGATTAATTAAATCCCTGAGCGGTTTCATTCCTCTCTGGCAACTGAGTTAGGATGGAGGCCTGTATCTTTGTAGTGACTGGCTGTATTGATAATCCAAAGTGTAATTAATACCTTAGCCATGCTCAAAGGGATATTCAATGTCTGCTTTTTATTTATTCATACCCATCTACCAATAGGTGCTCTTCTTTGCGAGGCATTGGTAAACCTCCCTGGTCTTTGTGGTTGAATCTGTGTTTGAAATTCACTGCTCGACTGAGGGACCTTACAGATAATTGTATGTGTGGGGTACAGAGATGAGGGAGTCGTTCCACCTGTAGACTTTATTGACGGACCAGTAACATAATAGCAAATGCCCCATTAAAATGGGTCAGTTTAATCTGGAGATATCTGTTTTGCTTGGGCTGCATCTCAATATACCTGTAACGTCTGCTTCCAACTTACACTCTCAGACACGTAGATCCCCAAAACGCAGCTCACTTTCCAGATCCCAATCCCCAGAATTCTGATCACCTGTTCACACACCTATATGTAATTATCACACAGTATTTAGATCAGTTCTTTGCACCCCATCATTGTGAGGTATTGTTTGTTTTGTGACACACTTCTATTTGGAGCGTTGTTTTTCCTCATTGTTTAATCCTCCCGTGTAAGATAGTTTTTGCCTGCCTCACTAATGGCGCCGTTTGCCTATTCCCTGCCTGTATCTTAGCCTATCAGGATTTCCTGTTATCAAACTATTGCCTGATCTCCCGGACGACGTTACTAGCCTGTTCCCTGCCTGACCTTCTGCCTGCCCCTGGACCCAGCTACCTGCCTCCTCCTGTGTATGACCTTCTGCCTGCCCCTGGACCCAGCTACCTGCCTCCTCCTGTGGTCCTTTACAATAAACACCTGCTGCACCCTGCGGTTGAAACCAGCTCTCTGTCTCCCATCGTGTTCATTACAATACCGCATCCGCCTATGTCACCCTTCCGCATCTGTGGTGGAAAGTTGCAGATGTACAGTTAAAACTCGCTTTTCAACCACTCCACAAATTTCTTGTTAACTGTCATGACGTTGGTCTGTTGGCGAGGTTTATGACCCCCATAAATACATTCCCCCCCTTTTCTCTCTCTCTACTCTACAGATGGACTATTGAAAATCTCTTTGTTAACATGGAGAGAGTATGGTAACATCAAAGGTGGGGACAGGAACCATATTTCAGTAATCCAACCAGCTGAAAATATGCGTTGGTACTTAAGGAATATGATGTCAGATCGGTGGCCATCTGGGACAGGATGACATAAACTGTATCTCGGAAAGTCTACACATTCTAGGTATCAGATTCACATGGAATTGTTGTGTAATTTAAATGTTTAAATATTAAACTATTTGTGGAAAGATGAAATGTAATTTTAGCTCCTAAATAAGAGAATTGGTTTCATAGAGGGTGAACTAGGCTCAACTTAGTGGCCCTGCCCAAGTGGTGGTAAACTATGAAACACGGCCTTCTCTTCACCACTATATAAGTCCTTTACGAAAATTTAACTTTCTGTTCCAAGGACGAGAGGACGACGGTCCTCTGCGTTAAAAGGGCTAATAATTTTCTAACGAAATTAGCATCGAATTTCCGAGTGGATGTGGCGATCGACACGCTGAAATTAGGAATTTTGACTATACCAGCCAGAATATAGCACGAGCTTAAAAGTATGGCAACTTGGTATGAACTTTGAACTCTCATTCACTCCAGAAGTGATACCTCCTTGCCGCTGCAAACGTGGGCTAGGAAAGAACGGACAATCTCTTCAGAAAGACAGGGTACTACAAGCCATCACAAAGCCCTGACCTCAATCCCATAGAAAACATGTGGGCAGAACTGAAAAAGCGTGTGCGAGCAAGGAGGCCTACAAATTTGACTCAGTTACACCAGCTCTGTCAGGAGGAATGGGCCAAAATTCACCCAACTTATTGTGGGAAGCTTGTGGAAAGCTACCCGAAACGTTTGACCCAAGTGAAACAATTTAAAGGCAATGCTACCAAATACTAATTGAGTGTATGTAAACGTCTGACCCACTGGGAATGTGATGAAAGATATAAAAGCTGAAATAAATTATTCTCCCTACTTTTATTCTGACATTTCACATTCTTAAAATGAAGTGTTGCTCCTAACAGACCTAAGACAGGGAATTTTTACTCAGATTTAAATGTTTTTGGCTGAGGTGTATGTAAACTTCCAACTTCAGCTGTATATCTTCAAGATACAGGACCATTTTGGGGGGATACCTAAAGGAGCACTAAATTTCCACATCAAATAGCTAACTTATCCATTTCATGACCTTCTCAAACAATTCCATATGTGAGCATGCACATTATTGTGACTTGTTAAGCAAATTTGTACTCCTGAACTTGCCATAACAAATGAGTTGAATACTTATTGACTCAAGACATTTCAGCTTTTATTTTTTAATTAATTTATGTAAAATAATTCAAACATAATTCCACTTTGACATTATGGGATATTGTGCATAGGCCAGTGACACAAAAAATAAATTTTAAATTCATGCTATAACACATCATCATGTGGAAACGACAGTGGGTGTGAATACTTCCTAAAAGCACTGTAATACAGTAGTTCTATTGTTCTTGTGTTTTCAGGTCGCTAGAACATGAACATTAAATAATTTAACCTCTTCTCCCCTCTGGGCGTGTGACTTCATTAGACATTCTCTACATTGTTCTCATATGATGGAAGGATGACATGATAATGCTCAGCAATATTAATATTACCAGCTGTATGATAATGCTCAGTAATATTAATAGGACCAGTTGTACAGTATGATAATTCTCAGTAATATTAATAGGACCAGTTGTATGATCATACTCAGTAATATTAATATTACCAGCTGTATGATAATGCTCCGTAATATTAATAGGACCAGTTGTATGATCTTACTCAGTAATATTAATATTACCAGCTGTATGATAATGCTCCGTAATATTAATAGGACCAGTTGTACAGTATGATAATGCTCAGTAATATTAATATACCAGCTGTATGAAAAGGCTCAGTAATATTACTATGACCAGCTGTATGATAATGCTCAGTAATATTATTAGGACCAGCTGTATGATAATGCTCAGTAATATTATTAGGACCAGCTGTATGATAATGATCAGTAATATTATTAGGACCAGCTGTATGATAATGATCAGTAATATTAATATACCAGCTGTATGATAATGATCAGTAATATTACTATGACCAGCTGTATGATAATGATCAGTAATATTATTAGGACCAGCTGTATGATAAGGATCAGTAATATTATTAGGACCAGCAGTATGATAATGCTCAGTAATATTAATAGGACCAGCTGTATGATAATGATCAGTAATATTAATAGGACCAGCTGTATGATAATGCTCAGTAATATTAATAGGGCCAGGAGTTTTTTCATGATTGCATAACCTGGTCCAGGAAAAGCTAAGGGCCCTGATTAGAGCCAAGAGTTTTTCCTGGGAAGGTCACATGGTCAGGAGAAAGATCCTGCCCCTATGCATTCCATATGACAGAGTGTTGGGAGATGATTGTGTTAGCCTTGTTAGCTGTGAATGGGGTTTGACGTAGAAGCTGTGCTAAGCTAATATTTGGACACGTTCTAACCTGCACCCAGTGCTGGACTGTCAGGCTGGGGTACTTACCGCATCTTCGCCTGTCATAGTAGTGTTCCGTCTGCAGTTTTTAAAGAACAGAAACTTTGCTGTGACAAACCATCTCAACATTCTCAGAGTCACTGACTAAGAAACCCATTATCTGAGAAAATGTTCTCCCTTTCAGATGTTGTTAAGGGAAGAGAGAGGAGGAACCCAGCCATTGATTCAACCTTGAAGGTCACCTTAGTTGTCACTCGAATACAATCTGCCTGCAAATTATAACTGCAGCACTATCAGGTGGGACTGAGAGAGCGGACACACGCAAACACACACAAACACACAAACAGAAACGCACACACAAACACACAAACACACACACACAAACAAACAGAAACGCACACACACACAAACACACACACAAACACACAAACACACACACACACAAACAGAAACGCACACACACACAAACACACACACAAACAAACACACACACACACAAACACACACACACACAAACACACACAAATGCCACCACAGAGTCACTGACCATTGGAAAGGAAACCACCCCTCGCCTTCATCGGTTCAGTCCTTGGATACCTCCATCCCTGTAATTCAAGTCAACATCATTAGTTTCCCTGAATGATTTTATAATGATTTCAATTAACACACACTACAAGAGAGATAAAGAGAATACACACCTGATTCCTATATTGTCATTATAAATGTATAGTTTTATCTGGCTGGCTATGCCTCAGGGTTGGGGGATGTGTGTGTGTGTCTGTGTGTGTGTGTGTGTGTGTCTGTGCCCAACTGCTTAGTATTGAGGGAGATTGGCCTGTCTGCTTCACATACTGGAAGGACTACTTAAGAGTGTCAGTGTAGTGTGTGTGTGAGTCAGTGGAGGCTCCTCAGAGGAGGAAAGTGAGGACCATCCTCATCAGTGAATTTCATAGAAAATACAAGTAGTGAAACATTTAAAAAGTTATTATTTTTAGATAAAACTATACTAAATATGTTCACATCACCAAATAATTGATTAAAACACAATGTTTTGCAATGAAGGTCTACAGTAGCCTCAACAGCACTCTGTGGGGTAACACCATGGTGTAGCTGAATGACAGCTAGTTTATATCCTCCTCTGAGTACATTTACTTCAATACACAACCTAGGAGGCACATGCTTCTCACCCCCTTCCATAGACTTACACAGTAATTATGACAACTTCCGGAGGACATCCTCCAACCTATCAGAGATTTTACAAGATGAACTGGCATGTTGTCCACCCAATGAAATGATCAGATTATTACAGTTTTTTACAGTCGCTAGGACACATTTCTCAATACTTAGGTCACTTTTTCAAAACTCTTCACACAGTGAGCACAACAGAAGTATATGTGGGCTAAACTGTGGATCATTTATCATTGCTTTGGCACGAAATGCATTCAATGACTACATCTTTCAAATTACATTAACTCTTTTCTCACTTCGACACAACAACCGCCAAAACTCTGTGTACCTACAGGCCAATTTGCACATGTTTATATACTTTTTTCAAAACTGTTAAACTTATGTTCAAAACAATAACATAATACAAAACTGAATAAGACAGCAATTTGCTACATTTCTACAGTAATATTTTAATGAAATATATTTTAAATCCTAAAATTAAATGCTATAAAAACAATTGGACAATTGGACCAACCACAGCTGATTCTCATTGTAGATGAACATCTACACAGGTGTTACTCTTTCAATTTCATTACAAAAGGAGACAACTGCTGAATAGTTTTGTATTGTGATGTAAACATGGACCCAGCCAGAAATAGAGAAGTGGCTGAAAGAGGAAGAAGAGTGGCTGGGAGGGGCGAGGAATACGTATGCGTGGTGGAAGAAGAATAAGAGGAAGATCAAGAGCTGTAGTCTCAGATGAGATCAGAGCTACTGTAATTGATCATGTAGTAAATCATGGTCTCTCAATGAGAGAAGCTGGTCAGAGAGTGCAGCCAAATTTGCAATGCTCAACAGTGGCATCTATTGTTAGAGTTTTCCGGCAAACCAACAGGTAACTTGTATTCTGCAAGGGCATATGACTGAGTTGCACATTACAGAAGTAAATAGACTTGTGTGTAATTGCTTTTGCATTTCTGCTTAGGACTCAACGGTTACCTCACACAGGTGGGAGAGGAAGGATGCTCACTGATGTGCAGGAAACTGCCATTGTTGATATGGTCATCAGAAACAATGGCATAAAACTCACTGAGATTCGAGACAGAGTCTTGGCAGACAACGTTACTTTTGCAAATATTCACAGTGTAAGCATAACAACTATTTCTAGAGTCCTGAAAAACATCAGGTCAGGATGAAACAGTTGTACACTGTGCCTTTTGAGAGGAACTCTGAACATGTCAAGCAACTCAGGAACCAATATGTCCAGGTAAGATCACAATAAAATACAGAACTGTTTTTAAACAAAACCAAACACACACAAAGACATATTTTTAAGTAATGTTTACTACTGTAACAGCTTATGTTGCCTTGTGGATTTATTTTAGAGAGTCATGGAGATTGAAGGCAGGCAAACACCCCACATTTTAATCTTTGTGGATGAGGCGGGTTTCAACTTGGCCAAAACACGGCGACGAGGGAGGAATGTGATTTGGAAGAGAGCCACAGTGGATGTCCCGGGCCAGAGGGTGCCAACATCACAATGTGCGCAGCAATATCCACTGATGGACTGCTGTTACACAAACCACTAATTGGGCCATACAACACTGAACGTCTCCTTGCGTTCCTGCATGATCTCTATGGAAGGGTTGTGCTAGGTGAGGAAAGGGATGCAGAGAGAAGAAATCAGCCAACATTTATAATTGTATGGGACAATGTGGCATTTCACCACTCCCGTGCAGTCACTGAGTGGTTTGCAGCCCATCCCAGAATGGTGTCACTTTTCCTCCCACCTTACTCTCCATTCCTCAACCCCATAGAGGAATTATTTTCCTCATGGAGGTGGAAGGTTTATGACCACCATCCACATGATCAAATGTCCCTCCTGGATGCAATGAATGCTGGATGCCTGGACATATCAGCAGAAGATTGCCAGGGATGGATCAGGCATGCCAGAAGATTCTTTCCTAGGTGTATTGCCCTAGATGACATAAGATGTGATGTGGATGAGAACCTGTGGCCAAATGGAGAAGGCCGAGTAGATTAGCATTACTATTGTATCTGTATCAGTTGATGGTGTGTATACAACCTCTTGTATTTTGGAATTACTCACTGCAAAAAAATTAAAATAAATAAAAGACATAAAATATATTGAAGCGTTCTGCATCATGTCTGATTCATTCCAGTAACATATATTGCAGTGAATTATAAACAGAGATGTGTCCTTGTTTTACACAAGAAAACATTGTATAATGCTACATGTTGTTAGTGTTTTTTAGGTCATTGTTTTGTGGGTGACAAAGTGTGTTTGTTGGCTGTCAACCTTTGCTAGTGTTGTGGAAGAATGTGTTGATTTGAGACATGTATGAAGTGATTTGGTAGTTTTAGTGCATTTTGAATGTGAAATGAACTGCTGTGCCGAGCTGAAAGTTGGTTAGGAGAACTGTGTGAAGAGTTTTGAAAAAGTGACTTAAGTATTGAGAAATGTGTCCTAGCGACTGTAAAAAACTGTAATCTAGTACTGAAAGCATACAGCTGTGGTGAGTAGTTTAGTAAAGGAGAGAGAAAGAATGTAGATGAACAGTTTTTAACAAATTAATTTCTTAAAACATTAAAGGTGAAACAAGAGAGAGACAGCTATATTTCTTATTTCTTCTTCACTTTCACTTTCACTTACTTAGCTAGCGAATGCAGCTAGCTAGTTTAGCCTAGTCAAACACCTGGCTCAAACAGAGAGGGGTGCTATGTTACCTAGCTGGCTATCCAACACTGGAACTATTCCAAGTCTAGGTCAGCTTTTGGTTTTATACATTTATTTCCACTGTGGCCCATCAGAATTACTGCTAAACTGATTGCTGACTGTACACTGTGCTGCATGATTGTAGCAGGTTTACTAACACATTAGTTCTAGTAGCTATGTTCACTTGACGTTAGCTAATATGGGGACAACAATGTAGGCTGTGTGTAGCAGATTATGGTTATGATATGAAGGTTTGGCTTGGAAAGTTTTTTTTGCCTGGTCACAGACAGCTGATGCGTTGTTCACTAAAGTCCACAAGTGGAGGGAAGGTGAGAGGATGGTGTGTCTGTGTATGTGTATGTATGTGTGTGTGTGTGTGTGTGTGTGTGTGTGCGTGCATGTGTGTGTGTGTCCCTATCTGTGTGTCATCTGTGGTAGCATTCCTCTTTAAGCTGAGCGCTATCACACTGAAACTGCAGACGCCACGCTTTGCATTATGGGAGGAAGGCAACGGCTGCAGGAGATTTGCTGACGACAGATATTAGGAGTTTTGGAACATCTTTAAAGCAGAGAGAAAGAAAGTCAAGCATTCGATTGGTTTAAGCTAAATGAAGGTACACCATGTTTCTACACCAATCCAGTCCTTTCAAATCTGAGGGTGCTGTAAGCAAGTTCACACTTCAGCAAGGTGCACCTTGCCAGTGTTGTAGTTGTTGAGTGCATGCAGTTTTCTGGCTGTGGTTTTAATCTTGTTCAAACTTCTGTTGTACATAAGTTGTGCTGTGTATTGTAATGTACTATAATGTCCGTATTCCTGGCTGGGCTCTGATATGGTGGCTGGGCTCAGGGGTTGTGTGTGTGGGTGGACACAGCAGCTTACTGAGATTTTCTCTACTGTGTCCAGAATCTGGAGAAGGAGGACGTACACTTCTCTTCTGTAGTGGCTGTCTCTCTCTGTCTTTCTGTGTCCCTCTTTCTGTCACCCTCCATCTCTCTCTCTCTCTCTCTCTCTCTCTCTCTCTCTCTCTCTCTCTCTCTCTCTCTCTCGCTCTTCCTTCCCGCCGGCTCTACATCTGGTTTCTGAAACAAATGGATTGAGTCATCACACCACCACCTCCCTTCCTACCTCCCTCCCTTCCTTCTTCCCTGCCTCCCTCTTTCCCTCTTTCTCCCTCCCTTCCTCCCTCCCTGCCTCCCTCCCTTCCTCCCTCTGCAGTAACATCTCTTTTCTGCTTGATTCTCCACAGCGCCAAAGCCACCCTTAGGGGGTGAAAAGTTCTGCAGTCTCCTGAGTAACAATAATAACACTCATTTATAGGGAAGAGTGCTATATGGTTTTAATGGAGTGGTTTTTGTTATGATAGATAATGTGTTGTTCATTTCATATCTGGTTGCAGGCCCATTACAATATATAGTATCAAATACACTGTAGCGAGAACATGGTGTCCACTTATAGCCAGTAAGGCAATTGGAAAAATGTTGTGAGAATGTTTCTAATGCATTTTGATGTTGCACTCTGGGTTAGGGTTGGACATGGAGCGTTGAAAAGTATTGTTCCCATGTTACAGTGTATGTTTTTGTTTTGGTCATTGCTATGTTAATTTCTAAAGCACCTACATTTAGCCAATCTCTTGGTGCATAACAACCAGTTATAACCTCTCTTTGGCCTGTGTCAGAGTTGGCACTGTGTTTTTGGTTTGGAGGAAATAGTTCATTCTCCAACAATTAGATGGGAGAAAGGTCTCTCCTCTCCCCCTCCGGTGGCTCTGATTGTGGGGACAGATGGGAGCACTCTCCAGGATCTCTGTCTGTCTGCCCCTCTCTCTGCTTGGAATTTGGCTTCTCTCTTTCTGTCTCTCTCCATTTTTCTCTCTCTCTCTCTCTCTCTCTCTCTCTCTCTCTCTCTCTCTCTCTCTCTCTCTCTCTCTCTCTCTCTGTCTTTCTGTCTCTCTCTCTTTCTCTCTCCATCTTTCTGTCTCTCTCTCTCTCTCTCTCTCTCTCTCTCTCTCTCTCTCTCTCTCTCTCTCTCTCTCTCTCTCTCTCTCTCTCTCTCTCTCTCTGTCTTTCTGTCTCTCTCTCTTTCTCTCTCCATCTTTCTGTCTCTCTCTCTCTCTCTCTCTCTCTCTCTCTCTCTCTCTCTCTCTCTGTCTTTCTGTCTCTCTTTCTCTCTCCATCTTTCTGTCTCTCTCTCTCTCTCTCTCTCTCTCTCTCTCTCTCTCTCTCTCTCTCTCTCTCTCTCTCTCTCTCTTTCTCCTCCATGCGTGTAGAGCACTCCCTTCATTCCGTGTCTTTTACGGTCCCGTACATAAACACTGACAGTAATCACCAGTGAGTGGTCCACTCACTTCCTCCTTGGCAGGGTTTGAGAAACTGCGGGCTCCACTTCTGCTCCAAGACTGCAATCACTCATCCCTGTCTCCCTGACATAGTCTACAGTGATCATCAATCACTCATCCCTGTCTCCCTGGCATAGTCTACAGTGATCATCAATCACTCCCCCTGTCTCCTTGGCATAGTCTACAGTGATCATCAATCACTCATCCCTGTCTCCTTGACATAGTCTACAGTGATCATCAATCACTCATCCCTGTCTCCCTGGCATAGTCTACAGTGATCATCAATCACTCATCCCTGTCTACTTGGCATAGTCTACATTGATCATCAATCACTCATCCCTGTCTCCTTGGCATAGTCTACAGTGATCATCAATCACTCATCCCTGTCTCCCTGGCATAGTCTACAGTGATCATCAATCACTCATCCCTGTCTCCTTGGCATAGTCTACAGTGATCATTCAATATTATGGGCACAGTCGCACTGCGCCATAGTGCTACTCAACTATTAGGCCACGACTTTAAACTCTCAATCACAGATATTTTACCAACCCTGTGATGATAAAAGAACCAGCGTGTCTGAAAAGTAATTGGTGTTTATCTCCTCCATAAGACTTATGCTGCACTGTTTTTTTATTTGTATTTGTTTACGGGGTAGATCAGCTTTATATTGCAGATAGATTGTGGCTTCTATCAATGTTATTGTCTGCATAATTTTCAATCCCCCTTATATATCTTTTTATATATTTATATCAAAAACAAAGTCCAAACCAGATATGGTCGAGTATCGCTGCAGAATGCTGTGGCAGCCATGCTGGTTAAGTGTGCCATGAATCCTAAATAAATCACAGTCAGTGTCACAACCAAAGTACCCCCACACCATCACACCTCCTCCTCCATGCTTCACGGTGGGAACCACACATGCGGAGATCATCCATTCAGCTACTCTGCGTCTCACAAAGACATAGCAGTTGGAACCAAAAATCTCAAATTTGGTCTCGTCAGACCAAAGGACAGATTTCTACCGGTCTAATGTCCTTTGCTCATGTTTCTTGGCCCAAGCAAGTCTCTTCTTGTTATTGGTGTCCTTTAGTAGTGGGTTCTTTGCAGCAATTCGACAATGAAGGCTTCTCTGAACTGTTGATGTTGAGATCTGCCTGTTACTTGAAATCATTTATTTGGGCTGCAATTTTTGAGGTGCAGTTAAATCTAATAAACGTATCCTCTGCAGCAGGTAACTCTGGGTCTTCCTTTCCTGTGGCGGTCATCATGAAAGCCAGTTTCATAGTGCTTGAAGATAATTATTTCAATATAATCCAGAAGTGCTCGAAACTGTTTTTCTTACTCTGCTTGTCCCAGCCGCTAATAGCCGATATCTAAGGTTACTCATGTAACCATGGTTCTGTAAAATAATTTGCATACACATTCATTCAGATTATTGCCGCAAGCCGCCAATTAAATTCCGGAGAGACGCATGTGTGTCGAAAGACACGCAATGATTATGCCTGGCCTTTGTTATGCAGTGTTATACAGGGTTAAACAGTGTTGGGCAGTGTTGGGCAGTGTTGGGCTGTGTTGGGCTGTGTCATATCTTATTAGGCGGTGTTATGTTGAGTTGTGTTATGTTATGTTATGCACTGTTTGGCAGTGTTAGTTTATGTGACTCACTGTCTTGTATACTAGGCTGTTGTGCAGTTTAGTTTTGTGTTGTGTTGTAGTACTCTGCGTTATATTGGGGTTGGCCAGGCCCAGGCTGTGTTGGAGGGTAACGCAGCGTGAAGGGACTGGCGTGGGCCAGCCAAACCTGGGAGTGTCTCCAAGCCATGCTTCCCTCTCCTTGGAATGCCTTCGAGTGTTTTCCATCCCTGCTTCCCTCTCCAAGGAAGGTTGTCAAGCAGAAGTAATCCAGCCCACCCTCCTCCAGTCATTTCTGTACAGTATTTGTAGCAGATACATAAAACAAATCTCAGTGGGAGTTTTCTGCATGGTGTGACTGGCTCCCACTTCACAATAGTGACTCTCTATTCCACTTGGCTGACAACTGTCTGTTCAAGCTCAGTACTTAATGTAATCTCCAATTGAAAATAGCAACAACAACAAAAGAGTGAAAATTACACTTAGGTTAAGGGGAGGTTAAATGGGTCACATTGTGTTTCAAATGGCTCCCCTTTCCCTACGTAGTGCACTACTTCTGACCAGACACCTATGGTTCTTGGTCAAAAGAAGTGCACTTCATAGTAAATAGGGTGCTATTTGGAATGTAGCATCTCTCTTCCAATTGGCTAAGTCAGAGGGCAGAGGGAAGCAGGGTGTTAGATTGAGTCATGGTGGAAAAGGAGAGCAGGGTGTTAGATTGAGTCACGATGGGTTAGGAGAGCAGGGTGTTAGATTGAGTCATGGTGGAAGAGGAGAGCAGGGTGTTAGATTTTATCATGGTGGAAGAGGATATCAGGGTGTTAGATTGAGTCATGGTGGAAGAGGAGAGCAGGGTGTTAGATTGAGTCATGGTGGAAGAGGAGAGCAGGGTGTTAGATTGAGTCATGGTGGAAGAGGAGAGCAGGGTGTTAGATTGAGTCATGATGGAAGAGGAGAGCAGGGTGTTAGATTGAGTCATGATGGAAAAGGAGAGCAGGGTGTTAGATTGAGTCATGGTGGAAAAGGAGAGCAGGGTGTTAGATTGAGTCATGATGGAAGAGGAGAGCAGGGTGTTAGATTGAGTCATGATGGAAGAGGAGAGCAGGGTGTTAGATTGAGTCATGATGGAAAAGGAGAGCAGGGTGTTAGATTGAGTCATGGTGGAAGAGGAGAGCAGGGTGTTAGATTGAGTCATGATGGAAAAGGAGAGCAGGGTGTTAGATTGAGTCATGATGGAAGAGGAGAGCAGGGTGTTAGATTGAGTCATGATGGAAAAGGAGAGCAGGGTGTTAGATTGAGTCATGGTGGAAGAGGAGAGCAGGGTGTTAGATTGAGTCATGATGGAAGAGGAGAGCAGGGTGTTAGATTGAGTCATGATGGAAAAGGAGAGCAGGGTGTTAGATTGAGTCATGGTGGAAGAGGAGAGCAGGGTGTTAGATTGAGTCATGGTGGAAGAGGAGAGCAGGGTGTTAGATTGAGTCATGGTGGAAGAGGAGAGCAGGGTGTTAGATTGAGTCATGGTGGAAGAGGAGAGCAGGGTGTTAGATTGAGTCATGGTGGAAGAGGAGAGCAGGGTGTTAGATTGAGTCATGATGGAAGAGGAGAGCAGGGTGTTAGCTCATGGTGGCAGACAGGAAGTTAGATGGATGGATAAGGATTGTCATTGTTGTTCAGATAGCTACTGAGGCTACTCTAGTCTGATGGGGAGTCATTTTTTTAATTTAACTAACTATGGTATTGTATTAATTGGGATGTATGTGGGACTGTTCAGAGCTAGCTAGTCTGATAATCAGAGTTTTCAGTCTGCATTTCACACATTTCCACTTTGAGAATCCCACTTTCTCTTCACCTGCAGCCGATATCGTAAACTATCTAAGGTGTCAGCCACCAACAACACTGTAAACTATCTAAGGTGTCAGCCACCAACAACACTGTAAACTATCGAAGGTGTCAGCCAACAACAAGACATGTTAAACTATCTAAGGTGTCAGCCAACAACAAGACATGGTAAAATGTTTAATGTGTCAGCCACAAACATGGCATGTCGTTCACCAGCACTGTGTCTTTGGGGAGCCTAGCAGCCTACCACCAAACCTGATCATAGACTAGTAGAGGAATAAGGCTAAGGCTTGGAACTAGCTGAGTCAGTAACTGTCCATGGTGCTGAATCCTAGCTGACTGTTACTCTCTGCATTTCTTTGTTTTGCCCTCTGGAAGCTGTTGTTTGTGGCATCATGTATAGATACTCTCAACACACACACTGGACAGAGACGGTTAGAGTCAATACACTGTGGCGACACTCATCATGCACTGTGATGTAGAATCCTCCCTTTAGGCCATGGAGAGTACCAGAAGCTCTCTCTCCTTCTGCTGAGCTGTAGTAGCTGCTTCACCCACATGGAGAGGGAGAGAGAGAGAGAGAGAGAGAGAGAGAGAGAGAGAGAGAGAGAGAGAGAGAGAGAGAGAGAGAGAGAGAGAGAGAGAGAGAGAGAGAGAGAGAGAGAGAGAGAGAGAGAGAGAGAGAGAGAGAGAGAGAAACCTTTTGGGTTTACTTTCCCTGTTTTGACTGTCTTATTACATTAACAGTTTTAGTCTCATGTTTAGTGGCCCTCCCTTCCTCCTCTTCCTTCAAAATCATACAAACCCCTCTTTCCTCCCCATCCCCATTTTCTTCCTCACTCCATCTTTTGCTCTGCTCAAGTGGGAGTCACCATCTTTTTGTTTGTCGAACTCCATTCCCTCTTCGTGGCTTAATGGTCTGGTCTTACTGCCCCAGGCCTTCTTCTTGGTTGACGAGGCTGATTCAAGTACATGTACCAATTAACCCAATTACCCTGGGCAGTACAATAAGCCCTCGACCTCCCCTCCAGAGGAGGACTGGAGCATTGGGACCTGGAGAGGCCAGGGCCTGGATTGTGTGTGTGTGGGTGTTCATGTGTGTGTGTGTCAGACAGAGACTGAATTTGGGGAGGGGTGAGTCCGGGCCCTCATATGTAGGGCATACAGGGTCTCTGTCATCGTAGAGGACGTGAGATGTCAAAGTCAGTCTTAGTAAATTACAATCATTCCTTCAATCCTCCAGTCCTCAGATTCTCCAATCCCCCAATCCTCCAACTGTCCAATCCCCCAATCATCCAATCCCCCAATCCTCCAATGTCCCAATGCTCCAGTCCTCCAATCCTCCATTCGTTCAGACCTCCATTCCTCCATTCCTCCAGTCCTCCAGTCCTCCAATCCTCCAGTCCTCCAATCCTCCAGTCCTCCAATCCTCCGTTCCTCCAGTCCTCCAATCCTCCAGTCCTTCAGTCCTTCAGTCTTCCAATCCTCCGTTCCTCCGTTCCTCCAGTCATCCAGTCCTCCAGTCCTCCTATCCTTACCCACAGGACCTGCTCACTTGGACAGGAAATGAAAAAGTCCCTGAAACAGGCATCATCTACTTATTTCTCTTCCTCCCCTCTCTCTCCATTCAATTTAATGGGCTTTATTGTCATGGGAAACATATGTTTACATTGCCAAAGCAAGTGAAATAGATAATAAACAAAAGTCTCTCTCTGTCTCTCTCTCTGTCTGTCTGCCTTTCTCTCTCTCAGTCTCTCTCTGTTTCTCTCTGTCTGTCTGTCTTTCTCTCTCTCAGTCTCTCTCTCACTCGCTTGGCTGGTGTTAACTTTACTCTGCATTTCATCTTTAGAAATGCACATGTGACATTTCAACTTTTTTGAGGTGTCACTGATGTTGATTATTTGTGAATGGGGCTTTTTATTTTACATGACATTTGTAAAAAGAGAGAGAAAGAGACAAGACAGAGAAAGAAAGATGGACGGAGAGGGAGAGAAAGAAAGAGGGCACTGTTCATTTAGGCTTGTGCTGTGCCTGCTACTCTAAATACTGTACCAGTGAAATGATTGCAAGAGACAAGTCTGCTTGCATGCATGGGAAGTCTGGTAATGTCAAGTTTGTTTTAAGTCAAATGTACAACTCAAAAGTATAACCAGCGTAGTTCTCCAACTTTGGTCCCCTGACTTACCTGAAGCTTCCCAGAGCTTCTCAGAAATAGTTTCTAAAAGGGTTGATTTGTCTGTTGGATACACGCGGAGGTAGTTGACTTGGGTATAAAAGAGGGCAGTGAGGGACGTAAATGATATGGTACCGTAGTAAGAGGAAGCCTTGGAATCCAGAGGTAACAGAGTTAAAACTACTTAACTTCTCAGGGATCACTGGGGCGCTAGCGGGCTGCTCCCGACACTACCAGGTAAAATGTAAGGCGCCAAATTCAAAATCCAAAAGTTGAATTATTAAACATCCACCAATATACAAGTGTTCCATACTCATCAAAAGCTCTGTTTCTTGGCAATATCACAGCGTTGTCAGATTTCAAAAAGGCTTTACGGCAAAAGCAGCACATTTCATTGTTTGAGGGTAGCACCTCACATATTTTTCCCATAGCCATGAATCGATTAGCCATCATGGCACACACATAACACATTTCACAGCGAAAACAAATCAATTACCTGTTGAAGAACTTTTGCTGAGGTCATCCTAAGTGTCCAACGAAGACAATCCATGGTTCTTTTGTTAGAAAAAGTAACGTATTTTATCCATAAATCCTCCATTTGGTTCGCGCGTTATAATCAGAAACGACAGCCTCCACTCCTCCATTGAAACGTGACGCAAACTCGTTCATTTTATACCTATAAACTTGTCCAAGAACAATCAAACATAGTTTTAAATGTATCCTTAGGAACACTTTTACGTATATTTACTATTATAAATCAACCGGAATATAAACTGATCGATAACGACGGTAAAAGATACAGCGCGCTTTGTCGGGCGCTACAAGACTGGGTACTGTTTACATAAAAGATACACTTCCTGGTTTGCTCTTATTCTCTGGTCTAATTCATCCAAAATGAAAACTTACACTGTCTCGAGACTGTTGACATCTAAAGGAAGCGATGGGTACTGCATTCATATGCCCTTATATGGTAATTTTCATGAGGGAGGGGTTCCCAAATGAGCAATGTGTCAAAATCACTTTTTCCAGGACAGAAATTCCTCGGGGTTTCGCCTGCCATATGTGTTCTGTTTTACTCACAGACAAATGGTTAACAGTTTTGGTAATCTAGAAAAAAAGGTAATCTAAAAAAAAACTGCAAATCCGGATGGATTTTCCTCTGGTTTTTGCCTGCTATATCAGTTCTTTTATACTCACAGACATCATTTTAACGGTTTTAGAAACTTCAGAGTGTTCCCTATCCAATGGTACCAAATATGTGCATATCCTATTTTCTGGGCCTGAATGGGAGGCATTTTACTTTGGGCACGCCAGGCTCTCCAAAACCGACCCCTCAGCTGCCACTCCCTAACAAGTTAAGGAGAAGCGGTGCGCTAGCGGGCCGTTCCCGACACTACCCGGTGAAATGTAAGGCGCCAAATTCAAAATTAAAAGTTGAATTATTAAACATTCATCAATTTACAAGTGTTGCATAGTCATCAAAAGCTCTGATTCTTGACAATATCACAGCGTTGCCAGATTTCAAAAGGCTTTACGGCGAAAGCACAACATTTGATTGTTTGAGGATAGCACCTCCAATATTTATGCATTAGCATAAATTCATATCCAGCGCGGGTCACACAAAACCCATATAAGAGCTAAAATAAATCACGTACATTTCGAAGAACTTCTGCTGAGGGCTTCCCAAGTGTCCAACGAAGACATCCAATGGTTCTTTTGTTAGAAAAAGTCATTTATTATATCCATAAATCTCTGTTTGGTTGGCGCGTTATGTTCAGAAAATCCATCGTTGAGTCGCCCATTGAACAGTGAAGAGAATCTGTTCAAATATACCTATAAACTTTCTCCAAACAAATCAAACATAATTTTTTATGTATCCTTAGGTATCCTTTTATGAATATTAGCGATAATAGTGCACTCGGATGATATCATAAATGATATAAAAGGAAAATAAAGTGGGGCTCGCGCCCGTGAAACGTTGTTGACATCTGAGGTCCTTTGACTATTTCCTCTTCCTATCAGTTCTGCTTAGTGCTAAAGCCTCCAAACACTGTATAAAGACTGCTGACATCTAGTGGAAGCCATAGGTACTGCAGTCTTAGTCCTACATAACATTGAATCCAATAGGCAGCTTGGAGAAAAAGGTAATCTACAAAAGCAACTGCAAATCCGGATGGATTTTCCTCTGGTTTTCGCCTGCTATATCAGTTCTGTTATACTCACAGACATTATCCTAACGGGTTTAGAAACTTCAGAGTGTTTCCTATCCAATAGTACTAATTATGTGCATATCCTAGTTTCTGGGCCTGAGTGGCAGGTAATTTACTTTGGGCACGCCAGACTCTCCAAAACCGACACCTCGGCTGCCGCTCCCTAAGAATTAAAGCCACTGTGTATTCAAGCTACTATGCATTTTTATGCAGAGGAATGTCTATGTATTTTTCCAGACAGCCTTTCCACACAAGCACCTACACGTGCACATGCACACACACACACACACACACACACACACTCACTCACTCACTCACTCACTCACTCACTCACTCACTCACACACTCACACACTCACACACAGTATTAGCATAGTCAAGGGGTAATTTCTGAAATGCATTCCACCAAACAGCATGTGTTCTTTCTGCTGTCGACTGCATTCTCCATGAGAGAGACTGCTTTTGAAGTTGAACTCAGGAGGAGAACGGGGAGAACGGAGAGAACGGAGAGAGCAGAGAGAGCGGAGAGAGAGAAAGCTCAGCCTTGCATGGTGTTGCTCAGCCTTGCATGGTGGTGCTGCCGATAACAGAGCTAGCAGCTCGTTGTAGCAGAATCAGTTGGTTAACTAATATTTGATTCGTTCCTCGGCTGTTTCAGAGGCATTGAGCTCAGTCAGTGTATTTGTTCCGGGGAAGAGCAGCTGTAACTTGTTAGGTCTACAGTAGAGCAGAACACTGTGGATATGTATCTGTACATTCTAAGGTAGCCTAATGTAAGTTAAAAGGTTAATTAAAAGGGCAATGGGGCGGCTAATACCATGATTGGTACAGCATTAAGTGACTGTTTTACTGACAATGCGGCTGTTATTGAGTCATTCTGGGCTAAAAATTGCCTTTTCTAACAGTAAATGACTAAAATGTAAATGTTCCATTCCTCCACACCGGCCAAGCTCCTCAGATCCTCTTCACAGCATTAAACAACCTGGTAGAGGATGAGTCTACAGCCATCAGAGATCTAACTCAGGCCAAGCTCCTCAGATCCTCTTCACAGCATTCAACAACCTGGTAGAGGATGAGTCTACAGCCATCAGAGATCTAACTCAGGCCAAGCTCCTCAGATCCTCTTCACAGCATTCAACAACCTGGTAGAGGATGAGTCTACAGCCATCAGAGATCTAACTCAGGCCAAGCTCCTCAGATCCTCTTCACAGCATTCAACAACCTGGTAGAGGATGAGTCTACAGCCATCAGATATCTAACTATCTATCTTTCTATCCCAAGGCCATCAGACTGTGAAACAGCCATCAGAGATCTAACTCAGGCCAAGCTCTTCATAATATACTGTCTCATATACACTCTCTGGACAAAACATTAGGAACACCTGGCTCTTTCCATGACATAGACTGACCAGGTGAATCCAGGTGAACGCTATGATCCCTTTTTGATGTCACAATCCACTTCAATCAGTGTAGATGAAAGGGAGGAGACAGGTTAAAGAAGTATTTTTAAGTCTTGAGACAATTGAGACATGGATTGTGTATGTGTGCCATTCAGAGGGTGAATGGGCAAGACAAAATATTTAAGTGCCTTTGAACGGGGTATGATAGTATGTCCCAGGTGCACCAGTTTGTGTCAAGAACTGCAATGCTGATGGGTTTTTCCAAGCTCAACAGTTTCCCGTGTGGATCATGAATGGTCCACCACCCAAAGGACATCCAGCCAACTTGACACAACTGTGGGAAGCATTGGAGTCAACATCCCTGTGGAAGCATCCCTGTGGAACGCTTTTAACACTTTGTAGTGTCCATGCCCTGACGAGTTGAGCTTGTTCTGAGGGCAAAGGGAGGTGCCTTCTCAATTTTAGGAAGGTGTTCCTAATGTTTTGTACTCTCAGTTAACTCAGGCCAAGCTCCTAAAACCAGAACCATGCCATCTCCTTATCCTGCAAACCAACACACAAACACACACACACACACACACTGAGTATACACACACAATCCTAAACACAGGATGATATAACACGTTTTCAGCAGGGTTTTCAGCAGGGTTTTCAGAAGGGTTTCAGCAGGGTTTTCAGCAGGGTTTTCAGCAGGGTTTTCAGCAGGGTTTTGCCCAGAAGTCGTGGGGAGGAGCTCTTTCTTTTATAACACACTGGTAGAGACCAAGTGGTTAGAGGATGATACAGTTGGAACGGACTGGAGAGGATTGAAGTGGCTGCATTTACATTTTAGTCATTTATCAGACGCTCTTATCCAGAGTTACTTACAGTTAGTGCATTCATTATGAGAGAGCTATGTAGGACAACCACATATTACAGGCATAGTAAGTACATTTTTCCTCAATAAAGTAGGTAGCTATCAAGAATGTCCGAGCTAGTAAAAGGGGAGAAAAAGTCAAGTGTTAGTTCACAATTTATTTTTTGGTATATTTCTGTGTTCATCTCATATTGTGTTCCTGACAGTTGCTTTGCTCAACCAGCTGTCACAGTCTCACGTCAGATTCAGACTTTCATCCATGTTCCACGTCCACAACGCCTTAGCAAAACCGAAACCTACACGTCCTCAGACATGGATGGACGTCGAATACTGACTTGTATCACGGGTGATCTGGCTGGCTTTGCCGCAGTGACATAAGAAGACATGAGGAGATGACGAGGAAATGGCAGTGCTTGCAGTTTTTCTTTCATGCTCAGAGCAGGCCTCTTTTGGGAGCTGTTCCAGACTTGTCTCCCTGAGGAGCAGGCCTCCTTTGGGAGCTGTTCCAGACTTGTCTCCCTCAGAGCAGGCCTCCTTTGGGAGCTGTTCCAGACTTGTCTCCCTCAGAGCAGGCCTCCTTTGGGAGCTGTTCCAGACTTGTCTCCCTCAGAGCAGGCCTCCTTTGGGAGCTGTTCCAGACTTGTCTCCCTCAGAGCAGGCCTCCTTTGGGAGCTGTTCCAGATTTGTCTCCCTCAGAGCAGGCCTCCTTTGGGAGCTGTTCCAGACTTGTCTCCCTCAGAGCAGGCCTCCTTTGGGAGCTGTTCCAGACTTGTCTCCCTCAGAGCAGGCCTCCTTTGGGAGCTGTTCCAGACTTGTCTCCCTCAGAGCAGGCCTCCTTTGGGAGCTGTTCCAGACTTGTCTCCCTCAGAGCAGGCCTCCTTTGGGAGCTGTTCCAGACTTGTCCCCCTGAGAGATTATGTTTGGAGGTCTATAGATTTTGGAGGTGTAAGGCTGCTTGTCTTTCAGTCACAAAAGCTACAGTAGTCACAATGTCCAATCGGGATCACTGCACATCATTCGTCTTTCACTCACTCACACTCTTTTCCCACGGACAGTTTGAACCGTTGTTAGCAGCAAACATGTTCCCCTTCATTATCTGACCTTGTGCTTTTAGCCCTGAAACTGAGCAGTTGAAGACAAAATCCATCATTGATTTTATGGCACTGTTACAGTTTTTTATTTTTTGTGTAACCAAATCTTATTTTGTATTGGAGATATGTGTTGTATTGTATTGTTCTGTTGTCTTGTATGACTGGCAGTAGTGCTCTCTAACCAGGTACCATTAGGTACCAACCAGGTATCATAACAGCTCTATAACCAGGTACCATTAGATACCAACCAGGTATCATAACAGCTCTATAGTCAGGTATCATAACAGCTCTATAACCAGGTATCATAACAGCTCTATAACCAGGTATCATAACAGCTCTATAACCAGGTATCATAACAGCTTTATAACCAGGTATCATAACAGCTTTATAGTATCATAATAGCTGTGTTGTCAGGTATCGTAACAGCTCTATAACCAGGTACCATTAGATACCAACCAGGTACCATAACAGCTCTATAGTCAGGTATCATAACAGCTCTATAACCAGGTATCATAACAGCTCTATAACCAGGTATCATAACAGCTCTATAACCAGGTATCATAACAGCTCTATAACCAGGTATCATAACAGCTTTATAGTATCATAATAGCTGTGTTGTCAGGTATCGTAACAGCTCTATAGTATCATAATAGCTGTATAGTCAGGTTCCATAAGAGCTCTATAGTATCATAATAGCTGTGTTGTCAGGTATCATAACAACTCTATAGTTTCATAATAGCTGTATAGTCAAGTACCGTAACAGCTCTATAGTATCATAATAGCTGTGTTGTCAGGTATCATAACAGCTCTATAGTATCATAATAGCTGTATAACCAGGTGTCATAACAGCTCTATAACCAGGTATCATAGCAGCTCTATAACCAGGTTTCATAGCAGCTCTATAACCAGGTATCATAACAGCTCTATAACCAGATATCATAACAGCTCTATAACCAGGTATCATAACAGCTCTATAACCAGGTATCATAGCAGCTCTATAAACAGATATCATAACAGCTCTATAACCAGGTATCATAACAGCTCTATAACCAGGTATCATAGCAGCTCTATAACCAGGTTTCATAGCAGCTCTATAACCAGGTATCATAACAGCTCTATAACCAGATATCATAACAGCTCTATAACCAGGTATCATAACAGCTCTATAACCAGGTATCATAACAGCTCTATAACCAGGTATCATAGCAGCTCTATAACCAGGTTTCATAGCAGCTCTATAACCAGGTATCATAGCAGCTCTATAAACAGATATCATAACAGCTCTATAACCAGGTATCATAACAGCTCTATAACCAGGTATCATAGCAGCTCTATAACCAGGTTTCATAGCAGCTCTATAACCAGGTATCATAACAGCTCTATAACCAGATATCATAACAGCTCTAAAACCAGGTATCATAACAGCTCTATAACCAGGTATCATAACAGCTCTATAACCAGGTATCATAGCAGCTCTATAACCAGGTTTCATAGCAGCTCTATAACCAGGTATCATAACAGCTCTATAACCAGATATCATAACAGCTCTATAACCAGGTATCATAACAGCTCTATAACCAGGTATCATAACAGCTCTATAACCAGGTATCATAGCAGCTCTATAAACAGATATCATAACAGCTCTATATCCAGGTATCATAGCAGCTCTATAAACAGGTGCTGTGTCATAGCAGCTCTATAACCAGGTATCATAACAGCTCTATAACCAGGTATCATAACAGCTCTTTAGCCAGGTATCTTAACAGCTGTATAACCAGGTATCATAACAGCTCTATAACCAGGTATCATAGCAGCTCTATAACAAGGTATCATAGCAGCTCTATAACCAGGTATCATAACAGCTCTATAACCAGATATCATAACAGCTCTATAACCAGGTATCATAACATCTCTATAACCAGGTATCATAACCGCTCTATCACCAGGTGTCATAGCAGTTCTGTAACCAGATATCATAACAGCTCTATAACCAGGTATCATAGCAGCGCTATAAACAGGTGCTGTGTCATAGCAGCTCTATATCCAGGTTTCATAACAGCTCTATTAAGTATAACTTGTATATGACTGAAGCCTATAGTGAGAGGTCTAATTCTTTCATATTTTATCATTTCAGCCGTCTGAAATCATATTAATTATATAATAGGCCAGTTTGATATTGTCTGGCTTGCCATTGTGGAATATTTTTTTGCTCTTGATATAAAAGAAAATGGTTGCTACACTTGAATTCGTAAGTTTACATCCACTTAGGTTGGAGTCATTAAAACTCTTTTTTCAACAACTCCACAAATGTCTTGTTAACAAACTATGGTTTTGGCAAGTCTACTTTGTGCATGACACAAGTAATTTTTCCAACAATTGTTTACAGACAGATTTCACTTATAATTCACTGTATCACAATTCCAGTGGTTCAGAAGTTTACATACACTAAGTTGACTGTGCCTTTAACTTCTGTGGGAGCAGCGCACAAGGTGACCGTTTTGGAGACCCTGGCGTGCCCAAAGTAAAATGCCTCCCATTCAGGCCCAGAAAATAGGATATGCACATATTTAGTAACATTGGATGGGAAACACTCTGAAATTTCTACAAGTGTTAACATTTTGTCTGTGAGTAAAACAGAACGGATATGGCAGGCGAAACCCCGAGGAATTTCTGTCCTGGAAAAAGTGGTTTTGACACATTGCTTCATTTAGAGCCCCTCCCTTATGAAAATGCCCTTATAAGGGCATATGAATGCAGTACCTATCGCTTCCTCTGGATGTCAACAGTCTCGAGAAAGTGTTCTGATTCTTTTTAGATGCTTTTAGAGCAGAGAAGAAGAGGAATAAGGAAGTGTCCACGCAGGTCTCAATACAAGTGAATGCGCGCTCCCGGCTGGCACGTTCTTTGGTTTTTTCCTTTCTTATCGCCCAGTTTATATTCCGGTTGAAATATTATACTATTTATACATAAAAGTGTTCCTAAGGATACATTTACAATTATGTTTGATTGTTATTGGACAAGTTTATAGGTATAAGTTGAACGAGTTGAACGAGTTTCAATGGAGGAGTCGACGCTGTTTTTTCTCATTATAACGCGCCAATCAAACAGAGATTTATGGATATAATACATTACTTTTTCTAACAAAAGAACCATGGATTGTCTTCGTTGGACACTTGGGAAGCCCTCAGCAGAAGTTCTTCAAAAGGTAATTGATTTGTTTTCGCTGTGAAATGTGTTGTGTGAACCGTGATAGCTTATGAATTCATGGTAATGGTAAAAATATGTTAGGTGCTAGCCTCAAACAATCAAATGTGGTGCTTTCGCCGTAAAGCCTTTTTGAAATCTGACAACGCTGTGATATTGCCAAGAAGCAGAGCTTTTGATGACTATGAAACACTTGTATATTGGTGCATGTTTAATAATTCAACTTTTGGATTTTGAATTTGGCTCCTTGCATTTCACCGCTAGCGCCCCACCGCTCCCTAAGAAGTTAAACAGCTTGGAAAATTCCAGAAAAGGACGTCATGGCTTTAGAAACTTTTGTTAGGCCAATTTACACAATTTGAGTCAATTGGAGATGTACCTGTGGATGTACTTCAAGGCCTACCTTCAAACTCAGTGCCTCTTTGCTTGACATCATGGGAAAATCAAAAGAAATCAGCCAAGACAATTGTAGACCTCCACAAGTCTGGTTCATCCTTGGGAGCAATTTCCAAATGCCTGAAGGTACCACGTTCATCTGTACAAACAATAGTACGCAAGTATAAACACCATGGGACCACGCAGCCGTCCTATCGCTGAGGAAGAAGACGCGTTCTGTCTTCCAGAGATGAACGTACTTTGGTGCGAAAAGGGCAAATCAATCCCAGAACAACAGCAAAGGACCTTGTGAAGATGCTGGAGGAAATAGGTACAAAAGTATCTATATCCACAGTCAAATGAGTCCTATTTCGACATAACCTGAAAGGACGCCCAGCAAGGAAGAAGCCACTGCTCCAAAACCGCCATAAAATAGCTAGACTACGGTTTGCATCTACACATGGGGACAAAGATCGTACTTTTTGGAGAAATGTCCTCCGGTCTGATGAAACAAAAATAGAACTGTTTTGCCATAATGACCATCGTTATGTTCGGAGGAAAAAGGGGAGGCTTGCAAGCCGAAGAACACCATCCCAACCATGAAGCATGGGGGTGGCAGCATCATGTTGTGGGGGTGCTTTGCTGCAGGAGGGACTGGTGCACTTCACTAAATAGATTGCATCATGAGGCAAAAAATTATGTTGATATATTGAAGCAACATCTCAAGACATCTGTCAGGAAGTTAAAGCTTGGTCGCAAATTAGTCTTCCAAATGGACAATGACCCGGGCGCAGGAATGCATAATACAAGACCGTACTCGATTCGGGAAATAGAGACTCTATAAACATTTTCCAGTGGTTCCCCGACTTCCTAGTTAATTAAAGGTTACATGATTAGTTTAACCACATAATAATAGTTACACATAGAGAATTGATTTGATAGCAATTGGTTTTCAATAGCGGAGATTTGTATAAACCTCGCTGTCTCTGACGTTTGCAACATTGTTTCAATATTGAAATTCAATCTCCAGCTATCCCATAGTAATGAACCTTTAAGGGTCAGGAGTCGGGATGAGATAGGCAGGCAGATTTTCTCAGCTAGTCAAAATCATGAATCAGCATCATTTTATGGCTATATACAAAGAAATGTCAATAGAAAACAGCTAAAACAAAACAAAATGAAGTGAAGCTGTGTTGTTGGCTAGCTCCTCTGTGCAACAGTGTCCTGATGAGAGAGCACATTTGCCAGGTGATATCGTGCCTCATTAGCTCATTCTTATGGATGTATCCAAATAGATGTCACTAGAAAACAGCTTAAACAAATGCAGCTACTTTGCTGTTGTTCTTGCTGCACTGTTTGATATGACAGTAAGTTAGCCGTAGTTGGCTAGCTAGCAAGCAACTGATAAGAATGTTGCCAGCCAGTATGGCAATAGAACATTTAGATCGAACGTCTGGGTCGCGTCCATAGATACAGAACAAAAATACTTGACGACTGGTACGCGTCCCTGGCAACCAAGCCGATAGAACGAACAACCAACTGGCTTGGGTAGCAACCCTAGATTCGTGTCAGGACTATATCTCTTGGGAGTATGAATAAATTAATCAAAATAAAGTTTTTAATGAAAATATGTCAATCGTTATTTGAAAACTGTATGTTGGTTACCCTTCTATAAAAGTGATACTGCCCGATCAGCCGGTGTTTGAAGGATATATTGGCAGTTTGTCGGCCCTCGACGACACCCGTGCCAATATATCCTCCTAACACCGGCTTATTGGGCAGTATCACTTTAAAAGATGATTCTGAGATAATTGGCTTTAAAGTTGTAAACCATCATTGGTTTGAATGGTGTGTATATTGTTCATATTGTATTATTTTGAACTTAACAACATAAATTGGGTTATTTAGAGTACTTTATAGGCACAGCCAGAATAGGACTGGCCACCCCTCATAGCCTGGTTCCTCTCCAGGTTTCTTCCTAGGTTCTGGCCTTTCTAGGGAGTTTTTCTGTTTGGGGTTTCAGGCTGGGTTTCTGTACAGCACTGACATCAGCTGTGACATCAGCTGATGTAAGAAGGGCTTTATAAATACATTTGATTGATTGATTGATAGAGCATTTTGAACAGAATAAGGCTAGGTCAATAACTCAATTTTGACAAAAATGCAGATTGAACCATAGTCCCAAACTCTTGATTATTATTATTGATGTTGGCCCCTACACTTCTTTAACACATGATTCTGGTTTATTGGTCTGCTACTCTGCTCCTGGTTTTGATGAATCCCAACATGATTCTGGTTTATTGGTCTGTTACTCTGGGGTTCCTGGTTTTGATGAATCCCAACATGATTCTTGTTTATTGGTCTGTTACTCTGGGGCTCCTGGTTTTGATGAATCCCAACATGATTCTGGTTTATTGGTCTGTTACTCTGGGGTTCCTGGTTTTGATGAATCCCAACATGATTCTTGTTTATTGGTCTGTTACTCTGGGGCTCCTGGTTTTGATGAATCCCAACATGATTCTGGTTTATTGGTCTGCTACTCTGCCTCTGGTTTTGATGAATCCCAACATGATTCTTGTTTATTGGTCTGTTACTCTGCCTCTGGTTTTGATGAATCCCAACATGATTCTTGTTTATTGGTCTGTTACTCTGGGGCTCCTGGATTTGATTAATCCCAACTAGCTTCTGGTTTATTGGTCTGCTACTCTGATCCTGGTTTTGATGAATCCCAACATGATTCTGGTTTATTGGTCTGCTACTCTGCTACTGGTTTTGATGATTTGATGTTTTCCATGCATATCATTTCTGATTAATCCCTCGCCTGAGCAAATATTCTGCAGCCAGTCGCTCGTAGGATGGACGCCTTATCTCTCTCTCCAGATCCTGCCCCCATCACACATACACGCAGGCACACACACACACACACACACACACACACACACACACACACACACACACACACACACACACACACACACACACACACACACGCACACACACACACACACACGAAGAGTGGGTGTAAATAGACAGCTGTTCACCGGGCTCCTGTTCCTGACTCCACTCAGAGTAGAAAAGCTCATCATACTCAGGTCCCGGCTGATAGGTGGATAGAGAGGAGAGGGGGCGGGGAGAAGCCACTGTGTCTATCTCTCCCCAGAAAAGAGAGAAAGAAAAAAAAAAGATACGGACGAAAAAACAAGGCAATCAAGCCCAGCGCTTGTGTGGCGTTACACATGAGTGTCTCGCGCTTATCCCTGCGGGCTTCTGCCCTTTCTATTCCTCCGCCATCCCTCTCTGTCTCTCTCTCCCCCTTCTCCCCCTTCTCCATCCTCCCATCCAACCATCTCTGTCCCTAGGGGAAAGCTGTCTTTCCTCAGGCCAGGGCTAGCCATAATGTGTGAACTGCCATAGAGTTCATACATGTTTATTTCCTTTGTGAGAGAGAAATATCAATAATAAGGTTTTGACAGAGACATAATCTGTGTATTCTACTTGTCCCTGGCATGTCTCCCTAGATAAAAGTTACTGCTTCGGAAAGAGATTACACGCACTGAACCTCATGGGATAAAGTTTTAATAAACATTTAAAAAATAATAAACTATAACAGCAAGCAGCCATTGCTTGGGGCGGCAGGGTAGCCTAGTGGTTATCACGTTGGACTAGTAACCGAAAGGTTTCAAGATCGAACTCCCGAGCCGACAAGGTAAAAAATCTGTCGTTCTGCCCATGAACAAGGCAGTTAACCCACTGTTCCTAGGCCGCCATTGAAAATAAGGATTTGTTCTTAACTGACTTGCCTAGTTAAATAAAGGTAAAAAAAAAATGCCTGGATTCAAGCATCAAATACATTTCTTAATTATGTTCATGTTTTTTTTGAAAAATGTTTTTCATAGATATTCTATTTATTACTAGTCACCAGAAATACTACTTTTCTGTGTTGTCGTAGTGCCAGACTCAATCATGTAGACTAGAGAAACATCAGAGTGAATTTGGGTCATATTTTTTTTATTCCCCACTGAAGTATATCAACCAGAAGCTGGGGAAGGAGGAGAGGAGGGGGGAGGAGAGGGAGAGCAAAGATTTAGAGGGGCGGTGTCGGAGAAAGGGAAGAGATGGAAGAGATGTGGAGGAAGACAGATGAGAAGAAGAAGAGGGAAGGATGAGGGGAAAATACATAGTAGATGGGAAGGGAGGAGAAGGGAGGACAAAAGGAGATGGGGAGAGATAGATGAGAGCAGTGGAGAGAATACCGAGACAGGAGAAACAGAGGAGCAGTGGAGAGAATACCGAGACAGGAGAAACAGAGGAGCAGTGGAGAGAATACCGAGACAGGAGAAACAGAGGAGCAGTGGAGAGAATACCGAGACAGGAGAAACAGAGGAGCAGTGGAGGAGGAGGGGATGAGAGGGAGGAGGGATATAGAGGGGCAGTGGAGGTGGTGGGAGGGATGAGAGGGTGGAGGGACATAGGGGGCTGTGGATGAGGGGGAGGAGGGGAGGAGGGCGAGGAGGGGGATAAAGGACTAGTGGGGTCTTTGTGAAAAGGCGTGATTATTGGCTGTACTAGGAGAGGCGGGGGGATAAAGGGGTGATTACTGGCTGTCCTAAGAGAGGTGGGGGGTGGATAAAGGCGTGATTATTGTCCTAGGGGGGCTTTTGTCTGAGTCCCAGGAGAGACAGGGTTACTGCCACTCAGCCTCAGGGAAGACGAGAGTATGGCGGCGCACTGTGTCTGCGTATGTATGTGTGTTGGTTGTGTGTGTTGAAGTGTATGTGCATGTGTGTGTGTGGTGTGTGTATTAGGGAAGGGCTGATGCAGGTTTGAGGGATGATGATGGGGTCCTCCACTGTTTTATAAAATCACTCCTTCTCTCTCTAACCCCCCCCACACACACACCCTCCACACACACACACACAAATTCTTAAATGTTTTCATGTACGGGGCCAGGAATGATGGAGCCTTGGGGTAAGACTAGCCTTTTGAAGAATTTTTGCTGAGATGTTGTTATGTAAGAGAGTAGGGAGCATACTAGCAGTGGTCAGGTGTTACAGTACATGGCGGTTGTTTATGTTCGATTTTGACACTGCATTATCCAACCCATTATCTTCATGTTTCAAGTCACACACACACACACACACACACACACACACACACACACACACACACACACACACACACACACACACACACACACACCTCCATACTGAACAGTAGACTGATGCTCATCCTCCATGAGAGGAAGCACAGTGAGAGGGAGCCTCACTTTCAGAGTCTGAAGCACTGGAGCGCTCCACTGCCCACAGGGCTCAGTGGTGAGAGACACTCACTGCTACTGCTGCAGGTCCCATCTGCCTACCAAATCACTGGTAGAGGGGTCTTGGCTAGCTTAATTTATGGAACTTATGGAACTTAATGTTCCAGTCGGTAGCTAGCACTCACTCGTGGCTGTTAATGCCATCATGAAAACGGGCATGAGGCAAGCCCTACAATATAGAACACATTTAAGTAGTGAGAACACTCGGGAGCAGGCAATGTTGAAAACGGATCTGTAGACATCTACTTTTCTTCAATGTAGTTTTGTAATTGACTAAAACAAGAAAATAGGGTTTGAAAAAGGTCAAGTTTTTTGGCTGTGAGTCAGCCAAAAAGGCAAATAGGTTTTTAAGGCAAATAGGTCCATAGCCGCAGGAACTAAGAGTTTTAAAAGTGCTGCATCACCGCCTGAAAAATCTGAATAAAAACTATATATTTATAAAAACATATATACAAATGTAGTGCACTGGGCCTTTTCTAGTATTTGTGGACCGATACAGACGTCTGTAAATTCAGCATCTCCGCTTAAAAAAAAAAAGTAGTTTAATTAAAGTAGTATAATTAAGAACAGATTGTTGCAGGATTCAACAGTTGGAATTGTATGAGTTGTTGTCCTGTCAACCTCTCTGTGATGTCATTCTAATGGAATCCAGAAAGATCACAACCCTGTCCTCAAACATTTACATCTAAAGGTGTAAGGTTATGGGAAAGACACAAAACACCACATCACAGTAAAACAATTATTGATCAAATATCATAGAAAACAACCACTTTTTTTCTGCAGTATTAATTGGCCATCCTTACAAACCACGTGATGTCAATGTGCATTACTGTATTGTACATAGGCTGGTCATTTAGGTTTGTACCTGTAGACTATTCATCACCATGAAAAAGACTATGCACAATCCAGTAATTGAGTACATTGAGACGTCAAGTGGTTCGTCATGACGTGATGATGTGGCTCAGTTGGTAGAGCATGGTGCTTGCAATGCTAAGGATGTGGGATTGATTTCCACAGGGGATCAGTATGAAAAGTATGAAAATGTACACTATGCACTGACTACTGTAAGTTGCTCTACTAAAATGGAAAAGGAATGAAGAGACCATTTTCAGTTTTCACATGGAAATAAGTAGCATTTGCAAAAGTATTTCAAGAAACTGTAAAATATATATCAAGTATTTTATATTAATTATTATCAGACTAACTGTGTTTTACAGATAATTATCAAACTCAAGTTACAAATGCTGGAAAACACTGACATTCATTTATACTAAAAATAAAACACTAAAGTTGGTCACTGGGCTTTTACTAGTCCTGTGTCAGCAGACTGATATATACATCTTCAACGGGGCATATATTTTTTGCATCAAACCCAAGCAAAAAACGTGCAGCACCCCCACCCCCAAACTACTTCCCGTGGCTATGTAGAGGTCTGTTTTCAGTGTCCATAGAAGGGAGTTGTACATCATACATAGGCTACATAACGATTAGGGTTAGGGTTAGGATTAGGGTTAGGGCTACAATTAGGGTTAGGGTTAGGGTTAGGATTAGGGCTACAATTAGGGTTAGGGTCTCAACTCCAATCCCAATCCATCCACACTTTGACACTCTCCCCCGGTAATCTTTTAAACAGACATTCATAGTAGGATAGTATCCTGTCTGATTATGCAGACACCCTCCTTAGACTCTACCCTGCCAGAGTGGGTTTGTCTAAGCAACAACAACAATAACCTTTCTATCCTATCATCCAATACAATCCATGTATTAGTGCTGCTGCCCTTCACTAAGCTAACTATGCTAACTCTTCATTGACATTAAGCCTATGAACCTTCAGGCATGTTTCAGGTGGAAGGTAAATAGCCAATGACCTTTCTCCTACTTTAATAAAGCTAATTGTAATCCTTCACCATTTATCCCTGTCACTTCCTGGTCATGTCACTCTGAAATACGTCCCCCCTGACACTAAAACTGGGGCACATTAATAACAAACATTCAGAATGACCCTTCTGTAAATTTGCTTAACATTTAGATAAAGCTGGCCTGGTGTGATGGTAATCTCCTGTCAGAATGTAATTGTAGCCTTTCACATATAATGGGGACAGGAAGCTAGTAGCATGGGGCTGTTTGGAATTCATTGAGATTTCTGTATGTCCTTAGATGCTGATGATCTCATAGTTTACATTTGACATTTTAAAGTTTTATCAGTAGTATGTACAGGATACACATGGTATACATCATCCAATGAAATGCTTCATTGCAGGTTTCTTCTAGAAAATACAACAACAATAAGGAATAATAAAAGATAAGAATAGGAACATAAAGCAAATGGTTCAGTAGAATAGAATAAACATTTTATCATAAGTATAATAAAGGAAGGTACAATTTATAGTCTAATATTTACATACATTTTGGGGGTAGTGTATAAACTGAGCAGTATAGTAACAGTCTGGTAGCAGCAGTTTTGATGTGTGTGTAGCACGAATGTACTGTATATGTGTGTGTGTGTGAGTGATTGAGTGTGTGAGTGCATGTGTGCTAAGGTGCAGAGAGTCAGTGCAGGTGGTCAGTCCAGTTCAAGTATTCAGCAGTCTGATGGCTTGTAGATAAAACTGTATCTGAGCCTGTTGGTATCAGACCTCGTGCTCCGATACCATCTGCCTGACGGTAAGGGAGAGAACTGCTTGTGGCTGGGGTGTTTTGGGTCCTTGAAGATGCTTACGTGACTTCCTCAGGCACCGTTCCAAGTAGATGTCCTGGATCGCGTGATGTACTGGTCCGTCTTCACCAAAAGCTGGAGGGCCTTGCGGTCGTGGATGGAGCAATTCCCGTACCTGGCCGTGATGCAACACTCTCAATAGTGCAGCGATAGTGTTTGGAGAGGACCGGGGTGGTATGCTGAATTTCTTCAGCCGCCTTAGGAAGTAGAGATGCTGTTGCACCCTCTTGACAAGAGTGGTGTTGTTGTTGTCAAGTCCTCTGTGATGTTGGACGCCGAGGAACTTAAAACTGCTGACTCTCTACTGCAGTCCCGTTGTGGATCGGGATATGTTCCCTCCTCTGTTTCCTGAAGTCAACAATCAACTCCTTTGTTTTGTTGATGTTGAGGGAGAGGTTGTTGTCCTGGCACCACAATGCCAGTTCACTTACTGTACCTCCTTTCTGGAGGCTGACTCATCATTGTTGGTTATCAGGACTACAACCGTGATGTCGTCAGCAAACTTGATGATGGAGTTGGTGTTGTGCAAAGCCACGCAGTCGTGGGTGAACAGGGAGTACAGCAGAGGGCTGAGGACACACCCCTGGGGGACTCCTGAGTTAAGAGGTCAGTGTGGAGGAGGTGTTGTTGCTATTCCTCACACACTGTGGTCTGCCTGTCAGGAAGTTCAGGATCCAGAGGGTGGTGTCCAGAGCCAGGGCTCTGAGCTTGATGTAATGCCTCTTTGATGTACTCAGTTGTTGAGTAAAGTAATATTATTCAGGTATTTTCAATTTGTAATGTTTGTGCCTTTTCTTATTAAAGTCAAAATATATACAAGTCTGTATGGCTCATTTTGAGTAAAGCGTTTTTAAATACTCTCTCTGAAATACTAATTCAAGGCTCTTTATTGCCACATTTATCCTTGGTCTCCATTAAGTCCACATCAGGCACACAGGCACCCATGCACAACCCCTGTGACAACCCCTGTGAAATCAACTAAACAGGTATGTAATACCACAACCAGGCTGAATGTAAAAGCCTGTTAAACCTAAATGATATGTCCTTGAATCTTACATTTTCTTCAAAATCTTATACTATATATATACATAGTATATAGTTCATATAGTATATACAGTATATACACTACATGATCAAACGTATGTGGACACCTGCTCGTTGAACATTCCAAAATCATGGGCATTAATATGGAGTTGGTCCCCCCTTTGCTGCTACAACAGCCTCCACTCTTCTGGGAAGGCTTTCCACTAGATGTTGGAACATTTCTGCGGAGACTTGCTTCCATTCAGCCACAAGAGCTTTAGTGAGGTCGTGCACTGATGTTGGGAAATTAGACCTGGCACGCAGTCATCGTTCCAATTCATCCCAAAGGTGTTCAATGGTTTTGAGCTCAGGGCTCTGTACAGGCCAGTCAAGTTCTTCCACTCTTATCTCGACAAACTATTTCTGTATGGACCTTGCTTTCTGGACAGGGGTATTGTCATGCTGAAAATGTTACCACAAAGTTGGAAGCACAGAATCATCTAGAATGTCATTGTATGCTGTAGCCTAGCCCAAACCATGACTTAGCAATTGGCACTATACATTGGGGCATGTAGAGTTCTACTGGTATCTGCCAAACCCAGATTCGTCTGCCGGACTGCCAGAGGGTGAAGCGGGATTCATCACTCCAGAGAACATGTTTCCACTGCTCCAGAGTCCAATGGCGGCGAGCTTTACACCACTCCAGTCGACACTTGGCATTGCGCATGGCGATCTTTGGCTCGGCCATGGAAACCCACTTCATGAAGCTCCCGACAAACAGTTATATTTCTGATGTTGCTTCCAGAGCCAGTTTGGAACTCGGTAGTGAGTGTTGCAACCGAGGACAGATGATTTTTACACGCAATTTTATGTGCTTCAGCACCCAGCGGTCCTGTACTGTGAGCTGAACACTTCGCAGCTGAGCCGTTTTTGCTCCCAGACGTTTCCACTTCACAATAACATAACTTACAGTTGACCGGGGCAGCTCTAGCAGGGCAGAAATTTGACCAACTGACTTGTTGGAAAGGTGACATACTATGACGGTGCCACGTTGAAAGTCACTTCAGTAAGGCCATTCTACTGCCATCGTTTCTCTATGGAGATTGCATGGCTGTGTGCTCAATTTTATACACCTGTCAGCAACGACTGTGGCTCAAATAGCTGAATCCACTAATTTGAAGTGCCCACATACTTTGGTATATATCTCCCTTCACCCATTTCCCATCCAACCCTTCCCCCTCACCCCTATCCCCCTCCACCCCTCTCCCCCTCCAACCCTTCCCCCTCACCCCTATCCCCCTCCACCCCTCTCCCCCTCCAACCCTTCCCCCTCACCCCTATCCCCCTCCACCCCTCTCCCCCTCCACAGGGCGGCAGGTAGCCTAGTGGTTAGAGCGTTTGGCCAGTAACTGAAAGGTTGCTTGATCGAATCTGTGATCTGACAAGGTAAAAATCTGTCGTTCTGACCCTGAACAAGGCAGTTAACCCACTGTTCCCAGGCCGTCATTGAAAATAAGAATTTGTTCTTAACTGACTTGCCTGGTTAAATATATATTTTTTTTAAATCGCCCCATTTCCCCCTCTCCTCCTCCACACCTCTTATACTATTCTGTCACCTTCTGCAGCCAACAGTTTATACTTTCCCCAATCGCCAAGGGGGCGGCTGCTCAGCTGAGAAATTGCAGTGCCGCTGCGGCTGTACCGGTAGTGTAGCGGCAGAGGGAGCGGAGGCATCGGCTGGCCCTTCATTAGGTATCTACACAGGTGCTGACAGCAGAGATAACGGCCAATAACACTGTATTATGTTGGAGAGTAAATGAGAAGTCTCCCGGGACCCAAGGCCTGTCATGCTTCAGGGAGTTGTGCCTGCACCGCCACCCCAGACAGAAGGCACCAGGCGCAGGAGAGATTCACCCCTCCTCACCCTTCCTCTCTTCTCTCCCTGGATCTCTCTCCTCCTCATCCCCTTCTCTCTCTTCTGGATGAAATAGCTATAGCAGCCTAGGGGGAAAGGGTCTGGTCGGTAGTCAGAAGTGTGAGAGAACACCATTTAATTTCAGTTTGTGGATATTGTTATTTATTTAAAAAATAAATATGTATGGAAATATAATATTTATTTTTCCTTAATTTAAGCAGGGAGTCACCATTGAGACACCTCTGTACCCTCTCTGAGGTGATATGGTAGCCTAGCGGTTAGTGCGTTGGGCCACTAACCGAAAGGTTGAAAGTTTGAATAAGTGAGCCAACAAGGTGAAAAATCTGCCGATGTGCCTTGGAGCAAGGCACTTAACCCTAATTTGCTCCAGGGGTGTCATACTACTATAGCTGATCCTGTAAAACAACACATTTCACTGCACCTATCGTACTACTATGGTTGACCCTGTAAAACAACATTTCACTGTACCTATCCGGTGTATGTGACAATATTTTTTTTATTTTGTATTATATTAATTGTAACTGAACGTATGATATCTCTGACGGTGGCTCTTCTCTTTGCTCCATAGATGGAGTCAAATCGGCACCTGATAATTCCCACACCCCAGCCAATGAGAATATGGGTTCCCCCCTCCATTGGTCAAGCCTGGTGACAGATGGAAATCCGCCTGAGCACTGAAATTAGTGATTGTTATCTCTGCTCCATCTTGGCTTGCTCTCATCATCTCGTTCCCTCGTTTCGAAAACCCTTCTCTCCTCTCATCTTCTCCTCCCTTCATCCGCTAAAATGTATTTATTTTCGCTGTGTATGAGAAACGTATAAGAAGGAGGTGAGGAGACGAGAGGAGAGGAGAGGAGAGCCATATCCCCCTTTTTTGCTCCCCTTTGATGCTTTGTGTTGTTTCTCTTCTCTCTCTTTTTTGGGGGGTGGGGTTACATGCCATTGCCTCTCCCCATTAGAGCAGGGATTCCCAAACGTGGATTCCCAAACACAGCTGATTCAAATAATCATCTCAGAGATGATACAATACAACTTTGAACACAGACAGACAGAGAGAGAGAGAGAGAGAGAGAGAGAGAGAGAGACAGAGACAGAGACAGAGACAGAGACAGAGACAGAGACAGACAGACGGGAGGAGAGTGGAGGGGGAGAGTGGAGGGGGAGAGCGAGAGACAGAGAGAGACTAAAGAGAGAGACAGCGAAAATGAGAAAGACAGAGAGAATGAGAGTCAGACAGACAGACAAGGTAGAGATATTTCCTGCTTTAATATTCTGTTGTAGCATTTAGAAAATAGGCACAATTGGTCTGCTAGTCTTCAAACACAAAATACTGTATTGGCTTATTTACAAAATAGAGAGGAGGACATATTTACTCAGGACAATAACCCTTTCATCAAATGCAGTTTATTTGCTGCTACTCGGGCAAGATATGCTCTTTGCCTCAGCTTGTTGTTGGTGTAATTGCAGCAACATCTAACCATGATTGTTCCCACCTGAGCTCTGGTGAAAGGTGATCGTGTTTTAATATCCAGCTCATTCAACCATGTAATCACTCTTTTGTGTGGTTTAATCTCCTCCCACAAGCAAAAGGAGCATCTGCACCCCAAAAATACATCTCACGTGCGCGCGCGTGCATGCGTGTGCGGTGTGTGTGTGAGCACGTGTGCACTTGCGTGCGTGTGTGTAATGTTTGTAAAAATGATTTTTCGTTCTGAGCTATTTCACATTCCATCAGGCATTCATAGCCAAAATTAACCTTCTAGTTTTTCCGGTATGTACTGTACGTTTAGATAATTTTGATAAGACAATCCTGAGGTCTATGGACACAATGTTATTAAGCTACACCTGTGAGGACATGCCATGCAATACTGTAAAACAAGACCATGAGCTGGGCGTCAAATAGAGACGTGGGTATGTAGTAGAAAATAGTGTTAGCTTGACTGTAGAATCTTTAGCGGGATACATACTATATACAAGTCTCCACCCATCATCCTCCTCAATTTCTTCCTTTATTTTCTCTCTCTCTCTCTCTCTCTCTCTCTCTCTCTCTCTCTCTCTCTCTCTCTCTCTCTTTATTTTTTTTTCTCTCTCTCACCCCCCTCTCTCTCTCTCCCTCCCTCTCTTTCTCTCTCAATCTCTTTCTCTCTCTCTTCCGCCCTCTCTCTATCTCTCTCTCTCGCTCTCTCTTTGTTTCCCTCTCTCTCTCCCTCTCCCCCAACTCCCCTCTCTCTCTCTCTGTCTCAGCCCTACCTGTAATTGAAGAGATGACTAATGCCAGAGATCAAGAAGAGCTGACTAATGTAAATTAATTAATAATTATTGAATGAAACTGGTTCCAGTGGAAGGCGGTCACCCGCAGCTTCCACAAAATGGAATAACAATTTTCAGAGGGAAGGAGGGAGGGATGAGGGACGTAAATGGATAATCCACGTCCTCGTCGTTGTCGTTTGTCGCCTCGTTTTTACTAGGCTGAACTCTTCCCGAGATTGTCTTGTTGAACTGCAACAAAGCGGCATTGGCGGAATTACATGTGAAATGGAGAAAGAAAGCCACCATTTTGAGTGTGAACACCTCGTAGGGCTTTTCCCAAATTACTTCTGGGTGTTATGGTAGCAGGGTGACGGTCTAATTTGATACACAACTGGTGGTGAGGGAGTCGAGAGCATTACGCCCGTGATTAAAGAGTGAAATATCAATCTGATTCTTTCTTTACTCTCTTCCCTCTGTCCTCTCTCTCCTTATCTTTCCCTCCTCTTCCCCCTGCTCTCTGTCTTCTCTCTCTCTCACAATCCTCACTCTGTCTCTCTCTGTCGCTCTCTCCCACTCTATCCTGTTTGTTTAGTAACTTATTCCCTGCGTTCTGTGAAAAACACTTTTTTATAAATAAAAATACCATGCTCATATGAATAATTCCCCCTTTGCTATGCAATCTGTTTCCATGTAAGCTGTCCTTGTCAAGTGAGGCAGAGGAAGAGAGAGAGAAAGAGAGAAGTGCTGTACTGGGGTTCAGGGTAGCTTAGTGGTTAGAGTGTTGAACTACTAACCGAAAGGTTGCAAGTTCAAATCCCTGAGCTGACAAGGTACAAATCTGTTATTCTGCTCCTGAACAAGGCAGTTAACCCACTGTTCCTAGGCCATTATTAAAAATAAGAATGTCTTGACTTGTATATAGTATGGTATTGAACTGACCCTGTACATAATATGGTATTGAACTGACCCTGTATATAGTGTGGTATTGATATGACCTTGTACATAATATGGTATTGAACTGGCCCTGTGTATAGTATGTTTTAGATCTGACCCTGTGCATAATATGGTATTGAACTTGACCTGTGTACAGTATGGTATTGAACTGACCCTGTACATAATATGGTATTGAACTGGCACTGTAAATAGTATGGCATTTAACTGGCCCTGTGTATAGTATGGTATTGACCTGACCCTGTACATAATATGGTACTGAACTGGCCCTGTGTATAGTATGGTATTGAACTGACACTGTACATAATATGGTATTGAACTTGCCCTGTGTATAGTATGGTAGTGAAATGACCCTGTACAAAATATGGTACTGAACTGTCCCTATGTATGGTATGGTATTGAACTGACCCTGTAAATAATATGGTATTGAACTGGCCCTGTAAATAATATGATATTGAACTGACCCTGTAAATAATATGATATTTAACTGACCCTGTACATAATATGGTATTTAACTGACCCTGTGTATAGTATGGCATTGAACTGACCCTGTACGTAATATGGTATTGAACTGGCCATGTATATAATATGGTATGGAACTGGCCCTGTATATAGTGTGGTATTGATATGACACTGTACATAATATGGTATTGAACTGGCCCTGTGTGTAGTATGTTTGTGATCTGACCCTGTGCATAATACGGCATTGAACTGGCCCTGTGTACAGTATGGTATTGAACTGACCCTGTACATAATATGGCATTGAACTGGCACTGTAAATAGTATGGCATTTAACTGGCCCTGTGTATAGTATGGTAGTGAAATGACCCTGTACATAATATGGTACTGAACTGGCCCTATATATGGTATGGTATTGATCTGACCCTGTACATAATATGGTATTGAACTGGCCCTGTAAATAATATGATATTGAACTGACCCTGTACATAATATGGTATTTAACTGACCCTGTGTATAGTATGGCATTGAACTGACCCTGTACATAATATGGTATTGAACTGGCCCTGTGTATAGTATGGTATTGACCTGACCCTGTACATAATATGGTATTGAACTGGCCCTGTGTATAGTATGGTATTGAACTGACTCTTTACATAATATGGTATTGAACTGGCCCTTTACATAATATGTTATTGAACTGACCCTGTACATAATATGGTATTGAACTGACCCTGTACAAGATATGGTATTGAACTGACCCTGTACAAGATATGGTATTGAACTGACCCTGTACATAATATGGTATTGAACTGGCCCTGTACATAATATGGTGTTGAACTGGCCCTGTATATAGTATGGTATTGAACTGACCCTGTATATATTATGGTATTGAACTGGCCCTGTATATAGTATGGTATTGAACTGGCCCTGTGTATAGTATGGTATTGAACTGACCCTGTACATAGTATGGTATTGAACTGGCCCTGTGTATAGTATGGTATTTTACTGACCCTGTGTATAGTATGGTATTGAACTGACCCTGTACATAATATGGTATTTAACTGGCCCTGTGTATAATATGGTATTGAACTGGCCCTGTGTATAATATGGTTTTGAACTGGCCCTGTGTATAATATGGTTTTGAACTGGCCCTGTGTATAGTATGGTATTGAACTGACCCTGTACATAATATGGTATTTAACTGGCCCTGTGTATAATATGGTATTGAACTGGCCCTGTGTATAATATGGTTTTGAACTGGCCCTGTGTATAATATGGTTTTGAACTGGCCCTGTGTATGGTATGTTATTGTTGGGGTTAGAGCTAGCAAGAAAGTCATTTCACTGTGCTTGTGCATGTGACTTTAATTCTTGAAACTTGAGCACACACACACACTCTACTTGTCATTATCATACGACTTTCACTTTTAAACTGTCCTCTGATTTACCAGCCTCACCTTCCCTGATCTACCTCTATAAATCAAATACTCATAGGGAACAGTAAAATGCTTTTAGAACGGGTGGGCTGTGGATGTTAAGAACACGCCCACCTTCAAAGCCTCTTCTGGTCAAAGACTGGTCTTGACACAATGGAAGTATGTGTTATATAAGGGAAAACAGAGTGAAATTGAATAACTTCAGAAATATTCACACCCCTTGACTTTTTCCTAATTTTGTTGTATTTTATTCAACCCCTGTGTTTAACAAGTCACAATAATAGTGTTTAACATTACTCTTGAATGACTACCTCATCTCTGTACCCCACACATACAATTATATGTAACGTCCTTCAGTCGAGCAGTGCATTTCAAACACAGATTAACGACAAAGACGATGGAGGTTTTCCAATATCTTGCAAAGAAGGGCACCTATTGGGAGATGGGTAAAAATAAAGCAGGCACTGAATATCCCTTTGAGCATGGTGAAGTTATTAATTACACTTTGGATGGTGTATCAATACACCCAGTCACTACAATGATACAGGCGTCCTACCTAACTCAGTTGCTGGAGAGGAAGGCAACCGCTCAGGGATTTCACCATGAGGCCAATGGTGACTTTAAAACAGTTACAGAGTTTAATGGCTGTGATAGAAGAAAACTGAGGAAGGATCAACAACATTTTAGTTACTCCACAATACTAACCTAATTGACTGAGTGAAAATAAGTAAACCATGCATCCTGTTTGCAACAAGGCAGGTAATACCACAAACAATGTGGCAAAGAAATTACCTTTTTGTCCTGAATACAAAGTGTTATGTTTGGGGCATATCCAATACAACACATTACTGAGTACCACTCTCCATATTTTCAAGCATAGTGGTGGCTGCATCATGTTATGGGTATGCTTGTAATCGTTAGGACTGGGGAGTTTTTTCAGCATGCAATGGAGCTAAGCACAGGCAAAATCCTAGATGAACCTGGTTCAGTCTGCTTTCCAACAGACACTGGGAGATGAATTCAGCTTTCAGCAGGACAATAACCTAAAACACAAGGCCAAATATACACTGGAGTTGCTTACCAAGAAGACAGTGAATGTTCCTGAATGGCAGTTTTGAAAAATCGACTTGAAAATCTATGGCAAGACCTGTCTAGCAATGATCAACAACCAATTTTGAAAAGAATAATGGGCAAATGTTGCACAATCCAGGAGTGAAAAGATCTTACAGACTTACCCATGAAGACGCATTATCAGAGAGAGAGAGAGAGAGAGAGAGAGAGAGAGAGAGAGAGAGAGAGAGAGAGAGAGAGAGAGAGAGAGAGAGAGAGAGAGAGAGAGAGGCTTCAGCAGTAACTATGTGTTGTTTAGCACACTGTATTACTTATTCAACTAATATAAGGACAGGACATTAGACGGGAGTAGAAATTAATGTGGGCATTGTTTAATGCGTTTTCCAGGAAGAACATTCCAAGCATTTCAACGTAGGTAAGCAAGGGGGGGTTACAGGTGCCCTAAAGGGACAAAACTAGAACATCAATACACAACACTATAAATCAGAGTTTAGAGTATCACTTTGTACTCTCCTGTATCTATCATAATCTATCTTGCTGGAAGAGAACTCAAGGCCAGGGAGAGAGGGTTATTTAGTGGACCACCCTAGAACCCAATTTAGTCTGTCAGAATAGACACCACTGGAACCCAATTTAGTCTGTCAGTAGAACCTACTAGAACCCAATTTAGTCTGTCAGTAGAACCCATTAGAGCACAATTTATTCTGTCAGTAGAACCCACTTGAACAACATTTAGTCCGTCAGTAGAACCCATTAGAACCCAATTTATTCTGTAAGTAGAACCCACTAGAACCTAATTGATTCTGTCAGTAGAACCCTCTAGAACCTAATTTATTCTGTCAGTATAACCCACTAAAACAACATTTAGTCCATCAGTAGAACCCACTAGAACACCATTTAGTCTGTCAGTAGAACCCATTAGAACCCAATTTATTCTGTAAGTAGAACCCACTAGAACCTAATTGATTCTGTCAGTAGAACCGTCTAGAACCTAATTTATTCTGTCAGTATAACCCACTAAAACAACATTTAGTCCATCAGTAGAACCCACTAGAACACAATTTAGTCCGTCAGTGGAACCCACTAGACACACGCCTGGGGTTTTAAATTACTCTGTGTTTCTTTAATCCAGAGCAGTAGAAATCCAGTGTTGAAGTCTAGACTGTCTGCTGTTAAGCTTCACTATTCCATCAGCTCATTTAGACTTGGAGGAATCCATTCCAGAGAACTTTCCAATCAATATCTTAAATCAATGAAGAGTTAAGTTGAAGCAAAAACAGATTAAGTGATACCGGAGATTGAAACACTTTGGTTACATATTGTTTCAATAAAGTTGAGACTGTTGAAATGTATAGAGCCTCCTTTTCAAAAGGAGACGTTTTGAGAAGAATTGCCACCCAGGTGGCAATGTAGTTCAGTTCTCTGCCCTCAAAATGAGCAAGATTTAGTGGACCCATAACTCGTTTCTGGCATTTCTTCTCCTCTGACACTTTTACGGATAACTCCTGCCAGGGCTAATCCAGTCTCATTCATCACCCGTAGAGTTATCAAGGAATGGCTTATGGAGACCGTTAAAATCGTTAATGCACCATAACAGTCCCTCCACTCCATCCAGATTTAACTTATAAAGATATTCTAGGCCTATTTATTAAGATTCCATGTTTCAGCACAATCTGCTATAGTTCTAAAACCCAAGGGGACCTCTAGCAGATCTTGGTCTCTGTGTTGTAATCTAACAGGAGTCGTCCTTCCTGTTTAGCCTGCTGACCTTGCTCTATCTCTGTCACGACTTCCGCCGAAGTCGGTCCCTCTCCTTGTTCGGGCGGCATTCGGCGGTCAACGTCACCGGTCTTCTAGCCATCGTCGATCTACTTTTCATGTTCCATTTGTTTTGTCTTGTTTTACACACCTGGTTTCAATTTCCCAATTATATGTTCATTATTTAACCATCTGTTTTCCAAATACGGTCCGTTATTGTGGGCTCGATTATTGCTGTAGTTGTATTGCAATTTTGAGTAAAATACGTTTATTACTCATATCTGCTGTCCTGCGCCTGACTCCTCCATACCAGCTACACACAGGCTCTATTAAAATCTCAGAATATTTTTTTTTATTAATGCTCTCTTTATCTTACTAACTGTACATTTATTTGTTTGTTGATTTGGTGTCAACTGAAACGTCAAATGACAACATTGTGTCATGCGGTGGGTGTAGCTGGTGTAGGTAGTCAGGCGCAGGAGAGCAGAGATGAGTGTACTAAGTACTTTACTGAGGCACATGTAACAAACAGAACGCTACGGCATCACAAAAAACAAATGCCCAATACCCAGTAAGGCAGCACAAAGTACAAAAATACACTTACAGAATACCGGCTGCACAAAGCACGGGTGAAAACATACAAAGACAGCGTAAACCGGCATGCCGAACAAACACTTTCCCACACAGACATGGGGGAAACAGAGGGTTAAATAAACAACAGTAATGAGGGCAAATTAAAACCAGGTGTGATGGAAAACAAGACAAAACAAATGGAAAATGAAAAGTGGATCGACGATGGCTAGAAGACCGGTGACGTTGACCGCCGAACGCCGCCCGAACAAGGAGAGGAACCGACTTCGGCGGAAGTCGTGACACATTGGTCCAAAAATGGATAGTTGATAGTTTCACGCCTACCTCTTTAATTTGCAGAGATGGTGGGATGAGGAGGTGGGGAGCCTGGTGGAGGGGGTTGAGTCTCATATATGGCCTCTCATGTATGGTCTCTCATGTATGGTCTCTCATGTATGGCCTCTCATGTATGGTCTCTCATGTATGGTCTCTCATGTATGGCCTCTCATGTATGGTCTCTCATGTATGGTCTCTCATGTATGGTCTCTCATGTATGGCCTCTCATGTATGGTCTCTCATGTATGGCCTCTCATGTATGGTCTCTCATGTATGGCCTCTCATGTATGGCCTCTCATGTATGGTCTTATGCTTGGCCTCTCATGTATGGCTTCTCATGTATGGCCTCTCATGTATGGTCTCTCGTTAAAACAAGCTTGTATTCATTCCCCATTTCCCTTTCTACCACCAAAACAAAAAGTGCCCTAGTAGTAATGTATACCACAAGGTTTCCCCCACACTAGTATCTCAAGTCTGCACTACAACTCACCTCCCTCCCTCTACATAACCCCAGACTGTATCTCACCTCCCTCCCTCTACATAACCCCAGACTGTATCCCACCTCCCTCCCTCTACATAACCCCAGACTGTATCTCCCAAGCTGTCTCTCCTCTCTTCCTTTCCCTTCCCTCCCACTCAGTCATGAAGACAGTCTCTTAGCTCAGGGTGGATTCCCCTGCTCTGCCGTGCTCATTAAGTATTGAGGAGTGTGGAGCTAATGGATGAGCTCTAACATCTGGTGCGACTCGCTGGCCTGGCCGGGTCTTTAGTTAAAACAACACTAATATCAGGTACCAAGGTAAGACCCAAATGCAGACTGTGTGAAGTGACAATGTTTATTGTACAGGGGCAGGCAAATGACTGGTCAAGGCAGGCAGGGGTCAATAATCCAGAGCAGAGGCCAAGGTACAGGACGGCAGGCAGGCTCAGGTCAGGCAGGCGGGCACAGGGTCAGGACAGGCAAGGGTCAAAAACCAGGAGGACGAAAACAAGAAACTGGAAAAAGCAGGAGCTGAGACACAAACCGCTGGTAGGCTTGAACAAACAAGACAAACTGGCAACATACAGACAAACAGAAAACACAGGTATAAATACACAGGGATTAAAGGGGAAGATGGGCGACACCTGGAGGGGGGTGGAGACAAGCACAAAGACAGGTGAAACAGATCAGGACGTGACAACTTGCCTTAATTAATAATTGATCACAGGAGCCTGAGGGGAGGCGTTATTAGGAGTTGCAGGGGTGTCTGTGATGTCAGGTTCCCCCTGCCGACCCAGAGATAAGATTTTTGTTTCTGCATTGTGGGTCGTGTCTGTTTGGATGAACAACTTGTGATTGGCTAAGTAAGGTGGACCGTTGACAAAATAGCATTCAACAAACTGGTGCTAACTTAAGTTTCTTCATGGGAGTCTATTTGTCTAAATGCAAGTGAAAACTGTCGTGTCACTGTTAGGCTTTTTTTTTCTCCATACTCTAGCGTTCTGTTTCTCCATCACAAGATGATGGATTTAGCCTAGAGCATTTAATGTTGCATGTTTTTTGGTGCCTAGGCTGTGTGCCAAAGTGCCATGTCCAACACAATGGTCTATTTACTCTGTGAGGTCATGTACTGTAAGTAGTGGAATAGTTTGCTGCTGTTTAACAACTGGAGTAATGCTATTTTTTTATTTAGCCTTTATTTAACTAGGCAAGTGAGTTAAGAACTAATTCTTATTTTCAATGACAGCCTAGGAACAGTGGGTTAACTGCCTTGTTCAGGGGCAGAACAACGTATTTACCTTGTCAGCTCGGGGATTCGATCTTCAACCTTTCAGTTACTAGTCCAACGCTCTAACCACTAGGCTACCTGCCGTCATCATAGCTAACACATGATGTACTGGTTTTCACTGGAAATGGCTTCCATCTTTGATCCTCTGTATAAAGCGGCTACAGAGTCTTCAGGCCTCATTTCCTCAAAAGGAATCCATTCCAGAGTGAAAATGGCACTTGGCTAGAATGTGTGCCTCAGGCCCAGGTCCAGTGCTGATAGGACAGGAAGAGCAGAGGGTAATTTGACCCATAGAATTACATACATATATCTATATCTCTATATATATATATATACACTGCTCAAAAAAATAAAGGGAACACTTAAACAACACAATGTAACTCCAAGTCAATCACACTTCTGTGAAATCAAACTGTCCACTTAGGAAGCAACACTGATTGACAATACATTTCACATGCTGTTGTGCAAATGGAATAGACAACAGGTGTAAATTATAGGCAATTAGCAAGACACCCCCAATAAAGGAGTGGTTCTGCAGGTGGTGACCACAGACCACTTCTCAGTTCCTATGCTTCCTGGCTGATGTTTTGGTCACTTTTGAATGCTGGCGGTGCTTTCACTCTAGTGGTAGCATGAGACGGAGTCTACAACCCACACAAGTGGCTCAGGTAGTGCAGCTCATCCAGGATGGCACATCAATGCGAGCTGTGGCAAGAAGGTTTGCTGTGTCTGTCAGCGTAGTGTCCAGAGCATGGAGGCGCTACCAGGAGACAGGCCAGTACATCAGGAGACGTGGAGGAGGCCGTGGGAGGGCAACAACCCAGCAGCAGGACCGCTACCTCCGCCTTTGTGCAAGGAGGAGCAGGAGGAGCACTGCCAGAGCCCTGCAAAATGACCTCCAGCAGGCCACAAATGTGCATGTGTCTGCTCAAACGGTCAGAAACAGACTCCATGAGGGTGGTATGAGGGCCCGACGTCCACAGGTGGGGGTTGTGCTTACAGCCCAACACCGTGCAGGACGTTTGGCATTTGCCAGAGAACACCAAGATTGGCAAATTCGCCATTGGCGCCCTGTGCTCTTCACAGATGAAAGCAGGTTCACACTGAGCACATGTGACAGGCGTGACAGAGTCTGGAGACGCCGTGGAGAACGTTCTGCTGCCTGCAACATCCTCCAGCATGACCGGTTTGGCGGTGGGTCAGTCATGGTGTGGGGTGGCATTTCTTTGGGGGCCGCACAGCCCTCCATGTGCTCGCCAGAGGTAGCCTGACTGCCATTAGGTACCGAGATGAGATCCTCAGACCCCTTGTGAGACCATATGCTGGTGCGGTTGGCCCTGGGCTCCTCCTAATGCAAGACAATGCTAGACCTCATGTGGCTGGAGTGTGTCAGCAGTTCCTGCAAGAGGAAGGCATTGATGCTATGGACTGGCCCGCCCGTTCCCCAGACCTGAATTCAATTGAGCACATCTGGGACATCATGTCTCGCTCCATCCACCAACGCCACGTTGCACCACAGACTGTCCAGGAGTTGGCGGATGCTTTAGTCCAGGTCTGGGAGGAGATCCCTCAGGAGACCATCCGCCACCTCATCAGGAGCATGCCCAGGCGTTGTAGGGAGGTCATACAGCCACGTGGAGGCCACACACACTACTGAGCCTCATTTTGACTTGTTTTAAGGACATTACATCAAAGTTGGATCAGGCTGTAGTGTGGTTTTCCACTTTAATTTTGAGTGTGACTCCAAATCCAGACCTCCATGGGTTGATACATTTGATTTCCATTGATAATTTTTGTGTAATTTTGTTGTCAGCACATTCAACTATGTAAAGTATTGAATAAGATTATTTCATTCATTCAGATCTAGGATGTGTTATTTTAGTGTTCCCTTTATTTTTTTGAGCAGTGTATGTGTGTGTATATATATATATATATATATATATATATATATATATATATATATATATATATATATCTCTATCCAGTACAATAGAACTGGAATAGTCTCAAAACTCCAAGCTAAATCACTATTTGACATGTGTTTTTGACCCAGGCAGGTCAGATTAATTTATTATCTTGTAAATGTTTAGGTTCACCCAGGCTCCACCTGACAGTTGACCTATTGTGAGGTCAAATCATAGAAATCCTGTATGTAATTCTATGGGTCAAATTACCCTCTGCTCTTCCTGTCCTATCAGCACTGGACCTGGGCCTGAGGTACACATTCTAGCCAAGTGCCATTTTCACTGTGGAATGGATTCCTTTTGAGGAAATGAGGCCTGAAGACTCTGTAGCCGCTTTATACAGAGGATCAAAGACGGAAGCCATTTCCAGTCGACCAGGGCCTTATTGAGTATGCAGAGAACATGTTGTAGCCCAGAGCCAGAGAGTGAGCGGCTAGCGCTGGCTGGCTGGCTCTGATATATTCCGCCTGGCCATGGCTAAACCCACACACTCCCCAGCATCACTCCACTTTGCAGACAGAGAGCTAATTGAAGATGATCTCACAGATAAGTGCTCCAGACGGCACTCTTTCTCCCTCGCTCCCTCGCTCCCTCGCTCGCTCCCTCCCTCCCTCCTCACCCTCTTTTTCTTTCTTTCTTTCTTTCTTTCTTTCTTACTAGCTATTCACTCTCTCTTCTTTTGTCTCATTCCCTATCTGTCTTCTGTCTTCTCGCCATATGTTACTCCCCTCTCTCTGTCCCCTCTCTCTGTCCCCTCTCGCCATCTTTCTCTCTGTGGCCAGGCCCCGAATGTGCTCAATGATGCTCATCTCCTTGAAGCTCCCTCTACTCTCTCTTTTCTCTCTCCTTCTCTCTTGCTCCTTCTCTCTCTCTCTCTCTCTCTCGCTCCTTCTCTCTCTCCCTCTCTCGTTCCCTCTTTTTCTCTCCTCCCTTGAAGCATAACCCTTCATCACAATCCTGCCATTTCACAGGAAATACCAATTCCAGTGGCAAAATTAGCCTTCTGATAATGTTTGACGATAGCTGTGCCTGACACTCCCTCTCTCCAAATGTTATATTTGATTGTCACACTGCCCTGAAACTCAGTCTATCCTGTATCTTCTCAGTATTGTTGGTTTCTGTTATGCTCCTTTTTGCCTGACTAAGTGTATGCTGGGGTGCTTTTATTGTGTCTAGACTCCATCTTGTCCTAGGTTTCTGGAGAGTCTTCCTGCTAATAACATCTCTAGGTACTCTGTTGTGTTTTCTATATTAGGTTCTAAACCCTCTCTCTTTTTTCTCTTTGGTTTATCTTTATCGTTGGGTTCTAACACCTGTTCTCTGTTCCGTTACAGCGCGGGAGGAGAATGTGGCCACGTTCCGCGGCTCTGAGTACTTCTGCTACGACCTGTCCCAGAACCCTATCCAGTCCTCCAGCGATGAGATCACGCTCTCCTTCAAGACGTGGCAGCGCAATGGCCTGATCCTCCACACGGGGAAGTCTGCTGACTATGTCAACCTGGCCCTGAAGGACGGAGCCGTGTCCCTGGTCATCAACCTGGGCTCCGGGGCCTTCGAGGCCATCGTGGAGCCAGTCAACGGGAAGTTCAATGACAATGCCTGGCACGACGTCAAGGTCACGCGCAACCTCAGACAGGTAATAGTGGCTAGGGAGGGTGAGACAGGAAATAGTGGCTAGGGAGGGTGAGACAGGAAATAGTGGCTAGGGAGGGTGCTAACACGTATAACACGTATATAAACACACAGATACTTTATGTGTGTGTGTGTGTGTGTGTATGTGTGTGTGTGTGTGTGTGTGTGTGTGTGTGTGTGTATATATACACACACATACATACATACATACATACATACATACATACATACATATATATATATACATACACATATATGTGTGTGTGTGTGTGTGTGTGTGTGTGTGTGTGTATATATATGTATATACATATATGTATATATATGTGTGTGTTTGCGTAAAGGTATATGCAGGATGACTGATACTAGCTGAAAGACCCGTATGTTTAGTTTTTAATTCAGTCTTAAATGGGTTCCATTCCTAATTAGTTTTTATCGAGCGTCATACATTCTCCTGTTCTTTTAGTTTGTTGATCATAGATTGGAAAGTTCACAAGAATTCCTACAGTTCTTTTGATTTTGTTTTCTTCTTAAGACTATATTTTTAACCGCAATGACTTACTATATATATACTAAAGACATTGTTTATTTCACGCCTACTTTGACTTACTTTCCCATATTAATTTTCACCATATTTTCTGAATTCCAAGAGCACCAATTTCCTGTCTGATTTTCTTCGGTCCATCAAGGCTCACTGGTTGCCTATGTGAGCAGAACCCCCCCACTTTTTTCTCTCTCTCTGTCTCTCTCTCTCTCTTTTATTTATTTATATCGTGGCTGCTGGCAGAGGAAGCTCCAGTCAACCACAATGGCTCCTGTTTACTCTAGACTGATCTCAGTTCAGCTGTAAAATCACCCAGAAATCCACATTCTGAAATATGCTATCCAGTGGATGGAGGGAGGTTTCTGGCTCTAGGTGAGGGGGCCAAAGATAGACTAGGACAATGGATTTCAACTATGAGATGTAAGGAATTTGTAGTTAGATTATAATTTGTTACAATTTTAATTTAGACTATATTTTTTAAAATACATTAATGTCAGATGTTGTTTTTGACATTTCATTTTAAATGTTTTTATATTACTACAAACTAAGGTTAATCACTCTACCTATGGAATAGTATGGATTTACACATTGAGTTATAGTCCATAGAGTATCCCCCAGTCTTTCTCTTTCTCAATCACTCTCTCTGTCTTATCTCCCTGGGAACAAGCTTTTGTAGAAAACGACATCTCACCACTCATGGAAAGAATCATTGTCCTACTGACCGTTGCCTAACCAGCTATTGTACTAACAACACCCAATCAAAAGTCTTCATCATTCTTTATTCATGTTGTTTATTTAGTTTTTTTTCATTTCTTCCCCCCTTTTCCTCAAAGTAATCAGGCATTGTCTGGTAGATATCATTCCTATTTTCCTTTGGGGTTTTCTGTGTTCTCCTTCCTTCCCCCTATTCCCTCCCCCTTTTTATTCCCTTCCTTTTTCCCTCCCCCTCTTCCCTCCCCCTTTTTATTTCCCATCTTCCCTCCCCCTCTTTCCTCCCCCTCTTTATTTCCCATCTTCCGGTTTCTCACAATAGCTTCTCTCCTTTTCTGCTTTTCTTTCTACAACTTCTTCCTCTCTTCCAAAGCCCTCCAGATCTAGTCTTTCTTTAGGGATATACTGTTTGGCCAAAGCTTCTATGCATTCCCTATCTTTTGGCCGATGACTGTTGACCAAACTGCCAGAAGCTTTTCCACAACTACAACTACAACAAAATAGGAAAGGAAAACCCAAAAGGTTACCAATGGGAGCTCTGACAGTTGTTTCCAGTACACAGTTGTGCATGACATGCCTAAACCTCTACCCCCTCTCCCTCCATTCTCACACCATCCTCATCCTTTGCTTTCCCGAAAACCTACCTAATTCTCACCTGCCATTCAAGCTGTCATTTGCGTGCACTGCATGTTAGTGTGGTGATTGTGATGCTACACCTGCCTTGACCTCCCTCTCTCTAATGGCTTTTGGTGTGGTCTGAGTGTGTAGCGCTTGGCCTTTGGTATGTTCCATCCAGCTGACTTAGAGGGGTGGGCCTCACTTTCTGTTTGCTCCCCCATTCATTCAACTCATTTTGTATTTAGATAGTAACTCACTACAATATGGATATGATATTTAATACTCCTCATGTGTGGAATTAGCAGCACATCCCTATGCTTGTCAATGTCTCAATAAACCAACCATCAGTTGAACTCAAACTTAAACAAGCACAATCAATGTGTCCTTGGTGTTGTTGGCATCTTACTAACCATTCAAACCTAACCAAATTCCAAATCCCCTAAGAAATCACATATTCTAACCTGCATTCAAAGTTAAAGAAAATTTACTGCTGACATATTTTATCTTCCTGACCTTGTTGAACCTAATAGTTTAAGTACGTGATATAATCACTGAGGAATGCAATGACACGGTCTAGGTTTTGGGACTGGGCCACACACCTGAAGCCATTACGCTATAGAGCGAGCATAACCAAGACACAACTGAGACAATATCCAGACAAAAAAAAAAACTGGCAAACCTATTCCCTGGTACAGAAGAGGAACCTTACCCAATTCCTACCCAACCCCAAGATGGTCATGAGTGGACCTTCTCCTTCCTGGTTCTTCCCGTTGTCTAGGTGACGTTATCGGTTGACGGTATCCTGACGACCACTGGCTACACCCAGGAGGACTACACCATGCTGGGCTCCGATGACTTCTTCTACGTGGGTGGAAGCCCCAGTACCGCCGACCTGCCTGGATCTCCTGTCAGCAACAACTTCATGGGCTGCCTCAAAGAGGTGAGACTGCTGGCAGTATGTACGTTTTTACATTTGAAAAGGAAAAGACGCAAACTTTTGCTCACCGTTACGAAAAACATATTCCTGCTTAACATATTTCGTTATTAAATAGGATTTTAATGTTGAGCAAGAGCTGCACCTTTTGCCTTTTCAACAATTATCAAATTGTTTGGTTGAAGATCTCTCAACTCAAGATGGTTTGACCTTCTTTCCATTTCTACATTTCCATTTCTACATTTCCATTTCTACATTTCCATTTCTACATTTCCATTTCGATTAATTGAATTGAATCTTTTAGAAACCGGTGTTTCTAAACTGGTTGGTCAGGACTACTGTGTCCCAGTGGGGTACGGTTCAAGCTTAGGTTGAACGTTTCAGAACTGATACTACGCTACACTGTGTGTTCGCTGAAAGGTTACTTGTAAAAAGAGAGCGTTGTGCAATGTGTATTATGCTCTGTGGGTCTTACGAAATCAGGACTGAATTCAATAAAGCCCATCTGGTTTTGAAGGAGGGAGACACACGAGCTTTCAGGATCTTCTTGGAGCTGTCTGATCATATTCACAGTGATTATACCACCGACATGAAACTGTTGCAGGGGTATTTCATTTTGTTTTTTTAATTGTTGGTAAATAATTTGATTGCGGCTGAGGACGTCTAGCAGTGGCCTGGTTGCAGAGACTCTGGTGAAGAGATGGAATGGAATTGGTTGACTATGCAGCTGGGTCAAACGTGACAATAGGAAGAAAAGGGACAGTTTCATTGAGTCCGTTGTGCTTTGAGATATTTTGATTAGATGCTTACATTAAGCCCATTTTTAAACAGCGCCAACGTTGCCCTCTGAACAAACAGACACACACAGAAACACACATACAGACATACGTGCACGCACACACACACACTCACCCATGCACACTCCCTGGAAATGGTGATGTCATCCTTTAGCTCTTGGCTGGAGCCAGCAATCACTACTGTAACACATGGCCATTACTGACCCAATCACTACTGTAACACATGGCCATTACACAGACCTACAGTATACTGGCCCAATCACTACTGTAACACTGGATCTTTGCTGGCCCAGTCACTACTGTAACACTGGGCCTTTCCTGATCCAGTCACTACTGTAACACTGGGCCCACTAGCTCATCAACAACATCATACATGCGTGTGAACACTTATTCATACTCATATGCGTATCCACTGTCGCTGATGCCAGGGAGGTCACTGTTCCACCGTTGTTGATCAGAATGCATCTGATCCCTTTTCCTTTCAGCCTCCATCTGCTCTCATGATGGGTGAATCACACACACACACACACACATGCAAACCTGCATGTACACAGAAACACTGCTATCCTCCACACTGCATTCCCTGCCATTAAGACTAATTTGCCTGCTGGCGATGTCCCTGCCATCTAACACCATTATGGATAAATGTTTTGTTACCATGGCACCAGGTAGTCCCCACGTCTCCCGCTGCTCACACACACACACGCAAGCACACACACGCAAGCACACACACACAAGCACACACACACACACACATTTACTTGGTAGCTGTTGGTAGCCGATTATTGTGCCTTACATAAATGGGCATAATGATAGTCATTATGACTCCTTTATCATCCGTAAGACGTCTTTCCTTTCAGAGAAACGCTGACAAAGACACAGCTAGTTTTGTTAAAATAACGTCCAAATCAATCATTTTTACATGTAGTGTAATTGTAATCATCAGAAAATTGTGTGTCATTTCAGAGTGTCAATACATTTTGTAGCATAATCAACATGTACATTTTGTTATTTGCAATAGTATTTTTTGATAATCTTATTGTAAACGGCTAAGTATAATCCATCTAATTCTTTATTGTATTAAAAAAACTAAAACTATGTTTTAAGAGAGAATAGGCATTGGTCTGAAGTCGGAAAATAAAGGAAATTCACATGAGCACCACAATGCCTATTCCACCAATGCTCTACCAAGGTTTTCCAGCGCACAGCTTTGACCTACTACAGTAGCTATTTAAAAAATAATTTAACCTTTTATTTAACTAGGCAAGTCAGTTAAGAACAAATTCTTATTTACAATGACAGCCTAGGAACAGTGGGTTAACCTCTCAGGGATTGCTGGGGCGCTAGCGGGCTGCTCCCGACACTACCAGGTGAAATGTAAGGCGCCAAATTCAAAATCCAAAAGTTGAATTATTAAACATCCACCAATATACAAGTGTTCCATACTCATCAAAAGCTCTGTTTCTTGGCAATATCACAGCATTGTCAGATTTCAAATAGGCTTTACGGCGAAAGCAGCACATTTGATTGTTTGAGGGTAGCACCTCACATATTTTTCCCATAGCCATGAATCGATTAGCCGTCATGGCATACACAACACATTTCACAGCGAAAACAAATCAATTACCTGTTGAAGAACTTCTGCTGAGGTCATCCTAAGTGTCCAACGAAGACAATACATGGTTCTTTTGTTAGAAAAAGTAATGTATTTTATCCATAAATCTCCATTTGGTTCGCGCGTTATAATCAGAAACGACAGCCTCCACTCCTCCATTGAAACGTGACGCGAACTCGTTCATCTTATACCTATAAACTTGTCCAAGAACAATCAAACATAGTTTTAAATGTATCCTTAGAAACACTTTTACGTATATTTACTATTATAAATCAACCGGAATATAAACTGATCGATAAAGACGGTAAAAAATACTGCGCGCTTTGTCGGGAACGCGCACTGGGTACTGTTTACATATAAAGGTCACTTCCTGGTTTGCTCTTCTTCTCTGGTCTAATTCATCCAAAATGAAATTTTACACTGTCTCGAGACTGTTGACATCTAAAGGAAGCGATGGGTACTGCATTCATATGCCCTTACATGGTCATTTTCATGAGGGAGGGGTTCCCAATGAGGCACTCTGTCAAAACCACTTTTTCCAGGACAGAAATTCCTCTGGGTTTCGCCTGCCATATGCGTTCTGTTTCACTCACAGACAAATGGTTAATACTTTTGGAAAATCCAGAGTGTTTCCTATCCAATGGTACTAAATATGTGCATATCCTATTTTCTGGGCCTGAATGGGAGGCATTTTACTTTGGGCACGCCAGGCTCTCCAAAACCGACCCCTCAGCTGCCACTCCCTAACAAGTTAACTGCCATGTTCAGGGGCAGAACGACAGATTTTTACCTTGTCAGCTCGGGGATTCGATCTTGCAACCTTTCGGTTACTAGCCCAATACTCTAACCACTAGGCTTCCTGCCACCCCAAGATATGTTGGTATTGTACTTCAAACTATGTGCAGGCAGGTTGCTGTGAATGGCCTCACCCGTCTGAGCGGTCGGCTGTGAATGGCCTCACCCGTCTGAGAGGTCGGCTGTGAATGGCCTCACCCGTCTGAGAGGTCGGCTGTGAATGGCGTAGTGTCGCACTGAGGCGTCACTTCAGACCGCTGCACCACTCGATAGCCCCCTACTGTCCCAAAGCGATTTAGAGTTGTTTAACGGGAGTGACGAGTGGGTGGATGTAATGGTAATATTATCAAAATCCCACTTATAATGTATGATTCAGTGCAAAATACCTATCACATTATTCAAATGATCAGAATAAGTATTTTCTTTTTTATATGCATGCCAACATATTAGGCAAGAATTAAGAGTAGGCAGAGTGATCGTGTCAGGCGAACATTCTTTCAAATTTTTTACCATTGCAACATTTGATGTACAGTCACATTCATAGTGGTTGTTTGAAGTGTGCTGTCAAAATTATTAAACAGTTAAATGTAATTTAAAATGTCATCCTGATAATCCTCAAAAGTAATTATTTATCGTGAGAGGGCCGTACAAAATTACTAGTGATCCTGCATACTTAAAGAAAGGTTACGATCTCAGCTTTCTGGTAAAAATTGCTATAAATTGCTGAGGACACAAGCTCAAGTACACAGTACAAATATTATTATTTTATATGATTTATTTATTATTCAACAAGGCTGTATGAATAAGGTTTGAAATGACTTATATGCTTTCTAAATACAGTAATAATCAAATTATAAATGTTCACTGTAAAATACATATTTGTATGTTTAGTGTTGGTGAAAATGTGCATATTTTCTTAAGGTCTATCTTGATCAAAACGTCAGCTCCCATTTGATGTGAACGTCTCACACAGCTCTAGCTTGGCTTCCTGAACTCGCCTTCCGTCTCATATTAGTCTTGTCCGTCTATGACAAATAGAAAAATGTTTTTTTTTGTTTAAAATGTTTTTTGGTTTTATCTGTTCCAAGTGAATAACATTTAGTTAACGTCTTTTCATTGTTGTTTATCAGATGGTAATATCTGTGTTACCAACAGAGTGTGATATTTTATTCCCTGGTGAACTTGTCTGATAAGCAGTGTGATGAGGGGAAGGTTGAGTACTTTGATCAAATTGTATTGGTCACATACACATGGTTAGCAGATGTAGCGAAGTGCTTATGCTTCTGGTTCCGACAGTGCGGTAATATCTAACAAATAATCTAACAATTCCTCAACTACCTAATACACACAAATCTAAAAGGGGGGCATGAGAATATGTACATATAAATATATGGATGAGCGATGGCCGAGCGGCATAGGCAAGGTGCAATAGATGGTATAACATACATTACTCATATCACATCTATATACTGTAAGATTATTTAAAGTGACTAGTGATCCATTTACTAAAGCGGCCAGTGATTGGGTCTCCATGTAGGCAGCAGCCTCTCTGAGTTAGTGATTGCTGTTTTGCAGACTGATGGCCTTGAGATAGAAGCTGTTCTTCAGTCTCTCGGTCCCAGCTTTGATGCACGAGATGACCATGCAGTTCCCCTGTCCAAACAGCCCCAGGAAGACGTGTGTGTGTGTGTGTGTCTGCCCTCAGATCAGAGTTGAGATTTGCTAGTCTAGCTTTGGCCTGTAGCATCCCCACTCACACTGTCACACGCTTACCCCTGGTAATACAGTGAACATGCAGAGATGCACACACACACGCAGCACAAATGCCTCACACCACTAGGTTCACTAGTCTTTGATTTGATTTCATGTATGCGCAGCGGCTTGTGTGAGCACATTGTGCTGAAGTTTGGAAAGCACCCCACCCTGTGGAATAGAATACACACTGCAACTGTTATTCATTTATGAGAGAGAGAGAGAGCGAGAGAGAATATTCCTGTTGGTACTTTAACTATTTGCACATTATTACTGTGTATATCTACATAATATTACATTTGAAATGTCTATTTATTTGGAACTTTGTAAGTGTAATGTTTACTGTTAATTTTTTTTTTTTAACTTTTGTTTGTCTATTTCACAATGTAAACATATGTTTCCCATGCCAATAAAGCCTTTAAATTGAAATTGAGAGAGAGAGAGAGTGAGCTCCTGAGTTCTTCTGCAAAAAAATATATAATTAGAGTTGGATAAATGTAGATAAACTAGATTTTTTTCGCAAGGACTTATACAAGATACCAACCTCAACATTAAAACCTTCAATCCAAATGAAAATTCCTGACCTAAAACCTAGATTTTTGACAACATTACCTGAATGGACTATCAAGAACAAACTTTTAACGCACCAAAACCTGCAGAAGAAACACAGCGGAACCTGGAAATACCATCCAACAAAAAACTGAGCGCGAAATATTCAGTCTGAAGCTACTTCTGAAGGTAAAAAAAGTAAAAGACAATAATCACTAGGCAATTGTTTTTCTATAATGCTAAGTAAATAAGGCTACTGAGCTACCAAGCTGCTAGGACAGAACAGACCTGACGGCACCTTCAATCAGCACTGAAGTGTGAAGTCCAGATGTCTGACCACTCTTGAGCCCAACAACAAGTTTCACAGTCCCCCCCCACACGAATGCAGAGGCCTTTGAAGCCCCAATGGCTCATCCCTGTCCAGAGGTCATTACAAACCAGTACCCCATGGATATAAAAAATAACAAGGAATAAGTACCAAAAAATAGCTCCTCAAGGACAATCCAGAGAAACTATTTGCTGACTGCTTCAAGAGGGGAACGTAAGCAACTTATTTTCCACACAGACCATCCCCTGGCATAGCAGAGTGCTATAAGAGCACACTACCCCCTATGTCAAGAGAGAGGGTTTTGGCCCAGCATGGAAACTCAGAATACTAGACATTGAAACAACCTCTGTCAACGTGTACAAGTCTGGGACAGTAATGGTGCAGGGCATCCTCATGCAGTTCCATCAGGACTTTTACGGGATCAAAGAGAGAGCACAGCAGGAAAAGTTCTCTCTCTGTGACGACTCCCCCATCCTGAGTGAGTCTGATCACACCTCTTCAAACTGTCCTACAGACAAGGATAGTCACCCCCCGCCCCCAACACTGAACACACCCAGGTCCAACAAATGCACTGCTCCTCCATCATTGAGCGGGATAAATTCACAGAGCAGGAGAGCGACATGGTGGAGCTCAGAAAGCTAGTCCACACATTCCAGACAGAACAAACCCACAAAACAGACCAGCACAACCCCCTCCCCCCAACAAGACCCGGTGGGAAGAAGGTGGAGATGGACTGCTGTCTTGAGAGAGCTGGCTGCTCTACAGACTGAGGTGGGAGGACTTAAAGAGGCACACATGGCACTGAATAAAAAGGTGAGAAAGCTGAGGTGTGACAGCGAGCAGGACACTCCCCCAGACAAGCCAGCAGAGCAGCCCACATCAGCCCCGGACCGCAACCTCAACACCACAATGGGACAGACAACACAGGACCCACCAACCCAACAGACCCCACCCCCTCCTAACAACCCTCCTGTCAGCTTTGTGTTTTTCCCAAGCACAAAGTGGCTAAACTCTGGTGCCCAAACACTAGGCATACCCTGGAGCTGTTGTCAGAGGACAGACTAGGGTCCCCCAGCCACATTATAATTCACTCGGGCAAAAACAACCTGAGGGCCCAGCAGGAAAGGGTGGCAACAGCGCTCAAGGGATTGATTGAAAAAGCTTATTCCACTTTCCCCAACGCACAAGTGGTTATCTCCACCCTGCTACCACGAAAGGACTTTCACCCTGCCTCCATACGGCGGGTGAATGTAAGCATTTTGCGAGACTGTGCCTCAAAACCTAATGTCTACCTGGCCCTGGACTTGAACAGCCTTTACAACCAGGTCCATCTCTACAAGACAGCAATTCCAACTTGTTCCAGCACCCTGAAGGACATTACCCTCAACCACCCAGCACCTCACACAGGAGCAACAGACCAGCGAGACACCCTCCAGGACCTGCAAGACCCCCCTCCTGAAGGACCTGCACCAAGAGAACCCACGCCAAGATGACCTACACCCAGACCACAGCATCACCAGCCACACCAGCTAAGACCACTGTAAGCAAACCCTGGCCATACCCAATTTTGGCCCCCCATATCAGACCTATGCCCCTTCTGCCCACCCCATGCCCCCCGCCCCTGAGGCAAGGACCTCAACATGACAGCAGGACATATGCCCAGGCCGTGAGCTGAGCAACAGGCTCAACCCCCCACTATCACACCCGCCCAGGCCCCATCTTGCGACCTAAGAGGAATGTATCAGATGCTCAACATGCTCTGCTCACACCTACTGCAATGGTCCTGGCCTAAACCATACAAAAACAACACTAGACACTATGGAACACAAAGCTTTTACTATCTCATCCTGGAATGTACATGGTCTGAAGTCATCTGCCTTTTGCCTAAAGAGCAGGAACCCAGACTTCATCAAAGAAGTTGGAAATACAGACATTGTCTTCCATCAAGAAACATGGTATAAAGGAGACGGACCCACTGATTGTCCTCTAGGTTACAGAGAGCTGGTAGTCCCATCCACCAAACTACCAGGTGTGAAACAGGGAAGAGACTCAGGGGGTGTGTTAATTTGGTATAGAGCAGACCTAACCCACTCTATTAAATTAGTCAAAACGGGAACATTTTACATCTGGCTAGAAATGAATTTATCTCAACAAAGAAAAATGTCCTCATGTGTGCTACCTATATCCCCCCAATAGAATCCCCATACTTTAATGATGACAGCTTCTCCATCCTAGAGGGGGAGATCAACAATGTCCAAGCTCAGGGACATGTACTAGTCTGTGGTGACCTAAATGCCAGAACTGGAACCCGACATCCACAGCACACAGGGGAACAAACACCTACCTGGAGGTGACAGCATTCCCTCCCCCATATGCCCCCCTAGACACAACTATGACAACATAACCAACAATGAGTGGTCACAACTCCTGCAGCTCTGTCGGACGCTAGGTATGTACATAGTCAATGGTAGGCTTCGAGGGGACTCCTATGGTAGGTACACCTATAGCTCATCTCTTGGCAGTAGTACTGTAGACTACTTTATCACTGACCTCAACCCAGAGTCTCTTAGAGCGTTCACAGTCAGCCCACTGACACCCCTATCATATCACAGCAAAATCACACTTTACTTGAACAGAGCTATGCTCAATCACGAGTCATCAAAGCCAAAGGAACTGAATAATATAAAGAAATGCTTTAGATGGAAGGAAAATAGTGTGGAAATCTACCAAACACCAATTACACAACAACAAATCAAATACCTTTTAGACATTTTCCTGGAAAAAAGGTTTCACAGTAATCGTGAAGGTGTAAACTTGGCAGTAGAATGCCTAAACAGTATATTTGACCTCTCAGCTTCCATATCAAATCCAAAAATCTCAAGCAGACAATCTAAGAAAATTAACAACAATGACAAATGGTTTGATGAAGAATGGAAAAACCTAAGAAAGAAATTGAGAAAACTATCCAACCAAACCAAACCTGAGCCTACGTCTTCACTATGGTGAATCACTAAAACAATACAGAAATACACTAGGGAAAAAGAAGGACGAGCACATCAGAAATCAACTCAATTTAATTGAATAATTCATTGAATCTAACCACATCTGGGGAAATTGGAAAACTCTAAACAAACAACAACACGAAGAGTTATCTGTCAAAAAAAGAGATGTATGGATACAGTGGCTGGTGAAAGTATTCACCCCCCTTGGCATTTTTTCTATTTTGTTGCCTCATGACCTGGAATTAAAATAGATTTTTGGGGGGTTTGTATCATTTGACTTACACAACATGCCTACCACTTTGAAGATGCAAAATATTTTTTTATTGTGAAACAAACAACAAATAAGACAAAAAAACTGAACTTAAGCGTGCATAACTATTAACCCCCCAAGTTCAATACTTTGTAGAGCCACCAGCAATTACAGCTGCAAGTCTCTTGGGGTATGTCTCTATCTGCTTAAAGACATCTAGCCACTGGGATTTCTGCCCATTCTTCAAGGCAAAACTGCTCCAGCTCCTTCAAGTTGGATGGGTTCCTCTGGTGTACAGCAATCTTTAAGTCATACCCCAGATTCTCAATTGGATTGAGGTCTGGGCTTTGACTAGGCCATTCCAAGACATTTAAATGTTTCACCTTAAACTACACGAGTGTTGCTTTAGCAGTTTGCTTAGGGTCATTGTCCTGCTGGATGGTGAACCTTCGTCCCAGTCTCAAATCTCTGGAAGTCTGAAACAGGTTTCCCTCAAGAATTTCCCTGTATTTAGAGCCATCCATCATTTCTTCAATTCTTACCGGTTTCCCAGTCCCTGCCGATGAAAAACATCCACAGAGCATGATGCTGCCACCACCGTGCTTCACTGTGGGGATGGTGTTCTCAGGGCGATGAGAGGTGTTGGGTTTGCGCCGGACAACGTTTTCCTTGATCGCCAAAAAGCAAAATGTTTGTCTCATCTGACCACAGTACGTCCTTCCATATGTTTGGGGAGTCTCCACATGCCTTTTGGCGAACACCAAACGGTGTTTGCTTATTTTTTTTTTGGCCACTCTTCCGTAAAGCCCAGCTGTGTGGAGTGTACGGCTTAAAGTGGTCCTATGGACAGATACTCCAATCTCCGCTGTGGAGCTTTGCAGCTCCTTCAGGTTTATCTTTAGTCTCTTTGTTGCCTCTCAGATTAATGCCCTCCTTGTCTGGTCCGTGAATTTTGGTGGGTGGCCCTCTCTTGGCAGGTTTGTTGTGGTGCCATATTCTTTCATTTTTTTAATAATGGATTTAATGGTGCTCCGTGGGATGTTGAAAGTTTCAGATATTTTTTATAACCCAACCCTTATCTGTATTTCTCCACAACTTTGTCCCTGACCTGTTTGGAGAACTCCTTGGTCTTCATGGTGCCGCTTGCTTGGTGGTGCCCCTTGCTTAGTGGTGTTGCAGACTCTGGGTCCTTTCAGAACAGGTGTACATTTACTGAGATCATGTGACAGAACATGTGACACTTAGATTGCACACAGGTGGACTTTATTTAACTAATTATGTGACTTCTGAAGATATTTGGTTGCACCAGATCTTATTTAGGGGCTTCGTAGCATATGCACGCACCGCCTTTCCATTACATGAAATCCAAATAAAAATCTATGCAAATTTCAGGTTGAAATGCAACAAAATAGGAAAAACGCCAAGGGGGATGAATACTTTTACAAGGCACTGTATGCCTATAGCATATTTTCATTTCCATTACAATAAAAAACCTTACAGTGTAATCCATTTCATCAACTTTATTTGTAGATTCGATTAGTAATTGAATTATAGTAAATAATAAAGTTCAGTTACAGCTTCTTTGACAAAGTAGAAATAAAATAGATTACAATAATAATATAACCAGTCAGGTGCGCAGGGGGATTTATTTGCTGTTATCCTAAACAAAATCACCAGTGCATGGATAATTGTAAAGGATGAATTGCATGAAGAAATATTTGTGGAAATATATTAATGACAAGATATAAAAACAGTCATCTTTTGATTGTATTGGACACTGTATTGTGCCCTTATACCCATGCCTTTACATGTGAATCAATTACGTATTTTATTTATGCTTGGGGTCTACAGTCAGCACACAGCTTCGGGGCTTTGTGTGAGCAAGCCTCACAAACAAATCAGTTGCACTGCACACAGTTTTCATGGGCCTTGTTCTCTCTTGCTTCCTGTGTACCTTCATGTACACCTGTGGAGTACATTTCTGCTTCTGTGTTTTGCGCAGAGGAGGGCAGCTCCCTCCTTTGTTTGTTCACTGTCTTCTTTGCAATCAACTTGTCTGCCAGAGAAATTGATGTGAAGAAGATGTCCATGGTCACATTTCTTCCTTTGCCCATGTAAGGCTTTTCCCCTGTAAGGTTCCACAGGTCTCAAAACCACAGTCTCAGACAGTCTCTCACCCGCTGGCCTGTTGTCATCTTTCCCCTGATATGGAAAGCCATTGAGCAAGCATTTGGTTTCGACATCAGCGGCTAACCAAAACTTAACTGAAGTCACATGCACCTGATTCTATCTCCCATTCATTCATTCATTGACGACAGAATAGCATATCAAAATGTTACGTTTATTATGCTACTAGTTTTTGATTATAGTAGTCAGAGCAATGCTGGTCTGCTGGCAAATGGTCATGTGCTGAATGCATGGACAGCTCGGATATTCTTGTAAAAAGAGCAATTTGGAAAAAGAGCTGCACCTCTGGAATTTTGAGAGTTATTTGACAAGGTACGTGTCATAGAAACTGCAGAATATGCTCTTTCAGATACTATATAGAAATCACAATGTTTTACCTGCATGTGACTCTGAGGGAGTATTTGATAAAGGGATGCCCCTTTCCCTGCATCTGTCAATTACAAGATGCATCCATCTCTTCATGTACAATTTGACATATGATAGGTCTAATATTGTCCCTCATCAGATTATTGTCAATTTAATCTTGTCTGTAGGGTAACTCTTACAATGTGTGAAATTAGTTTCGGTATAGTTTAGGTGTAGTTTCGATGGGCCGGCTGTGCCAGTTGACTGGCATCATTTGTTTCTCACTCATCAACATGGAGTCAAGGATATGTTTTGCATTATTCTAAAGGCATACTGCAACTTGTAGCATGTTTTCGTTTCCCTTACAGTACATTTGATTAGTAATAGAGTTATAGTAAATAACAGTCCCATAACACCTTCTTTTTACAAAGTAAAATATAAAAGAGAATGTAATCAACCTGTATGGCGCGCTGTGAAATCATTAAATTGAGCGCCAACCTTGATAAATAGGCATAACACAAACTCATCATCACACTATTGTTTTTCTAAATTAAATCAACCTCTTCACCCTCATCATTCAGTTAGACCTAATTTAAATTATATTGTGAAGTAACTTGCACAATTACTGCCCATTCCATCCATTTGTCATTCATGCAGTGGGCTGGTTTTGTTTGCTTCGCTGGATAGAGTCAAGGAGATGTTTTGCATTATTCTAAAGGCCTACTGCAACATATAGCATGTTTTCTTTCCCATACAATACATTTGATTAGTAATAGTTATAGTAAATAAAACACCAGATTTTTACAAAGTAAAACGTAAAAGAGAATGTTATCAACCAGCAATGCATAAATGGTTGAGTAATTTGCTGCTGATAAATAACACAAACTCATCATTACACTATTGTATTTCTAAATTAAATGAACCTCCCTCCTTTATCATTCAGTTAGGCCTAATTTAAATTCAATTTTGAAGTAAGGTGCACAATTATCGCCTATTCCTCCATTTGTCATTCCTTCAGTGAGGAGAGAGAGATGCAGTAGCGCCTGGATGGGTACCAACGTCCTACAGCACATTGTCTTGGAGCCTGGCTGGGTATCAACGTCCTACAGCACATTGTCTTGGAGCCTGGCTGGGTATCAACGTCCTACAGCACATTGTCTTGGAGCCTGGCTGGGTACCAATGTCCTACAGCACATTGTCTTGGAGCCTGGCTGGGTATCAACGTCCTACAGCACATTGTCTTGGAGCCTGGCTGGGTACCAATGTCCTACAGCACATTGTCTTGGAGCCTGGCTGGGTACCAACGTCCTACAGCACATTGTCTTGGAGCCTGGCTGGGTACCAACGTTCTACAGCACATTGTCTTGGAGCCTGGCTGGGTACCAACATCCTACAGCACATTGTCTTGGAGCCTGGCTGGGTACCAATGTCCTACAGCACATTGTCTTGGAGCCTGGCTGGGTACCAATGTTCTACAGCACATTGTCTTGGCAGGTTAAGTTAGGGAATAGGTGTGAAAAGAAACAGGTAAAAAGGCTAAAATCTTTTCTGTTTGTGATTTCAATAATCTGACAAATGAGCACTGTAAAATACAAACATTTAGGAAAAGTCAGGGAAGGAGCAGGACATAGCTTTTTTGGGGGGCAGATTTTATTTTATTTACAAAATCAAACATCAGTGGCCGTTGGCTTATGGCGGTTCTAGTGTTAAGGTGTTTTCGGAAGATAGGCAGGGACTCTGCTGTCCTAGCTTCAGGGGGAAGCTGGTTCCACTATTGGAGTGCCAGGACAGAGAAGAGCTTAGACTGGGCTGAGCGGCATATACCCTCTCGTAGGGGTGGGAGGACCAAGAGACGAGAGGTGGCAGTATGGAGTGCTTGGATTGGGGTGTAGGGTTTGAGCATAGCCTGAAGGTATGGAGTGGCAGTTCTTCTTGCTGCTCTGTATGTAAGCACCATATTCTTGTAGGGGATGCGAGCTTCGACTAGAATCCAGTGGAGTGTGCCTAGGAGTGGGACGACTAAGTTTCAGGGTTTGATGGCACAAACAGGGAGCCTAGCAAACAACGAGATGCACTAGTCCAGACAGGATATGAGGAGTGCCTGGATTAGGACCTGTGCCACTTCCTGTCTGAGGTAGGTTCGTACTCTACGGATGTTGTAGAGAGCATGAACCTGCAGGAGCGAGTCACTGCTTTCATGATTGCGGAGAACGACAGGGCGTTGTCCAGGGTCACGCCAAGGTTATTTGCACTCTGGGAGGAGAGACCATGGAGTTGTCAACTTTGATGGAGAGGTCTTGGAGCAGGCAGGCATTCCCCGGGAGGAAGAGAAGCTCCATCTTGTCGAAGTTGAGCTTGAGGTGGTGGGCCGACATCCAAGCTGAGATATTTCCCAGGCATGCAGATTGCCACTGATAGGAGATACCATGTGAGGAGATTATGGAGCCGAGTGACTTGGTGTAAAGAGAGAAGAGGAGAGCACCAAGAACGCTGGGGGACACCAGTAGTGAGAGTACATTGTGCAGACACAGATCCTCTCCACGTTACCTGGTAGGAGCGGCCTGCCAGGTAGGATGCAATTCAAGACAGAGCCCGAGACGTCCAGACCTGAGAGGGTGGAGAGGAGGATCTGATGGTTCATGGTGTTGAAGGCAGCAGATAGATCTAGGAGGAAGAGAACAGAGGAGAGAAAGTCAGCTTTTGAAGTGTGGATAGCCTCCGTGACACAGAGAAGAGCAGTCTCGGTTGAAATGGTTGACAAAGTTGTCCACAGAGAGGGAGGAGGGAGGGGGTGGAGAATTAAGGAGGAAGGAGAAGGTGGAAAAATAGTTTCTTAGGTTTAGAGGCAGAAGCTTGAAGTTTAAAGTGATAGAAAGTGACTTTAGCAGCGGATGCAGAGGAAGAGATGGTAGAGAGGAGGGTTTGAAAGGACGATAGGTCCTCCGGAAGTTTAGTTTTCCTCCATTTTTGCTCAGCTGCCCGCAGCCCTGTTCAGTAAGCTCGCAATGAGTCACTCAGCCATGGAGCAGGAGGGGAGGGCCGAGCCGGCCTGGAAGAAAGGGGACAGTGTGAGTCAAAGGATGTGGAAAGGGAGAAGAGTCAGTGGCAGAATCAGGAGACAGGAGGGGGATAGATTTAGCAGAAGGGAGAGAAGATAGGATAGAAGAGGAGAGAGTAGTGTGCCCTCATACACACACACACAAACACTCAGGTTCCAGGTCTATATATATATATATACACACGAGCACACATACACACACGTGCACACACACACAGCATGCCAGGGACGTGTGTGTGTGTCGGTGGTGGTCTGTGCTTAGCGGCCCGGGGCCATTCATTCCTGGAGAGTGGTGGGCAGGGCCGGCAAGCAGAGATTTATGAGGCAGACAGCTGTAGATGATTAATATGTGTGTCACCCAGGGCCCCACTCACACACACACACATACACACACACACACACACACACACACCAAGCAGGGGCAACGGTCGTTCACTTTGCAACTTGGGTCGCCTCCGTGGAGCACGATGTGGTGTCTAGGTGTTTGTATGTGTGTGTGTGTGTGCCGAACTGTGTTGGTGGCTGAAAAGGTGTATATGGACGCAGTATTGGTTATACCCCTGTGTCATTTCACATTCACACAGATAGTGTTTTGAAGTCTGTCTTTCTCTCTCTCTAGCTCTCTTTCTCTCGATCTCTCTATCTCTCTGTCAGTCAGTCTGTCTGACTCTCTTTCTCTTTCTCTCTCTTGCTCTCTCTCTCTCTCTCTCTCTCTCTCTCTCTCTCTCTCTCTCTCTCTCTCTCTCTCTCTCTCTCTCTCTCTCTCTCTCTCTCTCTCTCTTGCCTAGTTAAATAAAAGTTACATTTTTTTTTAAAGCAAACAAAAGTGAAATAAACAATAAAATGAACAGTAAACATTACACTCACAGAGGTTCCAAAAGAACAAAGACATGTCAAATGTCATACTATATCTATATACAGTGTTGTAATGATGTGCAAATAGTTAAAGTAAAAAAGGGAAAATAAATAAGCATAAATATGGGTTGTATTTACAATGGTGTTTGTTCCAAAATTGGGTTTGTTTTCGAATTCTTTGTGGTTCTGTGTAATCTAATCTGTGTAATCTGTGTTTCTAATATGGTCATACATTTGGTGGGAGGATATTAATATTAATATTACCTGTGGCGCTGATGTTTAGGCTGTGGTGTTTAGGCTGTGGTTTGTGTGCTCTAGGGCAACGGTGTCTAGATGGAATTTGTATTTGTGGTCCTGGCAAATTGACTTTTGACACAATCTTTTGTCTTACTGAGATTGACCTCAGGTTCCAGGTCTGACAGAATCTGTGCAGACAATCTAGGTGCTGATGCAGGTCCTCCTTGGTTGGGGACGGAAGCACCAGATCATCAGAAACTCTCTCTCTCTCTCTCTCTCTCTCTCTCTCTCTCTCTCTCTCTCTCTCTCTCTCTCTCTCTATGAGCTGTGTCTCTTTCTCTCTCTCTCTCTCTCTCTCTCTCTCTCTCTCTCTCTCTCTCTCTCTATGAGCTGTGTCTCTTTCTCTCTCTCTCTCTCTCTCTTTCTCTCTCTCTCTTTCTCTCTCTATGAGCTGTGTCTCTTTCTCTCTCTCTTTCTCTCTCTCTCTTTCTCTCTCTTTCTCTCCCTCTCTCTCTCTCTCCCTCTCCATCTCTCTCCGTATCTCTCTTTCTCTCTTTTGGAGTGTCTGGTAGAGGAGATAACAGCCTGATGATCATTCCTGTCTCATACTCAAACACTGGTCATTTTTTATTTCTACATTACACATAATTCACAGACAGCTACACATGCAGACACGCACACACATGGACACACACACGCATGGACACACACACATGGACACACACACGCAGACACACACACGCGTGGACACACACACATGAACACAAACATAATCCGTCGCTCTCACACACACACGTCTCTGAATCAGTCCTGTGGGCATACCTATTTAATCTCATGTCACACAGACGATATTGATGTACAGTGTTGTGTTCCTTCTCCTGTATGTTATACATGATATTGAATAGAAGGATGTATGTGCACAAATCAGAGATCACTCACACTCACTATCAGTAAGATTCAGTCGTGATGCTCTATTAAGCTGGGTGACCTGACCTTTGTCAAGCTGCACTCTGTTGTTTGTGGTTTGACTCGCTAAAAGAGACTTGTCATCTTGTCAAGGTTTTCCCTCCTCTAGCTGATCACTATTTGTATCCAACAGTAATATCACAGATGATACAATGAGACAGATATTTCACCGGATGTATAAATGTGAAGCATCCGTTTGGCGTTTCTGATTCACTACGTAATACGGAGATGAGAGGAAGCTCAGTGACCGGCAGGGGGAGAAGATGGAGCTAGATGGATTTTGACCAACATTCTGCACATTTTCTCATCGATGAAACATTTGATCTCCGTTCAATTTTCTTTTTGCAAAACTAGAATCTGTAACTACACATCAGAATCAGTGGACTACATTTTGTAGACTTTACCCTTTGCCAAAGTTGCTGTTTAGAAGGAGTGCACTGGCGAATTGACTTCACAGACTAGGAATTCTCGAATGGAAATATGCAAATAAATGCTAGAACGTGCCAATAGGATCTCACTAGCTCGTGCTTGTCTCTGCCCACCTCCTTTCTGCTCTGCCCTCTATGGTTGATTTGCTCCCATTGGAAACCACAGGCTCTGGTCGATCTTGGGTTAGTTACAAATATACTTTGGTAGTTTATTCAGCTTTCTATCAGCAGGCAATTGGAGGAATGGGATTGTGTAGCTACTGTACTGGTACAATCAACTGTTCCGTGAGCTAGGTACTGTAGGCTACGATGCCATCACTTAATTTCACATGTGTCTGTACAGATTGGCTTTCAGTCATTTCCCTCTGTCAACATCTTATCTGTAATCAGTCCTACTGGCGGGTTTGGTGTTAGAATATTAACTATTGAAGGGAAGGGTAAGGCTACTGTGTATCATATTGCATAGATATTAAAGAGATAGTAGTCTAAGGAGAATGCTTAAAGAGAGGCTCCTTGTGTTTTTAATAAATACGTTATGATGAAATGCATTTGACATTCAGAGAAGTTACCCAGACAGACAGACAGACAGACACAAACAGAAAGACAGACAGACACCAACAGAAAGACAGATCGACACACACACAGACAGACAGAAAGACAGACAGACACACACAGAAAGACAGACAGACGCAAACAGAAAGACAGACACACACACCGACACACAGACACAAACAAACAGACAGAAAGAATGAGAGAGGGGAGTTGAAATGTCACCGGGCACTGCCTGACGCCTCATTACTGCCACGGCAGGAATTAGCTATCTGACATTGTACGTTGACATCCGCCACCACTCCAGATGAAAACGCCGCCCCTGCGACCAAATTGCAAAGTATCAATTTGTGTCACACACACGGAGACGTCTAAGTGTCTAGCGGCATGTGATGTCTGGAAATTACATAAACACTGTCTGAAAATTGATTTAGATCATGAAAAATGCATCAGATCAACAACACGGATACACGACAACAACACACACAACAGTGATAATATTGCAAATAAGGATAATCATTGTCCAATCAGCGCGGGGGGATTTGCAGTCCTGTAGCTGGGTTCTGTTCAAAGTTGTAGTGAGAGGGCCACGGGTGACAACAAGGTTGTAGTGAGAGGGCCATGGGTGACAGCTACAGAAAGGGATTTTGAGCGGAGCATGTTGGTTGTTTAGTCTGGGTACTTCAGGGGACAGTTGGACAGCTTTATTGTTATAGAGTTTGTATATTGTTTTTATTCATTATCGCATTGATAAACTGCTGCTAATTAAAAAAAAATATATAGAAAATTGACAGGAAGTTATACTGAGACTAGGGTCTATTTTACAGATGAGTCCTGCATAAATACAACAAACACATGCAATATACAATATTCAAAATGACAAATTATGAAAAATAGACACATTTATCAACATAGTCAGGTTCAGATTAATGATCAGAGACCTCTAAGGGGGACCAGAACATCTCATTTCAGAGAGCTCTGAAAAAAAAATAAAAATAACTAAAAGCAGCTTTACCCAACTCTGTGGAGACCGAAGGGGCCTCCAGTATTATCCGAGCCTAAGACCGGATTTGGTCGTTTGTAAGTCTAAATTTAATTAAAGATCGTAGATACATAGGAGATTTCTGCATGAGTGCTTTGTAGATAAACACAAGAAAATGCTGCTCACTCCTTACATACTGTCACGTCCTGGCCATAGAGAGCCCTCTGGGTTTACTATGAAGCCCCTAAATAAGATCTGGTACGACCAATTACCTTCAGAAGTCACAGAATAAGTTAAATAAAGTCCACCTGTGTGCAATCTAAGTGTCACATGATCTGTCAAAGGATCTCAGTATATTTACACCTGTTCTGAAAGGCCCCAGAGTCTGCAACACCACTAAGCAAGGGGCACCACCAAGCAAGCGGCACCATGAAGACCAAGGAGCTCTCCAAACAGGTCAGGGACAAAGTTGTGGAGAAGTACAGATCATGATCACTTTGAACATCCCATGGAGCACCATTAAATCCATTATAAAAAATGCAAAGAATATGGCACCACAGCAAACCTGCCAAGAGAGGGCCGCCCACCAAAACTCACGGACCAGGCAAGGAGGCATTAATCAGAGAGGCAACAAAGAGACAGAAGATAAACCTGAAGGAGCTGCAATACTCCAATCTCCACTGTGGAGCATCTGTCCATAGGACCACTTTAAGCTGAACACTCCACAGAGCTGGGCTTTTTGGAAGAGTGGACAGAAAAAAATAAGCAAACATGTTTGGTGTTCGCCAAAAGGCATGTGGGAGACTCCCCAAACATATGGAAGAAGGTACTCTTGTCAGATAAGACTAAAATTGAGCTTTTTGGCCATCAAAGAAAATGTTATGTTTGGTGCAAACCCAACACCTCATCACCCCGAGAACACAATCCCCACAGTGAAGCATGGTGGTGGCAGCATCATGCTGTGGGTATGTTTTTCATCGGCAGGGACTGGGAAACCTGTTCAGAATTGAAGGAATGATGGATGGCTTCTTGAGGGAAACCTGTTTCAGTCTTCCAGAGATTTGAGACTGGGATGGAGGTTCACCTTCCAGCAGGACAAGGACTCTAAGCACACTGCTAAAGCAACACTTGAGTGGTTTAAGGAGAAACGTAAATGTATTGGAATGGCCAAGTCAAAGCCCAGACCTCAATCCAATTGAGAATCTGTGGTATGACTTAAAGATTGCTGTACACCAGCGGAACCCATCCATCTTGAAGGAGCTGGAGCAGTTTTGCCTTGAAGAATGGGCAACAATCCCAGTGGCTAGATGTGCCAAGCTTATAGAGACATACCCCAAGAGACTCGCAGCTGTAATTGCTGCAAAAGGTGGCTTACAAAGTATTGAACTTTGGGAGGGGTGAATTGTTATGCACGCTCAAATTTTCAGTTTTTTTGTCTTATTTCTTGTTTGTTTCACAATAAAAAATATTTTGCATCTTTAAAGTAGTAGACATGTTGTGTAAATCAAATGATACACACCCCCCAAAAATGCATTTTAATTCCAGGTTGTAAGGAAACAAAATAGAAAAAGTGCCAAGGGGGGTGAATGCTTTCGCAAGCCACTGTATACTCCCCTTGTCCTAAGGCTCAAAATTTACTTCACTAAACCCCTAAATAAAGCAGCTTAAAACATCTTAAGGATCCAACCCTTTTTTTGAATTTGATCCTAAAATGACATACCAAAATCTAACTGCCTGTAGCTCAGGCCCTGAAGCAAGGATATGCATATTCTTGGTACCATTTGAAAGGAAACACTTTGAAGTTTGTGGAAATGTGAAAGGAATGTAGGAGAATATAGTACAATCGATCTGGTAAAAGACAATAAAGAAAAAAACAACCATTCTTTAGTATTTTTTGTACCATCATTTTGAAATGCAAGAGAAAGGCCATAATGTATTATTCCAGCCCAGGTGCAATTTAGATTTTGGCCACTGGATGGCAGCAGTGTATGTGCAAAGTTTTAGTGTGATCCAATGAACAATTGCTTTACTGTTACATTTTTTTGTCAAGACTGCCCAAATGTGCCTCATTTGTTTATTAATAACTTTTCATGTTCAAAATTGTGCACTCTCCTCAAACAGTAGCATGGTATTCTTTTATTGTAATAGCTACTGTAAATTGGACTGTGCAGTTAGATGAACAAGAATTTAAGCTTTCTGCCAATATCAGATATGTCTATGTCCTGGGAAATGTTCTTGTTACTTACAACCTCATGCTAATCGCATTAGCCTACGTTAGCTCAACCGTCCCTTGGAAGGGACACCGATCCCGAAGATGTTCTACCTACTCTTCCAATTTATTTAGTCTCGTAAATAAAAATTAAAATTCCTTATTTGTGGCACTGAAGTAATTTGCGATCGACTGGGTTTTTGCAGCTCCGGAGCTAATGACTATTCAGAATGAAAACATAGTAATTGACTGTTGATTATATTGTTGAAGAATATAACTTGTACATTTCTAAACTAAATGTAATTTGAGAGTGGTTGCATTTCTCCAGCCCCATCCCTCAGCTTTTTACCGAAACAAAGGCGGGAAGGCGGCTTTGTTTTTGTTTCAAATGCTGACTGTTTTAATAAATATCCAATAGGCGACATAGGCAACAAGTATTATTGTTAGCGAGTCCTAGGCAACAAAGCTAGTTGGTGATGTTAATAGTTACATTTTCGTTGATGGCACATGAGTGGAAGAACTGACCATGGTCTTGGTCCTGGTTGGTGACAGGAGTGGAAGAACTGTCCATGGTCTTGGTCCTGGTTGTTGACAGGAGTGGAAGAACTGACCATGGTTCTGGCGCTGGTTGGTAACATTTTCCATATGCTTATTTCCCTCAAATTTAGTGCACAAATTTGTTAACATCCTTCTTAGTTAGCATTTGTCTTTTGCCAAGATAATCCATCCACCTGACAGGTGTGGCATATCAAGAAGTTGATTAAACAGCATGATCATTACACAAGTTCACCTCGTGCTGGGGCCAATAAAAGACCTCTCTAAAAGGTGCAGTTTTTTTCACACAACACAATGCCACAGGAGCATGCAATTGGCATGCTGACTGCAGGAATGTCCACTAGAGCTACTGCCAGAAAAATGAATGTTAATTTCTGCATGACAATGCATGGCCCCATGTCACAAGGATCTGTACACAATTCCCGGAAGCAGAAAATGTCCCAGTTCTTCCATGGCCTGCATACTCACCAGATGTCACCCATTGAGCATGTTGGTGATGCTCTGGACAGCGTGTTCCAGTTCCCGCCAATATTCAGAAACTTTGCACAGTCCATAGATTAGGGCCTAATTTATTCCTTTCAATTGACTGATTTCCTTATGAACTGTAGCTCAGTATAATCTTTGAAATTGTTGCATGTTGCGTTTATATTTTTTGTTCGATATAATTTAAAGCAATGTCATGTTACTGTGTATCTACAGATAAGTCAAAGCCTAATATTGCTATGCATGTACATCCCTCTGCATGTACATCCCTCAGTGTAAAGTTAGTAGAGTGATCCACAGCACATTGCTCAGGTTCTACCCAGAGCTATTTGGAAAGCTGGGCCAAGTTTTATCATTTTAAATATTTTTCTTATTGTATACACTACCTTTCAAAAGTTTGGGTTCACTTTGAAATGTCCTTTTTGTCCATTTAACTACTTAGGGAGTAGTGGGGCACATAGTCATCAAAAGCTCTGCTTCTTGGGAATATCACAGCGTTGTCAGATTTCAAAAAGGCTTTACGGCGAAAGCACAACATTTGATTGTTTGAGGGTAGCACTTCCAATATTTTACCATTAGCATAAATTCATAAACCATCGCGGTTCACACAAAACACATTTCACAGCGAAAACAAATCCCTTACCTTTTGAAGAAGAAGATTTTGTTAGAAAAAGTCATTTATTATATCCATAAATCTCTGTTTGGTTGGCGCGCGTTATGTTCATAAAATACTGCGTCCACTCGTCCATTGAACCGTGAAGAGAACTCGTTCAACCTACACCTATACACTTGTCCAAGAACAATCAAACATCATTGATAATGTATCCTTAGGAACAGTTTTATGTATATTTACTATAATATTTCAACCGGATTATAAACTGGATGATAGGAAAGGAAAAAAACACAGCGCGCGGGAGCCCGTGAACGCGCATCCTCTTCTGTTTACATCCGATGACTATTTCGAAATTCTTCTTCTATTACCATCCAGAGCAACTAAACATCATCAAACACTGTCTAGAGACTGTTGACATCCAGTGGAAGCAATAGGTACTGCAATCTTACTCCTATATATGTCTGTAGGGGAGGGGTTCAAAATGAGGCAATGTGTCAAAAACACTTTTTCCAGGACAGAAATTCCTCGGGTTTTCGCCTGTTATATCAGTTCTGTTATACTCACAGACAATATTTTAACTTAGAAACTTCAGAGTGTTTCCTATCCAATAGTACTAAGGATGTGCATATCCTATTTTCTGGGCCTGAGTGGGAGGCATTTTACTTTGGGCACACCAGACTCTCCAAAACCGTCACCTCGGGAGCCGCTCCCTAAGAAGTTAAATAACATAAAATTGATCAGAAATTTATCAGAAATACACCAGTCTCAACGCCAACAGTGAAGAGACGACTCCGGGATGCTGGCCTTCCAGGCAGAGTTGCAAAGAAAATAAATGCCATATCTCAGACTGGTCAATTATAATAAAAGATTAAGAACACACACTGGACAGAAGAACTCTGCCTAGAAGGCCAGCATCCCAGAGTCGCCTCTTCACTGTTGACGTTGAGACTGGTGTTTTTCTGGTACTATTTAATGAAGCTGCCAATTGAGGACTTGTGAGGTGTCTGTTTCTCAAACTGTCCTCTTGCTCAGTTGTGCACCGGGGCCTCCCACTCCTCTTTATATTCTGGTTAGAGACAGTTTGCACTGTTCTGTGAAGGGAGTAGTACACAGCGTCGTACCAGATCTTCAGTTTCATAGCAATTTCTCGCATGGAAAAGCCTTCATTTCTCAGAACAAGACTAGACTGATGAGTTTCAGAAGAAACTACCTTGTTTCTGGCCATTTTGAGCCTGTAATCGAACCCACAAATGCTGATGCTCCAGATACTCAACTAGTCTAAAGAAGGCCAGTTTTATTGATTCTTTAATCAGAACAACAGTTTTCAGCTGTGCTAACGTAATTGCAAAACAGTTTTCTAATGATCAATTAGCCTTTTAAAATGATAAACTTGGATTAGCTAACACAATGTGACATTGGAACACATGAGTGATGGTTGCTGGTAATGGGCCTCTGTATGCCTATGTAGATGTTCCATTAGAAATCAGCTGTTTCCCACTACAATAGTAATTTACAACATTAACAATGTCTACACTGTATTTCTGATCAATTTAATTATTTTAATGGGAAAAAAATAGCTTTTCTTACAAAAACAAGGAATTTTCTACGTGGCCCCAAACTTTTGAACGGTAGCGTACATTCAGTTTCATAGCATTTGTTTTATATTCCCCATGATATGTTAATGGAGAGTCAACATGTCTGCCATAGAATGTTGTCGTGTCATGTAAATGCATCATAATGCAGAAACCTCAATGTCCTACCTCTCTAAATACATGTCTCTGGCTCTACCACCCCCATAGCTGTATTTTACTGTCAGCTCTGGTTAGGTCATAACTGGAGGGACATTGTCATGTCTGACTGCTTATTTGTGTGTGTGTGTGTGTGTGTGTGTGTGTCTGTCTCTATGTGTGTGTCTGTTAAGGTTAGAATTAGTGTTAGGGTTAGAATTACATTAAGGGTTAGTTTTTTGGGTTAAGTTTAGGGTTAAGGTTAAGGTAAGGCTAAGAGTACGGGTTAGGTTTAGGGTTAGGGGTTAGAAAAACATGATTTTGAATGGGACTGAATTGTGTGTCCCCACAAGGTTAGCTGTACAATACTGTGTGTGTGTGCTATAGGAACACTGCCAGAATGTGAGAAGTAGACTAGCCACGGTAATCTGCCCTCTGTTCCTTTACGTTACTCTGGAATGGGGCGGAAGGAGCTATTTTTGACCAATTTAAAGCCTTTAAGCTAGCATCATCACAAAATGGCCGATGTTTTCAGTTTTTATTGTAGCTGTTTCTGTCTTGTTGACACACAAACATGCACACTAGTTTAAGATGCCTGTTTCAGTGTCATCTTATTCTAGTTTCTTGGTACTACATTAATAACTGTAATTGTCAGTATCATTATCATTATTACTAAGACAATAGTGCAGCTGGCTGTGGATACAGTGTCTTACTAGAAAGTTAAAAGAGTGATCCACAGCACATTGCTCAGGTTCTACCCAGAGCCATTTGGAAAACTGGGCTATGTTTAACAATTTTTTGTGTTTTTCTTATTATATATATTTAGTTTCATAGCATTTGTTTCATATTCCCCTTGTTGTGTTAATTATTAGGATGATAGTGCAGCTGGATGTGGATACATTGTGTTTTCCTGGTGTTGTAGATGTTTAGAGTGAACACTTTAACCTCAGTGTGGTAAAGCTTCTGCCAAGTACGTATTCATGATCGCTGGGATAAACCCTCTGTATCCGGAAAGGCTGAGAGCATTACACACACACACACATACACACACACACACACACACACGGATCACGATGGCGCGGAAGAACATGGCTGACGTTTTACATTCTCCCAACCAATTGTGCTATTTTGTTAGTTTTTTTGCGTTTTGTGTACATAATGTTGATGCTACCGTCTCTTATGACTGCCTTTTGCCTGAAGAAAAGATGCAGGAAAGGGGACGCAGATCGGGCAGCCTTCTGAGAATCCGTAGGCGAGCGAGTAAACTCCCACTGCCATTCGTTCTTCTTGCTAACGTGCAATCATTGGAAAATAAAATTGATGACCTACGATTAAGTTTATCCTACTAACGGGACATTAAAAACTGTAACATCTTATGTTTCACAGAGACGTGGCTGAACGACGATACGGACAATATAGAGCTAGCAGGATTTTCCATGCCCCGGTCAGAACAGAGACGCTACCTCTGGTAAGACGAGGGGTGGTAAGACGAGGTTTTCGTGGTGTGTGCCTATTTGTCAATAACAGCTGGTGCGCGATGTCTAATATTAAAGAAGTCTCAAGGTATTGCTCGCGTGAGGTAGACTACCTCATGATAAGCTGTAGACCACACTATCTACCTAGAGAGTTCTCATCTGTATTATTTGTAGCTGTCTATTTACCACCACAGACCGATGCTGGCACTAAGACCGTTCTCAACCAACTCTATAAGGCCATAAGCAAAGAAGAAAATGCTCACCCAGAAGCGGTGCTCCTAGTGGCCGGGGGACTTTAATGCAGGCAAATTTAAATCAGTTTTACAAAATTTTTACCAGCATGTCACATGTGCAACCAGAGAAAAAAAAATCCTAGACCACCTTTACTCCACACAGAGATGCATACAAAGCTCTCCCCCGCCCTCCATTTGGCAAATCGGACCATAATTATATCCTCCATAATCTGAAGCAGGAAGTACCAGTGACTCGCTCAGTATGGAAGAGATCAGATGGCGCGGATGCAATGCTACAGGACTGTTTTGCACAGACTGGTATATGTTCTGTGATTCAGTGACCATATGTACATATCCCAACCAGAAGCCATGGATGGATTGCAGGCAACATCTGCATCAAGCTAAAGGCTAGAGCTGCCGCTTTCAAGGAGCGGGACACTAATCTGGACGCCTATAAGAAAACCCGCTATGCCCTCAGACGAACTATCAAACAGGCAAAGCGTCAATACAGGATTAAGATTGAATCCTACTTCACCAGCTCTGCCCCTCGTCGGATGTGGCAGGGCTTGAAAACTATTACGGACTACAAAGGGAAACCCAGATGCGAGCTGCCCAGTGACGCGAGCCTACCAGACGAACTAAATGCCTTCTATGCTATCTTCGAGGCAAGCAACACTGAAGCATGCACAAATTAACTCAACTAACCTGTACCCAAACACACTGACTCGGTACCGGTGGCCCCTATATAGAGCCTCGTTATTGTTATTCTTATTCTTATTGTGTTACTTTTTATTATTAATTTTTATTTTAGTTTACTTGGTATATATTTTCTTAACTCTTCTTGAACTGCACTGTTGGTTAAGGACTTGTAAGTAAGCATTTCACGGTAAATGTGACAAATAAAGTTTTTGATTTGATTTCACACACACACAGACACACACACATATGCACACGCACACGTATGCATGAAAACACGGTGATGCATGCACATGCACGCACATGCGTACACACATACAGAAACACATAGACACACACCCACACACATACTGTAGACACTCACACATAGACACACACACACACAAAGACACACACACATAGACACACACACACACATAGAACCACACACAGACACATTATGTAGACACACACACATAGACACACACACACACAGCACATAGGGCCCTCAGGCATCTGAGGGATGAGTTGATTTACTGTCAAATTTGCCAGATTATCAATAATCTCACACAGACCCCAATCTACACAGACAGCTGTGTACTCACTCACACACCCAGAGAGAAAGAGGTTGTGTGTGTGTGTGCGTTTTTTCATGCTTGCATGTTTGTGTGTGTGTGTGTGTGCGCACGGGTGTGTATGCACGCTCGTGCTCGTGCTCTGCTCGTAATAGGCTACCCAAGAAAGTGAGAGGGGCTTCTGTTCTGCCCAGAGAATTAGAGAAAAATACTTCAATTTTCCACTTGAGCAGATTTCAATTTACACACACATTCCCCTCTGTCTGGCTGTCCTCTGGGTTATTGACAGCATCAAGACTGCTGTGATAAAATATTAGCCACTTAGTGGGACTTTGTTTTGCACTGTTAAGGACACTTACTCACAGAATGGAGTGGTTGGCTGTAGTGAACTGTCACTGTTGTCACTGGTGGGTGTAACTCTCTGGTGATGGATCTAATTCCCAAATAGGTAGTTTTTTTTGTTTACGGAGAAACTCTAAGAGGTGCTCAATAATTCTTAAGGTTGTGTGGTGCCTATACACATTGTGTGTTCGTTTGTGTGTGTGTTTGTGTGTGGCAGACAGGTCTAGGGCCGGAGCATTACATAAGACTCTCAAAGCAACCAATGGCAGCTACTCTGTCCCTCTAACCTTTAAAACAAAGAGCTGGGCCACCATAACTGTGTGTGTATGAGTGCACTCCTGCGTATCTGTGTGGGTGTGTGTGTGTTTGCGCACGTTCCTGTGTGTGTGTGTGCGCATGCTCCTGCGTGTGTGTACGTGATCGCTCCTGTTCGTGTGTCTACCATCATTTTGTGGAGCCATTAGCATCGTTATCAGTGAGAGCAGAACCAGATACGTTTGTCAGCCCACTGAGAGTCAATTACCTCAGTCAGAGACAGACATTGTTTGTCTGTGCGCCCTGGCCTATTGGTATTTAATACAGATATATTAATACAGCCGACTGACTGATCCCCATGAACTTTACCTGCCACTTCATGGAGAGACTACAAAAATCTGGAATTAACAAACGTTATCTTTGAGTGTTTTATTATGTATTTGTTTCTGATATAGATACTTAGGCCTAGATTCAATGTGATGGCCCCTTTTTGGCTATGCACCATCTAAAGGCAATGATATGGTCGTTGAGATCGAATTCAAAGTAAACGCTGCAGGGGGCGTCCCGAGTGGTGCAGCAGTCTAAGGCACCGCATCGCAGTGCTTGAGACGTAACTACAGACCCGGGTTCGTTCCCAGGCTGTGTCACAACCGGCCATGACCGGGAGTCCCATAGGGCGGCGTACAATTGTCCCAGTGTCTTCCGGATTAGGGGAGTGTTTGGCCGGGGGGGTCTTTACTTGGCTCATCATGCTCTAGCGACTCATTGTGGCGGGCCTGGTGTCTGCAGGCTGACTTCGGTTATCAGTTTAACTGTCTTTCCTCAGACACGTTGGTGCGGCTGGCTTCCGGGTTAAGCAGGCGCGTGTTAAGAAGTGTGGTTTGGCGTGTCGTGTTACAGAGGACGCATGACTCGACCTTCACCTCTTCCTTGCGATGAGAGAAGATCGCAATTGAACATCACAAAATTGGGGAGAAAAAAGAGGGAAAAATACCAAAAAATACAAAGACATAATTGCTGCAGTTGTCGGCTCATTCGGATATGACCTTTAAGTGTAAATCGCGCTATAACACGGATCTTCCGCCGTTCTAATTGAATCTAGCCTTTACTACATCACCAACCTTGTGAAGAAAAGTGGAACCTCTTCACACTGGCTAATATGTTTGATATTGCAACAAATGCAAAGTTGTTTGTTAACTTCTGCGAAATAGACATTACCAACAAAAATTATCGTCATTATCCTGAGTTCAGTCTAACTTGACCATAACCTAAACAAAGGATCATAAATTATATTTTCCCCCACCACCAATCTCTCCCTCCAGGTGGTCTACAAGAACAACGACATCCGTCTGGAGCTCTCCCGTCTGGCGCATATCGTGGACCCCAAGATGAAGATCCAGGGGGATGTGATGTTTAAGTGCGAGAACGTGGCCACCCTGGACCCTATCTCCTTCGAGACCCCCGAGGCCTACATCAGCCTGCCCAAGTGGAACACCAAGAGGATGGGCTCCATGTCCTTTGACTTCAGGACCTCAGAACCCAACGGACTCATCCTCTTCACCCACGGCAAGCCTCAGGAGCGCAAGGAGGCCCAACGCAGCCAGAAGAACACGAAGGTAAGACAATGAACGATTAATAAATCAAACAACACATAGATATATTCACCTCAGCCTGTGTATAAAGCTGTGTCTACACCTGTCAAATCTGTCACTAGTGTAAAGAGCAGTTGGGGTCAATTCCATTTAAATTTCAGTATATGTACTTCCAATTCTCTTCCATACTTTTCAATTTGAACAATATGGAATTAGAGTTGGAATTCTGTTTACTTTCTGAATTGACTGGAATTGAAATGAAACCCTGTTGAGAAGAAACAAAAAGGCTGTGTTCAAGGATTTATTGGGCTTATAGATCCTGTTTTGTATCTCAGGGGCTGTTGTACCCCAATGATGAACAAACACCTTGACCATCTCCCCCAGGTGGACTTCTTTGCGGTAGAGCTGCTGGATGGCAGTCTGTACCTTCTGTTGGACATGGGCTCAGGGACCATCAAGGTCAAATCCACCCAGAACAAGGTCAACGATGGAGCCTGGTACCACGTGGACATACAGAGGGACGGACGCTCAGGTGAGTCGTCTTACCTCAACAAGATCTCATCATTTCCCTTAGAAATTATGGATGAACATATTGTGGATGAAGGTACATTTTTGACATATTAATTCTGCGTGGTTACACGGTTAATTCCACGTGGGGTACAGAGTTAATACAGAAACAATTCAAAGATTAACAATGTAGTCATACATTCTGAGTGTTTAAGGTTAGGGCTATGTTTGGAGGAAGGCTTTAAACAAACTAAATGTAATATTACCATTACTTAGTATTCTCGTGGCTTTTTAGAGCATTGTGAACTGCCGAAGCGCAGTGGTATGAGCAGCGCGTTTCGGCTCCGAGCATCACGAGTTTACACTGGGCACTCTTTTTGTCACGACTTCCGCCGAAGTCGGTCCCTCTCTTTGTTCGGGCGGCGTTCGGCGGTCGACGTCATCGGCCTTCTAGCCATCGTCGATCCACTTTTCATTTTTCCATTTGTTTTGTCTTTGTTTCTACACACCTGGTTTCAATTCCCCAATTACATGTTCATTATTTAACCCTCTGTTTCCCCCATGTTTGTGTGCATGTTTATATTTCAAGTTGGTTATGATACGGCTGGTTGATTGTTTGCCGGGTTCTGTGTTTTACGCCAGTTATTTTTGTGAGACTGGTATGGTTCCTGCACCTTGCATCGTTTTGTGTTCTGGTGCTGTTGTCTTATTAAATACCTGGTCCACACATCTCTGCTATCTTGCGCCTGACTCACTGAACCAGTACCCACAATTCTTGACACTTTTTTTATTTTATTGTATTGTTATTTATGAATCTTTCACAGAGGAAGGAATACAGTGCCGTAGGAAAATATTCAGACTCCTTGACTTTTACGTTACAGCCTTATTCTAAAATTGATTAAAAATATTTTTCCCTCATCAATTTACACACAATACCACATAATGCCAATTTTTACAAATGTATTAAAAATGAAAACCTGAAATACTTCATCTATATAAGTATTCAGACCATTTGCTATGATGATCCTTGAGATGATTCTACAACTTGATTGGAGTCCATCTGTGGTAAATTTAATTGATTCGACATGGTTTGGAAAGGCACACACCTGTCTATATAAGGTCCCACAGTTGACAGAGAGCAACAACCAAGCCATGAGGCAGAAGGAATTGTCCGTAGAGCTCTGAGACAGGATTGTGTCGAGGCACAGATCTGGGGAAGGGTACCAAACAATGTCTGTAGCATTGAAGGTCCCCAAGAACACAGTGGCTTCCATCATTCTTAAATGGAAGAAGTTTGGAACAATCAATACTCTTCCTAGTGTATGGTCACTCTGCCAGAGCTCCAGAGTTCCTCTGTGGAGATGGGAGAGCCTTCCAGGACAACCATCTCTGCAGCAATCCACCAATCAGGCCTTTATGGTAGAGTGGCCAGACGAAAGCCACTCCTCAGTAAAACGTAAGACAGCCCGTTTGGAGTTTGCCAAGAGGCACTTAAAGGACTCTGACCATGAGAAACAAGATTCTCTGGTCTGATGTTACTAACATTTTACTCTTTGGCTTGAATGCCAAGTGTCACGTCTGGAGGAAACCTGGCACCATCCCTACAGTGAAGCATGGTGGTGGCAGCATCATGCTGTGAGGATGTTTTTCAGCGGCAGGGACTGGGAGACTAGTCAGGATGGAGGGAAAGATGAACTGAGCAAAGTACAGAGAGATCATTGATGAAAACCTGCTCCAGAGGGCTCAGGACCTCCGATTGGTTCACCTTCCAACAGGACAACGACCCTGAGTACACAGCCAAGACAATGCAGGAGTGGCTTCGGGACGAGTATATGAATGTCCTTGAGTGGCCCAGCCAAAGCCCAGACTTGAACCCGACCGAACATCTCGGGAGAGACCTGAAAATAGCTGTGCAGCGATGCTCCCCATCCAACCTGAGAGAGCTTGAGAGGATCTGCAGAGAATGGGAGAAACTCCCCAAATACAGGTGTGCCAAGCTTGTAACTATTTTTGCTTTGTCATTATGGGGTATTGTGTGTAGATTGATGAAGAAAAGGGCTTTTGAATAAGGCTTCATAACAAAATGTGGAAAAAGTCAAGGAGTCTGAGTACTTTCCGAATGCACTGTATATCGACATTCTCAGGACCCTTCTTACCTCTTACCTAATACCATGTTTCTGTCCCTCCTTAACGCTTTCATAGTATCCTGTTGCTGCCCATCCTTACCTAATAACCCGTTGCTGCCCCTCCTTACCTCTTATATAATGGCCTGTTTCTGCCCCTCCTTACCTCCTGTATATAATACCCTGTTGCTGCCCCTCCTTACCTCTTATATAATACCCTGTTGCTGCCCCTCCTTACCTAATACCCTGTTGCTACCCCCTCTTTACCTAATACCCTGTTGCTGCCCCCTCCTTACCTAATACCCTGTTGCTGCCCCCTCCTTACCTAATACCCTGTTGCTGCCCCCTCCTTACCTACAACCCTGCTGCTGCCCCCTCCTTACTTCTTTCATAATACCCTGTTGCTGCCCCTCCTTACCTAATACCCTGTTGTTGCTGCGCCTCCTTACCTCTTACCTATTATCCTGTTGCTGCCCCTCCTTACCTCTAATCTATTATCCTGTTTCTGCCCCTCCTTACCTAATACCCTGTTGTTGCTGCCCTTCTCCATACCTAATACCCTGTTGTTTCTGCCCCTCATTACCTCTTACCTAATACCCTGTTGTTGCTGCCCTCGTCCAACCTAATACCCTGTTGTTGCTGCCCCTCATTACTTCTTACCTAATACCCTGTTGTTGCTGCTCCTCCTTACCTAATACCCTATTGTTGCTGCCCTCCTCCATACCTAATACCCTGTTGTTGCTGCTCCTCCTTACCTAATACTCTGTTGTTGCTGCCCCTCATTACCTCTTATCTAATACCCTGTTGTTGCTCCCCTCCTCCATACCTAATACCCTGTTGTTGCTGCCCCTCACTACCTCTTATCTAATACCCTATTGTTGCTGCTCCTCCTTACCTAATACCCTGTTGTTGCTGCCATCCTCCTTACCTAATACTCTGTTGTTGCTGCCCTCCTCCATACCTAATACCCTGTTGTTGCTGCTCTTCCTTACCTAATACCCTGTTGTTGCTGCCCTTCTCCATACCTAATACCCTATTGTTTCTGCCCCTCATTACCTCTTACCTAATACCCTGTTGTTGCTGCCCTCGTCCAACCTAATACCCTGTTGTTGCTGCCCCTCATTACTCCTTACCTAATACCCTGTTGTTGCTGCTCCTGCTTACCTAATACCCTATTGTTGCTGCCCTCCTCCATACCTAATACCCTGTTGTTGCTGCTCCTCCTTACCTAATACCCTGTTATTGCTGCCCCTCACTACCTCTTATCTAATACCCTGTTGTTGCTGCTCCTCCTTACCTAATACCCTGTTGTTGCTGCGTCTCCTTACCTAATACCCTGTTGTTGCTGCTCCTCTTTACCTAATACACTGTTGCTGCTGCCCCTCCTCTCTCACACTCCCTATTCTCACTCTCTTCTTCTGTCTCTCCCCCCTTTCTCTCCCCTTTCTATCCCCTTTCTCCCCCCTTTCTCTCCCCTTTCTCTCCATCTTCAAGCCAATCTATCTCTTACTCTTCATCTTGAGATTATATGTGTGTGCTGTTGGATCGATTGCAGTGTATCACTCTGTGCCCAGTGATGGGCCTATGGGTGTCTCAGAGGGCATTAGAGATGCAGACAGACAGCCTGTCAGACAATGCTAGGGCTACAGAGGTGACTGTCATTGCAGCACACATTACTGCGTTGGACTTGTAACCGAAAGGTTGCAAGATCGAATCCCCCGAGGTAAAAATCGTTCTGCCCCTGAAGGGGCGGCAGGTAGCCTAGTGGTTAGAGCGTTGGACTTGTAACCGAAGGTTTGCAAGTTGAAATCCCCGAGGTGACAAGGAAAAAATCAGTCGTTCTGCCCCTGAACAAGGCAGTTAACCCACTGTTCCCCGGGTGCCGAAGACGTGGATGTCGATTAAGGCAGCCCCCCGCACCTCTCTGATTCAGAGGGGTTGGGTTAAATGCGGAAGACACATTTCAGTTGAAGGCATTTGGTTGTACAACTGACTAATAATGGTGACTTTGACTTTGACTTTGAAAAAGGCAGTTAACCCACTGTTCCTAGGCTGTCATTGAAAATAAGAATTTGTTCTTAACAGACTTCCCTAGTTAAAGGTAAAAATATAAATATTACTTTCCCCTCTCCAGGCACCATCTCAGTCAACAGCCGGCGCACTCCGTTCATGGCCAGTGGAGAGAGTGAGATCCTGGACCTGGAGGGGGACATGTACCTAGGTGGTCTACCCTCAGACCGCGCCAACCTCATCCTGCCCACCGAGCTGTGGACCGCCATGCTCAACTATGGCTACGTTGGCTGCGTGCGCGACCTCTTCATCGATGGGCGCAGCAAGGACATCCGACAGATCGCTGAGGCCCAGAACGGGGCCGGCATCAAGCCGTCGTGCAACAAGGTTGTGGGGAAACAGTGTGAGAGCAACCCGTGTAAGAACAGAGGCCTCTGCAAGGAGGGATGGAACCGGTTTATCTGCGATTGTACCGGCACGGGGTACTGGTCACGTACCTGCGAGAGAGGTAAGTGGAAGCCTTTGTTTTGCTTGTGTGTGTGTGTGTGTGTGTGTGTGTGTGTGTGTGTGTGTGTTTTATGACTGTGTATTTGTGTTTGTGTGTGCATTAACACATAAACCGATGTGGGGATTATTACGTACAGTGGGGCAAAAAAGTATTTAGTCAGCCACCAATTGTGCAAGTTCTCTCACTTAAAAAGATGAGAGAGGCCTGTAATTTTCATCATAGGTACACTTCAACTATGACAGACAAAATGAGGAAACAACATCCAGAAAATCACATTGTAAGATTTTTTATGAATTTATTTGCAAATTATGGTGGAAAATAAGTATTTGGTCACATACAAACAAGCAAGATTTCTGGCTCTCACAGACCTGTAACTTCTTCTTTAAGAGGCTCCTCTGTCCTCCACTCGTTACTTGTATTAATGGCACCTGTTTGAACTTGTTATCAGTATAAAAGACACCTGTCCACAACCTCAAACAGTCACACTCCAAACTCCACTATGGCCAAGACCAAAGAGCTGTCAAAGGACACCAGAAACCAAATTGTAGACCTGCACCAGGTTGGGAAGACTGAATCTGCAATAGGTAAGCAGCTTGGTTTGAAGAAATCAACTGTGGGAGCAATTATTAGGAAATGGAAGACATACAAGACCACTGATAATCTTCCTCGATCTGGGGCTCCACGCAAGATCTCACCCCGTGGGGTCAAAATGATCACAAGAACGGTGAGCAAAAATCCCAGAACCACACGGGGACCTAGTGAATGACCTGCAGAGAGCTGGGACCAAAGTAACAAAGCCTACCATCAGTAACACACTACGCCGCCAGGGACTCAAATCCTGCAGTGCCAGACGTGTCCCCCTGCTTAAGCCAGTACATGTTCAGGCCCGTCTGAAGTTTGCTAGAGAGCATTTGGATGATCCAGATGAGGATTGGGAGAATGTCATATGGTCAGATGAAACCAAAATAGAACTTTTTGGTAAAAACTCAACTCGTCGTGTTTGGAGGACAAAGAATGCTGAGTTGCATCCAAAGAACACCATACCTACTGTGAAGCATGGGGGTGGAAACATCATGCTTTGGGGCTGTTTTTCTGCAAAGGGACCAGGACGACTGATCCGTGTAAAGGAAAGAATGAATGGGGCCATGTATCGTGAGATTATGAGTGAAAAACTCCTTCCATCAGCAAGGGCATTGAAGATGAAACGTGGCTGGGTCTTTCAGCATGACAATGATCCCAAACACACCGCCCGGGCAACGAAGGAGTGGCTTCGTAAGAAGCATTTCAAGGTCCTGGAGTGGCCTAGCCAGTCTCCAGATCTCAACCCCATAGAAAATCTTTGGAGGGAGTTGAAAGTCCGTGTTGCCCAGCGACAGCCCCAAAACATCACTGCTCTAGAGGAGATCTGCATGGAGGAATGGGCCAAAATACCAGCAACAGTGTGTGAAAACCTTGTGAAGACTTACAGAAAACGTTTGACCTCTGTCATTGCCAACAAAGGGTATATAACAAAGTATTGAGATAAACTTTTGTTGTTGACCAAATACTTATTTTCCACCATAATTTGCAAATAAATAAATTAAAAATCCTACAATGTGATTTTCTGAATTTCTTTTTCTCATTTCGTCTGTCATAGTTGAAGTGTACCTATGATGAAAATTACAGGCCTCTCTCATCTTTTTAAATTGGAGAACTTGCACAATTGGTGGCTGACTAAATACTTTTTTGCCCCACTGTATGCTGGTGTGAGAATTCATTTGTAGGCTGGTGTGGGGATGAACACGTAGGCTGGTGTGGAGTTTAACACGTAGGCTGGTGTTGGGATTAACATGTAGGCTGGTGTTGGGATTAACACGTAGGCTGGTGTTGGGATTAACATGTAGGCTGGTGTGGAGATTAACACGTAGGCTGGTGTTGGGATTAACATGTAGTCTGGTGTGGAGATTAACATGTAGGCCGGTGTTGGGATTAACACGTAGGCCGGTGTTGGGATTAACACGTAGGCCGGTGTTGGGATTAACACGTAGGCTGGTGTTGCGATTAACATGTAGGCTGGTGTGGAGATAAACACGTAGGCCGGTGTTGGGATTAACACGTAAATTGGTGTGGGGATTGTATGTATTGCTGTGTCCTAACTGGTCCTTGTTGACTGCATTAGTTGAAGTGAGTTGCATTGTTTCTTCCTATGAAATGGTTCATTAAAACATTAGTGGACCTTTGGCCGTGCTGTGTGTGTCAGAGGAAGGTTATTTATTTTTATTAATTTAACCTTTATTTAACTAGGCAAGTCAGTTAAGAACAAATTCTTATTCACAATGACGGCCTACCAAACCCGGACAACGCTGGACCAATTGTGCACCACCCAATGGGACTCCCAATCAGGAAAATATGGTAGCCCCCTTGAAATGTTCGAAAGCCGAGGAGAGGAGTGGCAGGGGGTAACGATTCCTAATCGTGATGTCATTGATGCCCCTTTAGTCGATGCATGGACGCAGGGTCTTGTCCTTCTTTTTCACAAAGTAAAACCCTGCGCCGGCAGGGGATGCAGAAGGACGATTGCTCCCAGCAGCCAGTCCTCAATGTACTCCTCCATGGTCTTGGTCTTGGGGCCAGATAGGGAATATAGCCGACCTCGAGGCGTTGTGGTGCCCGGGAGCAGGTCAATGGCACACTCGCAGGGATGTGGAGGAAAAGAGGAAGCATGAGCCTTGTTGAAAACCTCCAGAAGATCTTGGTACTCTGCGGGAACCGTAGAGAAATGTGAGGCTTTACTTAAGCACAGAGGAGCACTGAGATGCACTGCCTTAGACCGCTGCTCCACTCGGCAGCCCAAAAGTGGAATGGAAACACTTTAAGAACTAAATATAGCTGGTGTTCTAAATCCCAGTGTTTCCCCTTTAAGGCTCCAGAGGAAGTTGTGGTAAAGACTGTATTGTTGATGCTGTTGAAAGATTAATGTGGTTTCTGCCTTTTTTCTGTGAACCTTTCTCTGCCCAAGGCACCCCAGCGTTAAAGTTTAATGACCAGAATATCGCTCTCTCTCTCTGTCACTCTCACCTATATCAACTGCTGTAGTTATTTGCTGTGTCAAGTCTGCGTTAAAGTTTAATGACCAGAATAGAAATTGTATGGCCTCTCTCTCTCTCTCACCTACATCAACTGCTGTAGTTATTTGCTGTGTCAAGTCTGTATGACCTGTCACAGTCTCTCTCCCTATCATATGAATGGAAACACATAGGTATCGATCCTGCGTCATTCCATTGCTCCCTCCTTTTCTCAAATCAAATCAAATTTTATTTGTCACATACACATGGTTAGCAGATGTTAATGCGAGTGTAGCGAAATGCTTGTGCTTCTAGTTCCGACCATGCAGTAGTATCTAACAAGTAATCTAACAAAAACAAAATACTGCATGGTTTCCTGAGAACGTGAAGCGAGGCTGCCATCTCTGTCGGCGCTCCCTCCATTACTGACACATTCTGTAAATCAGGCCATAATAATCCTTTGGTGCTATTCTTAGAATCAACCCGCCAGAGACATGCACTTGTCAGGGAAAACACTTATTGCAAACCAGCGAAAGGGTTGGAATTACAACTGCGTGGCCATAATGATACAGTTGAAGTCGGAAGTTTACATACACCTTAGCCAAATACATTTAAACTCAGGTTTTCACAATTCCTGACATTTAATCCTAGTAAAAATTCCCTGTCTTAGGTCAGTTAGGATCACCGCTTTATTTTAAGAATGATTTATTTCAGCTTTTATTTCTTTCATCACATTCCCAGTGGGTCAGAAGTTTACATACACTCAATTAGTATTTGGTAGCATTGCCTTTAAATTGTTTAACTTGGGTCAAATTTTTCGGGTAGCCTTCCACAAGCTTCCCACAATAAATTGGGTGAATTTTGGCCCATTAATCCTGACAGAGCTGGTGTGACTGAGTCAGGTTTGTAGGCCTCCTTGCTTGCACACGCTTTTTCTGTTCTGCCCACACATTTTCTATGGGATTTAGGTCAGTGCTTTGTGATGGCCACTCCAATACCTTGACTTTGTTGTCCTTAAGCCATTTTGCCACAACTTTGGAAGTATGCTTGGGGTCGTTGTCCATTTGGAAGACCCATTGCGACCAAGCTTTAACTTCCTGACTGATGTCTTGAGATGTTGCTTCAAAATATCCACATCATTTCACTACCTCATGATAACATCTATTTTGTGAAGTGCACCAGTCCTTCCTGCAGCAAAGCACCCCCACAACATGATGCTGCCGCCCCCGTGCTTCACGGTTGGGATGGTGTTCTTCGGCTTGTAAGCGGCCCCCTTTTTCCTCCAAATATAACGATGGTCAGTTCTATTTTTGTTTCATCAGACCAGAGGACATTTCTCCAAAAAGTACGATCTTTGTCCCTATGTGCAGTTGCAAATCGTAGTCTGGCTTTTTTATGGTGGTTTTGGAGCAGTGGCTTCTTCCTTGCTGAGCGGCCTTTCAGGTTATGTTGATATAGGACTCGTTTTACTGTGGATATAGATACTTTTGTACCTGTTTCCTCCAGCATTTTTACAAGGTCATTAGCTGTTGTTCTGAGATTGATTTGCAATTTTCGCACCAGGGTACGTTCATTTCTAGCGTATCCTTCCTGAGCGGTATGATGGCTGCATGGTCTCATGGTGTTTATACTTGCGTACTATTGTTTGTACAGATGAACATGGTACCTTCAGGCATTTGAAAATTGCTCCCAAGGATGAACCAGACTTGTGGAGGTCTACAATTATTTTTCTAAGATCTTGGCTGATGTTCTTTTGATTTTCCCATGATGTCAAGCAAAGAGGCACTGAGTTTGAAGGAAGGCCTTGAAATACATCCACAGGTACACCTCCAATTGACTCAAATGATGTCAATTAGCATATCAGAAGCCATGACATAATTTTCTGTACTTTCCAAGCTGTTTAAAGGCACAGTCAACTTAGTGTATGTAAACTTCTGACCCACTGGAATTGTGATACAGTGAATTGTAAGTGAAATAATCTGTAAACAATTGTTGCAAACATTACTTGTGTCATGCACAAAGTAGATGTCCTAGCCAACTTGCAAAACTATAGTTTGTTTAACAAGACATTTGTGGAGTGGTTGAAAAACGAGTTTTAATGACTCCAACCTAAGTATATGTAAACTTCTGACTTCAACTGTATCTATTATGGAATGTATTCATCTAATTACAGCTGCGTGGCCATAATGATATCTATTATGGAATGTATTCATCTAATTACATCTGCGTGGCCATAATGATATCTATTATGGAATCTATTCATCTAATTACAGCTGTGTGGCATAATGATATCTAGATAGTGATGTATGTTATTACTCAGAGAGAGATAGTTATACTATTTTATTATTCAGAGAGAGATAGTGATGTATGTTATTACTCAGAGAGAGATAGTGATGTATGTTATTACTCAGAGAGAGATAGTGATGTATGTTATTACTCAGAGAGAGATAGTGATGTATGCTATTACTCAGAGAGAGATAGAGATGTATGTTATTACTCAGAGAGAGATAGTGATGTATGTTATTACTCAGAGAGAGATAGTGATGTATGTTATTACTCAGAGAGAGATAGTGATGTATGTTATTACTCAGAGAGAGATAGCGATGTATGTTATTACTCAGAGAGAGATAGTGATGTATGTTATTACTCAGAGAGAGATAGCGATTTATGTTATTAATCAGAGAGAGATAGCGATGTGTGTTATTACTCAGAGAGAGATAGTGATGTATGTTATTACTCAGAGAGAGATAGCTATGTGTTTTATTACTCAGAGATAGCAATGTATGTTAGTATTCAGAGAGAGATAGTGATGTATGTTATTACTCAGAGAGAGATAGTGATGTATTTTATTATTCAGAGAGGGATAGTGATGTGTGTTATTACTCAGAGAGATAGTGATGTATGTTATTACTCAGAAAGATAGTGATGTATGTTATTACTCAGAGAGAGATAGTGATGTATGTTATTATTCAGAGAGAGATAGTGATGTATGTTATTATTCAGAGAGAGATAGTGATATATTATATTATTCAGAGAGAGATAGTGATGTATGTTATTACTCAGAGAGAGATAGTGATGTATGTTATTACTCAGAGAGAGATAGTGATGTATGTTAACACTCAGAGAGAGTGATATATTATATTATTCAGAGAGAGATGGTGATGTGTGTTATTACTCAGAGAGAGTGATATATTTTATTATTCAGAGAGAGACGGTGATGTATGTTATTACTTGGAGAGAGTGATATATTATATTATTCAGAGAGAGATAGTGATGTATGTTATTACTCAGAGAGAGATAGTGATACTATTTTGTTATTCAGAGAGAGGTAGTGATGTATGTTATTACTCAGAGAGAGATAGGGATGTATGTTATTACTCAGAGAGAGATAGTGATGTATGTTATTACTCAGAGAGAGATAGTGATGTATGTTATTACTCAGAGAGAGATAGCTATGTGTTTTATTACTCAGAGATAGCAATGTATGTTAGTATTCAGAGAGATAGTGATACTATTTTGTTATTCAGAGAGAGATAGTGATACTATTTTGTTATTCAGAGAGAGATAGTTATGTATGTTATTACTCAGAGAGAGATAGTGATACTATTTTATTATTCAAAGAGAGATAGTTATGTATGTTATTTCACAGAGAGAGATAGTGATGTATGTTAATACTCAGAGAGATAGTGATGTATGTTATTACTCAGAGAGAGATAGTGATGTATGTTATTACTCAGAGAGAGATAGTGATGTATGTTATTACTCAGAGAGAGATAGTGATGTATGTTATTACTCAGAGAGAGATAGTGATGTATGTTATTACTCAAAGAGAGATAGTGATGTATGTTATTACTCAAAGAGAGATAGTGATGTATATTATTACTCAGAGAGAGATAGTGATGTATGTTATTACTCAGAGAGAGATAGTGATGTATGTTATTACTCAAAGAGAGATAGTGATGTATGTTATTACTCAAAGAGAGATAGTGATGTATGTTATTACTCAAAGAGAGATAGTGATGTATGTTATTACTCAAAGAGAGATAGTGATGTATATTATTACTCAGAGAGAGATAGTGATGTATGTTATTACTCAGAGAGAGATAGTGATGTATGTTATTACTCAAAGAGAGATAGTGATGTATGTTATTACTCAAAGAGAGATAGTGATGTATGTTATTACTCAAAGAGAGATAGTGATGTATATTATTACTCAGAGAGAGATAGTGATGTATGTTATTACTCAGAGAGAGATAGTGATGTATGTTATTACTCAAAGAGAGATAGTGATGTATGTTATTACTCAAAGAGAGATAGTGATGTATGTTATTACTCAAAGAGAGATAGTGATGTATGTTATTACTCAGAGAGAGATAGTGATGTATGTTATTACTCAAAGAGAGATAGTGATGTATATTATTACTCAGAGAGAGATAGTGATGTAATGTTGTTGCTTGTGCATGGAGAAGTCCCGAGGCGAGAGAAAAGTCTCTAATTTCAACCGTCTGTAAATTCTATGCGATTTTGTATGTATTGATCAAAAGCATGGCTGAAAACAAATGAACGCATTTGACAAATTATTCCAGCCGCTTTTACCGTATTAAATAAAGGCTTGGAGATAACATCTCTATCCAGCTCCGTTCCTCTACTCATCCCCAGTTTCATTTCAACCTCATTTTGACATTGGAGGGAAACTTTGTGAGAGAGAGAGAGCGCGAAAGAGGGGGAAAGAGAGAGAGAGGAAGTGAGAGAAAGAGATGAAGAAAGAGAGGGAGGTCAATTTGATATGAAAGCTAACTGTTCACCTCTAATCACTGTGTAAGGGATATTAGTCTAATGAAATTCTAATGTAAAGGGCTGAGCCATGCAGGGAGATCTGTATGAGTCTCTATATTAACATAATATCCTCTTTGGTCGTATTTCAGAGCAGAAACAATATGTCAGCCTCTGCTTCTTTTACTAATACAGGTCTTAATTGTAAAGGTTAACGCAATAAAACTATTTAAAAGTATGCCTCAGGGAGGTTTCTTTAGCTTCGAGCTTCTTTTTTTTGTGCACACACACACGCGCACACACCACACACATACGCCATCCACTGTCCCTCCACTCCGCAGGGCTTCTGTTGTCAGATGGTTATCAGATTGGACAGGGGTTATGACACCTCAAGGTTCGACTGAAGTTATGACCTCCCGCCACAGCTTCCTGCTTCCTGTGGTGGCAGGGTGTGCATGGGATGACAAAGCTGCCCAGCAGGCTGCCGCTTTCTCCGTTTACTCGACAAATGTTTCTTGTTCTGCATTCCATTACCTGTGTCTTGTTTTCTATGAACCTCTCTACCATTACAGTCTGTCTGTCTTACTCTGCTCTATGGAGGACTGTTCCCTGCATAAAAGGCCTTCCGGTTCTCTTAGTAATATCCCTGTATAGAAGGCGTACCTGGTCTCTTAGTAATATCCCTGTATAGAAGGCGTACCTGGTCTCTTAGTAATATCCATGTATAGAAGGCGTACCTGGTCTCTTAGTAATATCCCTGTATAGAAGGCGTACCTGGTCTCTTAGTAATATCCATGTATAGAAGGCGTACCTGGTCTCTTAGTAATATCCCTGTATAGAAGGCGTACCTGGTCTCTTAGTAATATCCATGTATAGAAGGCGTACCTGGTCTCTTAGTAATATCCCTGTATAGAAGGCCTTCCTGGTCTCTTAGTAATATCCCTGTATAGAAGGCGTACCTGGTCTCTTAGTAATATCCATGTATAGAAGGCGTACCTGGTCTCTTAGTAATATCCCTGTATAGAAGGTGTGCCTGGTATCTTAGTAATATCCCTGTATAGAAGGCGTGCCTGGTATCTTAGTAATATCCCTGTATAGAAGGCCTTCCTGGTCTCTGCGTTTTTTTTCTGTGATCTGAGTATTAGATATTTGACTAAACTGGTCAACTGTAGTTACCTTTACCCACAATCTCAGCGTTTAGATATGAGTGTGAGACAATCTCAGGGTTTAGATATGAGTGTGAGACAATCTCAGGGTTTAGATATGAGTGTGAGACAATCTCAGGGTTTAGATATGAGTACGAGACAATCTCAGGGTTTAGATATGAGTACGAGACAATCTCAGGGTTTAGGTATGAGTGTGAGACAATCTCAGGGTTTATATATGAGTACGAGACAATCTCAGGGTTTAGATATGAGCTTGTGAGACATTCAAGGTGTAGTCTAGGTTACTTTGCTTGAATGTTCAACCCAGCAGCAAAAGATTCTCTAAAATGTAAGTCTCTGGTCAGTTGACAGAGCATTGTATCTCCCTGACGGTTCCTGCAGTCTGGACAGTCAGGAGGAAACGTCTTTTTGGAGATTAGATATTGATTCAGAAGAGTTCTTAAAAAGGCCATTGAGTTGTGGCTCCACTTCTGGGTAAAAGAGAGAATCATATCCACTGCAGAGATATTGAGTGACAAAGAGAATAAACCTTTTTTTACTGAGGGCAAGTATTGGAATATTTTGATCTGGATTTAGTTGAGGTAAAATTCTAAAATATAAGCCATTTAAGCAGATGTTTTTATCCAAAGCATCACGGGTATCGAACCCACTATCCTAGCGTTAAAAGAGCATGCTCCACCAACTGCGCTACAGAGGACCACGTTAAGACTACAAAAAGAGACACATCTAACACAAGACTGTTGTCTATCAGTCTATCGATTTCTTTCGCTCTCCCTCTCCCTCTTGCTCTCCAACTCTCTCTCTTGCTCTCCATCTCTCCAGCTCTCCCTCTTACTCTCCATCTCTCCCTCTTGCTCTCCATCTCTCCCTCTTACTCTCCATCTCTCCCTCTTACTCTCCATCTCTCCCTCTTACTCTCCATCTCTCCCTCTTACTCTCCATCTCTCCCACTTACTCTCCATCTCTCCCTCTTACTCTCCATCTCTCCCTCTTACTCTCCATCTCCATCTCTCCCTTTTACTCTCCATCTCTCCATCTCTCCCTCTTACTCTCCATCTCTCCCACTTACTCTCCATCTCTCCCTCTTACTCTCCATCTCTCCCTCTTACTCTCCATCTCCATCTCTCCCTCTTGCTCTCCATCTCTCCATCTCTCCCTCTTACTCTCCATCTCTCCCTCTTGCTCTCCATCTCTCCCTCTTACTCTCCATCTCTCCCTCTTACTCTCCATCTCTCCCACTTACTCTCCATCTCTCCCTCTTACTCTCCATCTCTCCCTCTTACTCTCCATCTCCATCTCTCCCTTTTACTCTCCATCTCTCCATCTCTCCCTCTTACTCTCCATCTCTCCCTCTTACTCTCCATCTCTCCCTCTTACTCTCCATCTCCATCTCTCCCTTTACTCTCCATCTCTCCATCTCTCCCTCTTACTCTCCATCTCTCCCTCTTGCTCTCCATCTCTCCCTCTTACTCTCCATCTCTCCCTCTTACTCTCCATCTCTCCCTCTTGCTCTCCATCTCTCCCTCTTACTCTCCATCTCTCCCTCTTACTCTCCATCTCTCCCTCTTACTCTTACTCTCCATCTCTCCCTCTTACTCTTACTCTCCATCTCTCCATCTCTCCCTCTTACTCTCCATCTCTCCCTCTTACTCTCCATCTCTCCCTCTTACTCTCCATCTCTCCCTCTCTCCCTCTTACTCTCCATCTCTCCCTCTTACTCTCCATCTCTCCCTCTTGCTCTCTATCTCTCCCTCTTACTGTCCATCTAACCATCTTTCTCTCCATCTCTCCCTCTTACTCTCCATCTCTCCGTCTTACTCTCCATCTCTCCGTCTTACTGTCCATCTCTCCCTATTACTCTCCATCTCTCCATCTCTCCCTCTTGCTCTCCATCTATCCCTCTTTCTCCATCTCTCCATCTCTCCCTCTTGCTCTCCATCTCTCCCTCTCGCTCTCCATCTCTCCCTCTCCATCTCTCCCTCTTACTCTCCATCTCTCCCTATTACTCTCCATCTCTCCATCTCAATCAGTGGTGATTATTTGTGGCACAGTGCCTACAGAGGACCAAATATGATAAATGTGTGTGTCTCCCTAATCCTGACTTTGTAGTGTGTGTGTGTGGGGTGGGTCTCATTTAATCCACTTGCGGGCACTAAGGACTGGGGCCTTGAAATAGCTGTGGCGTTTTGCTGTTGCTTTGAAAAGCTACCACTTGTGAAAGCAATCCAACTAGATTCCCTTAGCGGTTTGAGTAAAGGAGAACAGCTGTGTTTGTGTGTGTGTTTGTGTGTGTGTATGTGCCCATATGGATGCTTTCAAGTGTGCGTATGCGTGTAAACGTGTGCAAGTGTTTGTGTGTGTTCATGTGTGTGTTTTTCTAGATCCTATATGAGCACGCCTGCTAGATCAACTTAATGCTACGCCTCGGCTGCCCTCACTGAGAGTTTCGAAGATTGCGTCGAAACTCTCCTTGTATGCTAATGGTACCTTTTCTTTCCTGTGTAATTTGTGTGGTAATTATGCAAAATGGAGCTGACTTTAAAATCAGTCTACCTTTCCCTCCCTCTCATGTTCATCTTCTTCATCAGCAATGACTTACTATTTCATTTGCACACGTATGCACACATACTGTATACACACACACACACACACACACACACACATATGCACACAAACACACATGCGCACACACACACACATATGCACACACAACACCCATATTTACACACACACACACACACACACACACACATGCACACAAACACACACACACACGTGCACACACACACACACACACACACACACACACACACACGTGCACACACACACACACATACCATAGCCATGTTGATATCCAGAAGTAGCACAGCCCTATTGACTTTGAATGGGAGCGGATGACTGTTCGGCCCAGTGATGTAGTCGAGTCACTAAACATACGAATCCAGTCCCAAGTCCCCTATGGCTGAAATCTGAGTCAATAGGTCCACATTACAGTTTTTTACAATCACTTTGGCACTAATTTCAGAACCTTGTGGTCATTTTTCTAAACTCTAGACACAAAACTCAAAATGGTCATCACTTGTAACACAGGCTGTCCAATGTTCAAAACATTGCATTGTGCATTCATATCTTTAAAGAAACCTTGCACTTGCAGAATCGTTGGTTCAAATAACTCATTTATCATGAAATACCATTGGAAAATTCATTTAGATCACCCACACACAAGACACTGATAGTTTCACTGTGTAGTTGTTTGTACAATCATTAAATATTGTAGTACAAAATATGTGATACATGTTTTATTATGGTACTACACGTAAATACATCACTGAAAAAGGACTAGTAGAGAGAATACTACAGACACAGTGGAATCATTGAACAAAATCTGAATTGTATTGATGAAATGCAATAAAATCACAACATAAATTTCTTTGAATCAAAGCAAAAATAATTAGCAACAAAAAAGAGAAACTACAGTAAAATGTCAACTGCAGTGTTCCTCACCTGGCTTACTGTAAAAAGCAAAACAAAGGGTTGATTACTGTACTTCTATATTTCCATCAACCCTGTCTTGTGGATTTGGCCACAGGTTCTCATCCACATCACAATGGATGTTTTCATTAGCCAAACATCTTGGGAAGAATCTTTGGGCATGGCGAATCCAGGCCTGACACTGGTCTGCCGTGATGTCATTGCATGCATCATCCATGGCCTGGAGAAGGGTGGCTTGTTCGTGAGGGCGCCTATCATATACCTTCCACCTCCATGTGGAGAAAAATTCCTCAATCGGGTTAAGGAAAGGAGAGTATGGGGGTAAGTACAGGGTGGTAACTTGTGGATGGGCCTGAAACCATGCTTGCACCATTTGAGCATGGTGGAACCTGACATTATCCCACACAATGGTCACGCCATCAGCTCTACAAACCTGATTTAGCTCATCAAGGAAGGTTACAAGCAGAGCTGCATTATATGATCCAATGCGAGGTCTGCGTCCCACCACACCATCTTCCGATGTTGGCACCACGTTGTCCAGGTACTTGGATGGCTGCCCGCAGGCCAATGAAATTCTGACCTCTCCTCCTTGTCTTGGCCAGGTGGAAGCCTGCCTCATCCAAAAATAGAAATTTGTGATGGTTTTCACCAGCATCTAGCCCCATCACCCTCTAAAAAGACTTTACTGATTACAATGATGTAGAATTTTTGGGGAATTTTTCACAACAGGCATCTTGAAACTGAACATACCTGAACATACTCAGTCCTCAGTTGCTTCACTCTGTGTGCATTTCTTTCAAAAGGCACACGGTATAGCTGTTTTAGAGACACCTGGTGCCTTTTCAGCATGCCTGCAATAGTTGGCAAACTTATGGCTTCCACATTGTTGAACATGTCGTCATTGTCCAAGATGTGCTGCCTAATTTCTGTAAGGCGAATATCATTTCTGGCCCGAACCAAATTGACCACAGCCCTCTCTTGTTGGTCAGTCAGAATTTTGCCTCTGCCTCCCCTATTTGGCCTAGTCTCAATTCTGCAGGCGAAAATTACAGTAAGAACACATTTAGTCACATCACCTACTCTGTGGGACATGTTTAGTGCATGCTGAAGAGTTACCGGTTCTCATTGGGGAAAGTTCTGATGATTGAGGCCACGGTTGATCTTCTGAGATGTGGTTGAATCATTGTAGCTGCCTCAGTCGTTGTCATGCCATGATTTATGACATGGTCTAGAACTATTGCTCAGATTTCATTGGATACTCTTTGCTGTTGCTGCCACTGTCTTGGTCCGTGGCCTTGTCCTCTACCACGTTCTCCCACACCTCTCAAACGAGGCACACGACCACCTCTCAGAAGGGGTGCTTTCCCCTGACATTCCTTTGACCACCACGTCTTCCTCGTCTTCCTCTTCCCACTGCTTGACCTCTATTGTGACCTGGATCACCTGCCGGCTCCATGTTATCGCTATGTTGTTGTAGGTGGATACCACTCATTTCACTATATACTCTTAACCACAAGTTGAAATCAATCATCAGAATGAGTTGGCACTATTGTAAAAGCAATTACAAGGGCCTGCATACATACACTCACCGGCCACTTTATTAGGTACACCTGCGTGTTAACTCAAATAGCCTGCTCCTTCGAACAGCGAATTATGTGGCTGCCTGCAACTCAATATATGGAGTATATAGAGTAGAGAGCTTTAGTTGTTGTTTGACCAAACATTAGAACAGGCAAGATGTGTAATCTAAGCAACTTTGACCGTGGTATGATTGTTGGTGCCAGACATGGTGGTACCAGTATCTCAGAAACAGCTGCCCTTGTGGGATTTTTACGCACTACAGTCTCTAGAGTTTACAGAGAATGGTGCGATAAACAAAACACATTCAGTGAGCGGCAGTTCTGTGGGCAAAAACACCTTGTTAATGAGAGAGGTCAGAGGAGAATATCCAGACTCATTCAAGCTAACAGAAAGGCCACAAATGCTCAAATAACTGCAGTTTAAAACAGTGGTGTGCATAAGGGCATCTCTTAACGTACAACACCGTGAATAATTCAGGCTGTTGTGGAGGCATAAGGGGGTCCTACCCAGTACTAGATAGGTGTACGTAATAAAGTGTACAGTAATGTCAAATCTGAAAACATGGTCTGGAAAAGTGGTACATGAGACCATAGAAACAGTGTCTGATTGTAAAAAACTGTAACTCAAAATAAAGTTATTTACCCAGTCAGATATAGTCTGGTGACAAGAGGATTTATTCACCCGGTCAGATATAGTCTGGTGACAAGATAATACATTTACCCAGTCAGATATAGTCTGGTGACAAGATAATACATTTACCCAGTCAGATATAGTCTGGTGGCAAGATAATATATTTACCCAGTCAGATATAGTCTGGTGACAAGAGGAATTATTTACCCAGTCAGATATAGTCTGGTGACAAGAGGAATTATTTACCCAGTCAGATATAGTCTGGTGACAAGAGGAATTATTTACCCAGTCAGATATAGTCTGGTGACAAGATAATACATTTACCCAGTCAGATATATAGTCTGGTGGCAAGATAATATATTCACCCAGTCAGATATAGTCTGGTGACAAGAGGAATTATTTACCCAGTCAGATATATAGTCTGGTGACAAGATAATATATTTACCCAGTCAGATATAGTCTGGTGACAAGATAATATATTTACCCAGTCAGATATAGTCTGGTGGCAAGATAATATATTCACCCAGTCAGATATAGTCTGGTGACAGGATAATACATTTACCCAGTCAGATATAGTCTGGTGGCAAGATAATATATTTACCCAGTCAGATATAGTCTGGTGACAAGATAATACATTTACCCAGTCAGATATAGTCTGGTGGCAAGATAATATATTTACCCAGTCAGATATAGTCTGGTGACAAGATAATATATTTACCCAGTCAGATATAGTCTGGTGACAAGAGTAATTATTCACCCAGTCAGATATAGTCTGGTGGCAAGAGGAATTATTTACCCAGTCAGATATAGTCTGGTGACAAGATATTATATTTACCCAGTCAGATATAGTCTGGTGACAAGAGGAATTATTTACCCAGTCAGATATAGTCTGGTGACAAGAGGAATTATTCACCCAGTCAGATATAGTCTGGTGACAAGAGGAATTATTTACCCAGTCAGATATAGTCTGGTGACAAGATAATATATTTACCCAGTCAGATATAGTCTGGTGGCAAGAGGAATTATTTACCCAGTCAGATATAGTCTGGTGGCAAGAGGAATTATTTACCCAGTCAGATATAGTCTGGTGACAAGAGGAATTATTTACCCAGTCAGATATAGTCTGGTGGCAAGAGGAATTATTTACCCAGTCAGATATAGTCAGTAGCAAGAAATTGTTTACAATAACTTTTCCTATTTTTCTGTGCCACCAAATGCATGTAGGCTGGTAATGGTATCATGGCTACGTTCAGTAGGCTACCGGTAATGTTACCATGGCTACCTTCAGTATGCTGCTGGTAATGTTACCATGGCTACCTTCAGTATGCTGCTGGTAATGTTACCATGGCTACCTTCAGTAGGCTACCGGTAATGTTACCATGGCTACCTTCAGTATGCTGCTGGTAATGTTACCATGGCTACCTTCAGTATGCTACTGGTAATGTTACCATGGCTACCTTCAGTATGCTACCGGTAATGGTATCATGGCTACGTTCAGTAGGCTACCGGTAATGTTACCATGGCTACCTTCAGTATGCTGCTGGTAATGTTACCATGGCTACCTTCAGTATGCTGCTGGTAATGTTACCATGGCTACCTTCAGTAGGCTACCGGTAATGTTACCATGGCTACCTTCAGTATGCTGCTGGTAATGTTACCATGGCTACCTTCAGTATGCTACTGGTAATGTTACCATGGCTACCTTCAGTATGCTACTGGTAATGTTAGCAGGGCTACGTTCTGTATGCTGCTGGTAATGTTACCATGGCTACGTTCAGTATGCTACCGGTTAATGTTACCATGGCTACGTTCAGTAGGCTACCGGTAATGTTACCATGGCTACGTTCAGTATGCTACCGGTAATGTTACCATGGCTACCTTCAGTATGCTGCTGGTAATGTTACCATGGCTACCTTCAGTATGCTACTGGTAATGTTACCATGGCTACCTTCAGTATGCTACTGGTAATGTTAGCAGGGCTACGTTCTGTATGCTGCTGGTAATGTTACCATGGCTACGTTCAGTATGCTACCGGTTAATGTTACCATGGCTACGATCAGTATGCTACTGGCAATGTTACCATGGCTGCCTTCAGTATGCTGCTGGTAATGTTACCATGGCTACGTTCAATGACTCTTGTTTTGCGTCATAGAACCCTTACCTTCTAATGACTCTTGTGTAGCGTCATAGAACCCTTACCTTTTAATGACTCTTGTGTAGCGGCATAGAACCCTTTCCTTTTAATGACTCTTGTGTAGTGTCATAGAACCCTTACCTTTTAATGACTCTTGTGTAATGTCTTAGAACCCTTACCTTTTAATGACTCTTGTGTAGCGTCATAGAACCCTTACCTTCTAATGAGTCTTGTGTAGCGTCATATAACCCTTTCTAATGACTCTTGTGTAGTCATAGAACCCTTACCTTCTAATGACTCTTGTGTAGCATCATAGAACCCTTTCTAATGACTCTTGTGTAGCGTCATAGAACCCTTACCTTCTAATGACTCTTGTGTAGCGTCATAGAACCCTTACCTTCTAATGACTCTTGTGTAGGTTGTGAGCGTCAGGTTTTCATAGATCGCTTTTAATAGTTTGTAGCTCAAACCATTCCAACTCTACAGACGTTTGTGTATGGAAGACCCGGCCCCTTCGGGATCCGCCCTTGTCTCACAAACACTGCTGTAGCTCAGCCCTTGATAATCAAACAGGTATCTATGGATGCAGAAGGAAAAAAGATTAATCCGATGGTACAACCTAAAAGTCTGTAGCGCAAACACACAATGTTTAAAAGGGGTTAGAACTCCAAACGATCCGGCGATATGGTGGGTTAACGGTCCTGTCCGCAAGTAGTTTTAGATATTCTTTATAAATGTAAAATGTGTCCCGCCAATGCTCAGTAGAAAGAAACAAATGTAGCTCCGGTTATTATGAGTCATATCTTTTGAATGGTAATCTCTCATGAACGGTAATATCTCAGGTTGCGTTGGCTACAGAATCTGACTATGAAATGCAGCGGGGAAAGTGGGAGTGTTGAGCGAGACTACTTTTCTATTCTCATGGGAGAGTAAAACACAGCTAGACTGTTGTTTTACTATTAAACTCAATGGTGCTATTGTTTTTAATATTGTAAAGCAAAGGGTAGCTAACTATAAAGCTGGTGGTGACTGGTTAGCCACGGGGAAGCAAGAAAATCACCTGCGCGGTGTGTACAATCGGAGGCCGAGCTGGAGCGGACCCTGTCAGCCTGTCTGCCCACACTAATCGTTTGCTCCCCCGCAGCTCACCAGCTGATGTAGGCTGTGTGTGCCGAGTTTGACGCGTCCTTCCCACAGTTGAACAGACCTGCACATTGGCAGCATTTGTCCTTTACACAGAACAGGTAATCTGAATAGATATCTCGGAGAGGCTGACACACACAGATATGCACACACACAAACACACACACACACACACACCCACACACACACATCCACACACGCTCACACACACACACAGACACACACACACACACACACATAAACACAAAGACAGACATATACATGCTCACAGACATTCAGTTAGTGTTTTAGGACAATAGAATCAGATAGTTCTAAATTAATGATTAAAAGTCACAACAGTATTCCTCTGTCACCCAATCACATTCTCAGATAAATGCTCCAGCTTCCTGATTAAGCATTCCTTCCTGGTCTACTTCGTCATCGATAGGTTAATTGACATTCCATCCGACCTAAGGTCAATGTCCGTGGCCCCACATTCCTATCAAAATCCCTGTCAGTTTAAGCTAGAGATATTTGCCTTTCTGCATTAGATGCATCTCAATCCACCGATGTTGCACTTCCCCGTCCGCAGTGAAAGGTGACAGAGCTAGAGCGGTGTTTGTCAGACCATGAGACATCCCCCAAAAATCGGTCTTCTCCCAAAATCACCTGTAGTGTCCAAACGGTTTGGCCTACAAACTATTGAGACTCTCACGAACACGAACATGTCGGTTGTTGTGCTCTAGGACACCTGCATGCCTCACAGGACTCGTCTGAAGGTCCCCTGTTACCAGTTGAAAACGTGAATGGAAGCACAGTGCATTCAATGACTTTTTCCACATTTTGTTACGTTACAGCCTTATTCTAAAATTGATAAAAGAAAAAATACACAGTACCCCATAATGACAAAGCAAAATCAGGTTTTTAATTTTTTTTACTTATGTATTACAAATCTAAACAGAAATACCTAATTTAAATTTGTATTCAGCCCCTTTGCTATGAGACTTGAAATTGAGCTCAGGTGCATCCAAAAACATAATGGTCACTCTGACAGAACTCCAGAGTTCCTCTGTGGAGATTAGAGAACTTTCCAGAAGGACAACCATCTCTGCAGCACTCCACCATTCAGGCCGTTATGGTAGAGTGGCCAGACGGAAGCCACTCCTCAGTAAAAGGTGCATGACGGCCCACTTGGTTCCATCAGACCTGATGGAACTAAGATTGAACTCTTTGGCCTGAATGCCAAACGTCACGTCTGGAGGAAACCTGGCACCATCCCTACAGTGAAGCATGGTGGTGGCAGCATCTTGCTGTGGGGATGTTTTTCAGCAGCAGGGACTGGGAGACTAGCCAGGATTGAAGCAAAGATGAATGGAGCAAAGTACAGAGAGATCATTGATGAAACCTGCTCCAGAGTGCTCAGGACCTCAGACTGAAGGTTCACCTTCCAACAGGACAACTACCCTAAGCACACAGCCAAGACAACACAGGAGTGGCTTCGGGACAAGTCCCTGAATGTCCTTGAGTGGCCCATTCAGAGACCGGACTTAAAGCTGATTGAACATCTCTGGAGAGACCTGAAAATAACTGTGCAGCAACACTCCCCATCCAACATGACAGAGCTTGAGAGGTTCTGCAGTGGAAGAATGGGAGAAACTCACCAAATACAAGTTTGTAGCATCATACCCAAGAAGACTTGAGGATGTAATCGCTGCCAAAGGTGCTGCAACAAAGTACTAAGTAATGGGTCTGAATACTTACATAAATGTGATATTTCCGGTTTTATTTTTAATAAATTAACAAATGCTTTGTCATTATGGGATGTGTAGATTGAGTTCATCTATTTTAGAATAAGGCTGTAACGTAAGAAAATGTGGAAAAGTCAAGGGGGTCTGAATACTTTCCAATTGCACTATAAACGGAGACTGTTTAGTGACAAGAAGAAGGGGTTAAATACATGTTAAAAAAATATTCATATTATTTCCTCATCTTTTTTTATATCTCTAAGATATAGGATAGACACTTCAGAACAAACTTCCCTAAGATGATTTATTGGGGACTATCGCAGTCACGACAGCTAGGAGTGGTGGGTGTGGAGTCAGGCGCAGAGAGCAGTGTGAGGGAAAATAATACTCCTTTTAATGCAGCGCGTAAATCAAACGCCCCAAACACAACAGGCGCACACAAAATAAAAATGCGGCCCAAAACAGGAACGAGAGAAACACGCCAACAACACGTCAGCCGAACGTCCACCAAACAAACAAAGAAACAAGCCCGCACGAAAGTAGGCGGGCTTGACCGGCTTAATTAAATAGCCCTAGAAAAACCAAACACAAAACAGGTGCAAACAATAAGAAAATCAATACATAGAAAAGGAGGATCGGTGGCAGCTAATAGGCCGGTGACGACGACAGCCGAACGCCGCCCGAACAGGCAGAGGAGCCACCGTCGGTGGAAGTCGTGACAATCACTTCCATATAGTGAATCTGTTATTAAATGCTTTTGTATGGGCTAAGAGAAGTAATAAAAAATACAATTGTTCATCAAATTGTTTATTTTTATGTTTATACTTCAAGGGATCTTAAAATAAAAAATTAAACAGCTAAATGATCCTTGGTATGACCTTCTTAAAACAATTCCGTATAGCTTAGGAGAACTCCCCCTCCCACCCCAGCTTAAACAGGGTTTAGACTCTTATGGGTTAAATCTCTTTGTTGATTCAATTGGCCAAATCACTGGTGGCAGGGCGGCTTTGTCACCTCATTACTGGCTTTAATTAACACTTTCAGTGAGCCACAGGATTGGATAATCTCTGTGTTTATAATGTATAAACATTGGGGAGGGTCCTTGGTTAATATAACAGGTTTATAATGTTAGAGATATAACATGAACAATAGCAGAGAACAGAAAATAACAGAATAACAACAAAGTATATGTATATACTGTACAGTACCAGTCAAAAGTTTGGACACACCTACTCATTTAAAGGTTTTTCTTTATTTTTACTATTTTCTATATTGTTGAATAAGAGTGAAGATATCAAAACTATGAAAAAACATATATGGAATCACGTAGTAAGCTAAAAGGTGTTAAACAAATACAAATATATTTTATATTTGAGATTCTTCAAAGTAGTCAGTTCAAAGTAGTCAGTTCAAAGTAGTCAGTTGATGACAGCTTTGCACATTCTTGGCATTCTCTCAACCAGCTTCATGATGTAGTCACCTGGAATGCATTTCAATTAACATGTGTGCCTTGTTAAAGTTAATTTGTGGAATTTATTTCCTTCTTAATGCTTTTGAGCCAATCAGTTGTGATGTGACAAGGTAGATAGCCCTATTTGTTAAAAGACCAAATCAATACTATGGCAAGAGAAACGACAGTCCATCATTGCTTTAAGACATGAAGGTCAGTCAATCCGGAAAATGTCAAGAACTTTGTCAAAATATAGAAAAAGCCTGGAATGAGTAGGTGTGTCAAAACTTTTGACTGATACTGTATATGCCATTTCACAGATGCTTTTATCCAACGCGACTTAGAGTCATGCGTGCCTACATTAGATGGAGTAGAAATTGAAGTAGAAAGATTGCCATTATTCATACTCTCCAATCACATCCTCTCTGCGTCCTTTCCTTCATATCAAACAAATATTAAACCAAGACCAAGGCCTCTTTTCACAAAGTATCTCAGAGCAGGAGTGCTGATCTCGGATCAGGTGCTTCCTCTTAATAACTAGGAATTAAAAGGCACAGCTGATCCTAGAGAGGTTTTCCTAAGTCCTGAGAGTTTTTCTGAAGACTGGCCCTGTTGTGAAAAGATTTAGGTGAAGGAACTAATCTCAGACTATTGTGAATGAATGAATGAATTAAATAAATATTTTTCGGGTCAAATAGCCAGTTGGATTGACACATAAACAAACAATAGAACAATGAGATGATTCACAGTAGCACATCTTCTGGTGTTCTGTGCAGTGCGCACCGCAAAATATACATTTATAATCGTAGATAAGGTTACACCCTCAAGCAGTAAAACTAAAAACGAAATCAATACAGATAAATGAAACCTGGTCCAGCACACAGAGAAGATTCAAGTATGAGACTACCCTCAATCTATACCCTTTGCTATATGTCTCGAATGAAATATGTCATTTAATTATAGATAGCCTTTTGTCTTTTATTCCAGGCTTTATGTAAAAAAAATAATCTGCGAAACGGAAATACACAGTTAACAAAAATGTCTTTCTCCTCATTGCTCAGCCACATAATGCTAGAGTATACCTGGTGTTCTTTTGCCTGTGGAAGACAACCTGCCACCATGTCTATCATGGGAACACTTTACAGTGACATGTCTGTCTGTCCCTCAGAGCTCTGTAGCTCTGTCAGTTAGTGTCATTCTGACAGTCTCTTACTGGGAAATTAAACCTCTCTGATCATCTCGTCACACTCAACCAGAGACATGATATCAGGAGGTGTATCATCTCTCTCTTTCTCTCTCTTTATATCTCTCTCTATTTTAATATCTCTCTATCTCTCTCTCTTCCATTGTCTTGCTCTATCACTTTTCCTTTGTCACGCTCTCTCCCAACAAACTCTTACACCTTCCCTCTTTCCTTCTCTCTCCATCTCTACCTCTTCCTCAATCTTCCACCCCCCCTCTTCCCATCTCTCCTCCCCTCCCCCCTCTTTCCTTCTCTCTCCATCTCTACCTCTTCCTCAATCTTCCACCCCCTCTTCCTCAATCTTCCACCCCCTCTTCCTCAATCTTCCACCCCCTTTTCCCATCTCTCCTCCCCTCCCCACTTTTCTTCTCTCCTCCATCTCTACCTCTTCCTCAATCTTCCACCCCCTTTTCCCATCTCTCCTCCCCTCCCCCACTTTTCTTCTCTCCTCCATCTCTACCTCTTCCTCAATCTTCCACCCCCTTTTCCCATCTCTCCTCCCCTCCCCCACTTTTCTTCTCTCCTCCATCTCTACCTCTTCCTCAATCTTCCACCCCCCCTTTTCCCATCTCTCCTCCCCTCTCCCCTCTTTCCTTCTCTCCTCCATCTCTACCTCTTCTTCAATCTTCCACCCCCCCTTTTCCCATCTCTCCTCCCCTCCCCCCACTTTTCTTCTCTCCTCCCTCTCTCTCGCTTTCTCCCTGGTCCTGTCTTCATTGTACCTTGAGGTGTCTCCCCGCTCGTCTCTCCTCTATCCTATTTCGCTTGATATGATGAACATAAATGTAGCTTTGGGAAGAGCAGCTGATCGTACAGAATAAAATGTTGATCGGGATGTAATTGTGGAGTTTGTTGAGGGAGGGTGTGTGTGATTCCCGGGTGGAGTTTTTACAGCTGTGAGGACTAAAAGAGTGTTTGTGTCTATTGGCTCGATGCCAGGAATCGATAGATAGAGAGAAAGAGAAAGAGGGGGAGAGAGAGAGGGGGAGAGAGCGGAAGTGAGAGAGATACACAGAGAGAGAGAGATATTATCTACTTCTCTTGCTTTGGCAATGTTAACATATGTTTCCCATGCCAATAAAGCCCCTTGAATTGAATTGAATTGAGAGATAGACAGATATATATATATGTGTGAGAGAGATAGAAAGAGGGAGAGAGAGAGTGAGAGAGAGAGAAGTGGTACAGTAGGGTAGACAAGTGTGTCTCCTTGTTTTCCTCTGTAAAGACGGCTCGGCCAGAGCAGCTGTTTCAAGGACGATTTACTGCATTTCCTTGCAGCGCTGCCCCACTCATCTCTACGGTGTGGAGACAGATATAGGAGGAGGTGGGGAGGTGTAATAGCTTGTGTGTTTGTGAGTTCCATCTTAAGCCCATTACTTGTACCTAAGCCATCATCTGTGTGCAAATGAGTACAGTTGAACGTGCTATCGGGGAGACCACAGCATGCTGAAGTCAGATGTACTGTGAGAGAGAAAAAAATAAATTGAATGAGTCTCTCCTAAAGAGAGCGACGATGGGAAACTAGCAATGGGCAAAAGCATGGGGAGCGTGTGTGTGTCTGTATGCGAGCGTGCACGTGAAAATGTCATGTTGTAGATTTCTCAACCTAAACAAGATGTGTGACAGCAGATGTGTCTAACACATTTCCCTCTCTCTCTCTCCCCTTCTGTCCCCCTTGCTCTCCCCTGACAGAGGCGTCCATATTGAGCTATGACGGCAGTATGTACATGAAGGTGGTGATGCCCCAGGTGATGCACACTGAGGCAGAGGACGTGTCTCTGCGTTTCGTGTCCCAGCGGGCCTACGGCCTGCTCATGGCCACCACCTCGCGAGCCTCGGCCGACACACTGCGTCTAGAGCTGGACGGGGGCCGGGTCAAGCTCACGGTCAACCTAGGTATCGTATTACACTACCGACTACACCACGCGTTGAAAACGTGGCTCTCTCTTTCTCTTTTCCTTCACTGTCTCCATCCCTCCATTATTATTCTTTGCCTTTGTAAAATGTGTTTGTCTTAGTTTGATTTGTAGAATAAAGGATAGCGATAATTTAAGGAGTAGTAATAAACAAATATTCTTATTTTTGTTTACATGCACGTTATTGTGATCTGTGTCATAATATATTGATTGAATAAGACTATTCATGGAAATTACTATACTTTTTAACTAATTCACTTTTTTTCCATTATTTGAGCTGCTTCATTCTGAAAGTTATTTTCATTGACAAACATGCTGTCTGGCCCATCTTTTGAACATATTTTTCATAGTCCTAACATGGTCATTTTCATAGTCCTAACATGGTCATTTTCATAGTCCTAACATGGTCATTTTCATAGTCCTAACAATGTCATTTTCATAGTCCTAACATGGTCATATACATAGTCCTAACATGGTCATTTTCATAGTCCTAACATGGTCATTTCCATAGTCCTAACATTGTCATTTTCATAGTCCTAACATAGCCATTTCCATAGTCTTTTTGAGACAGTCACAGCACCACGAGATATAAAAGTATTTTTTAATTTAGAGCCTGAGTAGCACACTACTACTAAACAGAACACTACTGCAAAACATACTACTATTTCTAAACATAATACTATTTCTAAACATAACACTATTGCTAAACAGAACACAATTGCTAAACAGAACACCACTGCAAAACATAACACTGTTTCTAAACAGAACATTATATCTAAACAGACACTATTTCTAAACAGAACACTATTTCTAAACAGAACACTATTTCTAAACAGAACACTACTGCTAAACAGAACACTACTGCAAAACATAATACTATTTCTAAACAGAACACTATTTCTAAACAGAACACTACTGCAAAACATAATACTATTTCTAAACAGAACACTATTTCTAAACAGAACACTATTTCTAAACAGAACACTATTTCTAAACAGAACACTACTGCTAAACAGAACACTACTGCAAAACATAATACTATTGCTTAACAGAACACTATTTCTAAACAGAACACTATTGCAAAACAGAACACTATTTCTAAACAGAACAATACTGCAAAACAGAACACTATTTCTAAAACAGAACACTACTGCTAAACAGAACACTATTTCTAAACAGAGCACTTTTGCTAAACATAACACTATTGCTAAAGATCTTCTCTGAAAAAAATATATAAATTGATGAATTAAAAAAAAAGTTATCTTAGATTAATGAAGGGTGCTGATGCCTCCAATTCATTCTCACTTAGAGGAAATTGAGAAAGAAACAGCTCCACTTTACATTTTCCACTAACATCATCTTCTTGTCTTCAAGTTGTAACTTCTTGACTTTTGATTTCGTGTTTGTTCTCCTTTTCTCTGTTTATGGTGTACTCATACTATATACACTCTCTTTGAACAACTCCATTTCCCATCATGCTTTGTCAAAAGATGGTATTCACCCCTTCAAAGGCCTTAAGCCTGCGGCCCGTCAGGCGAACAGCCCGAGAACAGAGCCCAGCCAAACCTGCAGCTGGCTGCCCCCCTCAGGCAACCAACACCACTGTGTTGCATGAAGGAAAGAAGCGCTAGTGTACATAACCTATATTTACACATTTTATCTTTAAGATTGAATAAAGCTTTATTAAAGATGTATATTTGTCATAATAGTATGTAGTTGTTATTATAATAGGTACAGTAGTATTGATAGGCTATGTTACTTATTGAAGTAGTTTAATAAGATGTACTTTTACCTATATACAAGTGCAATGCAACTACAATTATTGGCTTACACAAAACTACTCTACGCAATTAACCTTTTTGTATGAAGTGCAATGTCAATAACGAGTATCACATATCCACATTTAAGTGTTGAAGAGGTAGATATTCTTTATGTGTTTTATCTAAACTCATATGATACATAATTTCATAAAAACAACATATATTTCTACAGGGTCTATCCTGTACTGTTAGATACAAGGGTCTTATGCCTCTGCATGGTGCTGGTGCTGATTGGATCGCGGCTGTTCGCTCCCACTTTTCTGTTGCGGTTGACGACACATGAACCCACCAGCCACATGGTGACTCACCCAGAATGTCCATCGTAGGATTCCATAGGCCGTCTCAAAATGGCAGCCACATAAACCTGTACAACAGGCAGGAATCTGTTGTCAGTGAAGGAGTCAATTGTCTTTCACTAATTCACCTTTTGATATTGATATTCACTATCTCATATTGCAAATATGATTTTTGTTTGCTATGTACTTCCAGTGTCAAGTATAATAGCATTGCACTGGGTTTCAAAGATCCGTGGCTCCATAATGAATAGCTAACACCACCTTCTTGCTAATATCAGACATATGATTTTAACAGTCTGTTTAGTCAACAAGTTGGTGTGAAGGCTTTGGAGCTGTAGACTTTGAGCTTAAAAATACAGGAAGCTATTCCAAAATGAAAGTCAATGCTGGGAGGAAGAATCTATGTGGTTGGTAAAATTAAAGCGGCCATTTTCAAAATGTTGACAGCCAGTGTCCTTGTTATGCGTCTTTAAATAAATGCCATGTGTATAATCTAAGTGTTATAGTAGCGGCCACAGAACTCAGTTCATTTCATAACTGTAACAAGTGCTGCAAAAGCACTATGTACATTTTACCACACAACAGCCAACTAATGACAATATAAGCCATAACTATTTTTGTATATGGACCAAGAATTTGACATTTGTGAACATATTAATTCTACCTAGTACATTACTCGTTATTACAATCATATTGCAATTGGAGTCAAATTGTAAAATTCAAGCTAGCAATTTCTAATGTAAGCTAACAGTCTAACACCTAAGAATGTATAGAACCCCTCCCCTTTTACAAAATGGCCGCCTCTCTGCATGTGGACGTCCCCGGAAGGGTGGAATTCTTGTTTTTGGATGTCTGCAGCTATAACCTTGAAGGATGCAATTTCATCTGTCATTTATTCTTCCCCATCTAGACTGTATCAGGATAAACTGTACTTCCAGTAAGTTAACACTCAAGTTCAATTTTGCTCTTGCATTATGATACTCTGCTGTTTAAAGGAATGTGTTATTTGAAGTGTGTCTTTCTATAATGTTGCTTGGAGAATGGCTAATGGGTGTGTCTGTTCAACTGGCCAGACCATCAGTAGATTATTGACAACACAAACACCCAAACTGGAAACAGACAGGGTGGTGATTTGTTAATCTCTTTAGGTTTTGGGTTTTATTTAAGGCAATATTTTATTAAATAAGAACATTTCATGTTATAGGGTCCTGTGACAGATTGTTTTGTATGAATGTATTTTAGTTATAAAAATAGTTTCACTGTAATAAAAGTTTTTTTTTTTTTAAACAATACGCTTTCCCTTTTTAGAGACTTATAATTATATAACCCTTTTTATCTTATTTAGTATTTTGTTTTTTGCCGCAAAGTTGAGATTAATAAATCACCACCTATTACGTAACTAAATGTTCAAAAATTGTTACATGCAAACAAGCTTCATCACAGGTGGACAATGGAAAATACATGTACCTGTTTAGTAGAAGTAACTTGATTATACAACATGATAAAGAGATACAGTCCATAGAGATGTTATTCATATAGTGTAGGTCCTATCCAAGGAAAATGCCACAGGTGAAGAGTTCATGGTTACTGTAGGATTTGTGTAGATTGTTAACTTGGTGAGTTTTGTTTGCATCTAAACGTTTGCCTCTAAGTCTGAGCTTCGATTTGACACTACACATTTGAAACATTATGTTGGGGAGAAGGGCTTTTGGGTTTTAGTGCAGTCAACAATAGCTGCTTTTACTCGTGATTAGGGCTCGGAAACCTTCAGTGTACAGGATGTGTGTCTGTGTGTGTCTGTGTGTGTGTGTGTGTGTGTGGGAGGCCTAACCGATTTAGAGCCTAACCGATTTATCTATTGGCCAATAATATCGAACGATAGGGGCCTTTGACCAAAGTATTTGTATCGCTGTTTAATCCAATATAAGATGAAGAAAAAATGATTGGGATAAAAAGCCGTTCTCCACAGGATTTGATTTTACGTGTATTATTCATTAGTAGCTCTTTACTCGGCTATAAACCTTTCTCGCCTTGGCGCGTTACACTAAGAAACCCTATACCGTTAGGTGAAGTGTCATGGTAGGGAGTTGGGTGTCGTGACAAACAATGGATGATATGCCCAAATGTTAAAGGAAGTGCAGTGCTAAGAGTGTCCAACTCTATGGTAACGTTAACGTTACAGCCCTTTAGTGCTGTGTTATATTTGCTCTTTGTGAAGGGTGTTCCTCAAGCTCTGTCATTCAAATGTATTTGGGGAGACGCTAAAAAAACGCTCCCGGTCACAAAGTAGCACTTTGTAGCTACGCTCTGATGTATGGGTTCATTGTCACTTCATAGGGACTGGTCCAAGTTCACGTTGCGCCAATTACCACCACCCTGTTTCCATGATAAGTGCCGGCCAAGAATTATGGATATACTGAGAAGATACATGTCTCTCTGCCCTGACAATGGGAGTCATTGTCCACATAGCGACACAGCGGGCTGTCTAGCTCCCGCCTTTCCTTTCTTTGGATTGGTGGATGCATCTCATTATTGTAATCTTTTTGGAGAGAAATGCTATGCTACTTGCCACATGCTACGAATATGCATTGCCATCTCGAGAAAACTCTGATATCAAGTTGTTGTGATGTCACGTGTCCTACTTATATCGGTACACTCCTAACAACTTAAGCATTATGAAACTTACATTTGATCAAATAAACCTCATGCAGCAAATAAGCCACACATTTTTTTGTTGACCAAATTTGACACTCTCTCATTGACTTCCATACACAAACTCCTCGCTTGGTGGGGGAAACAATGGAAAAGAATCTAGGTTTTAACACTGCCAACTGACAGCACAAGGAAACAAGAAACTGTCCAAATCAATACAGCATCCCTCCAGGGGCTCTGTGCTCGTCTGCTTCTGTCTGACAGACTCTGTTTGTGTTGATTTCAAATAAACAGGGTGAGAACACACACACACACACACTTGACAGGGTGAGAACACACACACGTACACACGTACACACACAGTGCAGTAGGCTGTCCAGATCACAGGACTTTACTGGTACTTAGAGGGATTGTGGAAATACCAAGCAGCGGCTCAGCCAATAAGCTTTGGCGCTTTACCTGGCTGTGAAAGATACATTAATAACCTAGTATACTTGTAGGTAACACTTTACTGTCCTTTTTAACCTAGTATTCAACTACTAAAAACTGATTTGGAAATGTGGAAGGGATTTCGAGTCACAATGATGAGTAAAAGCTGTGTAATTGTTGCATTGAATGCAGTGTTTTTCTGCTCAATACATATTTAAAATCGTTCATTTCCGCAATGAAGGTGCTAGTCCAGTGTGCAATCCTGATTGAAGAAATATTGTTTTAGACAAAAGTCTTAAATTGTTGCTTTTTAACTCAATACCTGAACTATATATTTCCTAAATATAATCAAACCTTTGCTTTCCACAGTAAGCAATTTTAAAAGTGACAACAAAAAAAGATGTGAAACTGCTCAAATGATCCCAAATGAAAATGAATCAGAAGACAAGTCAGTTTGACATGTCAAGATGCTCTGCTATCATCATCTGCAATATACGCCTTCAATTACCCTGCTTCTTTCAGTGGTTATAAATAAGCTCATTATATCACCTCCTTCTATTGAAAATGTCCCAATATAACAGCCCCTATTGGAAAGTGGAAAGCAAAGGTTTGGTTGGTGAGTCAGGATGACTTTAACTTTGTGACCAACCATCGTTCTCAGGCAAGGGACCAGAGACCCTGTATGCTGGGCAAAAACTCAATGATAATGAGTGGCATACGGTGCGCGTGGTCCGCCGGGGCAAAACCTACAAGCTCACGGTGGATGATGACATAGCAGAAGGTACTATATTAGCTACAGTCTGAGAGAAACAGGGGTCCATTTCATTTCAACTCCAGTCAATTCAGAAAGTAAGGCAGATTCCAATCCCCCCCCCAAAAAATCAAAAATCCAGAAAAACGCATGTGGAAAATGTTATAAATTGATTTGCATTTTAATGAGGGAAATAAGTATTTGACCCCTCTGCAAAACATGACTTAGTACTTGGTGGCAAAACCCTTGTTGGCAATCACAGAGGTCAGACGTTTCTTGTAGTTGGCCACCAGGAGAGATTTTGTCCTACTCCTCTTTGCAGATCTTCTCCGAGTCATTAACGTTTCGAGGCTGATGTTTGGCAACTCGAACCTTCAGCTCCCTCCACAGATTTTCTATGGGATTAAGGTCTGGAGACTGGCTAACCCACTCCAGGACCTTAATGTGCTTCTTCTTGAGCCACTCCATTGTTGCCTTGGCCATGTGTTTTGGGTCATTGTCATGCTGGAATACTCATCCACGACCCATTTTCAATGCCCTAGCTGAGGGAAGGAGGTTCTCACCTCCTTCCCTCAGCTAGGGTTCTCCATGAGGTGAGATCTTGCATGGAGCCCCAGGTCCGAGGGAGATTGACAGTTCTTTTGTGTTTCTTCCATTTGCGAATAATTGCACCAACTGTTGTCACCTTCTCACCAAGCTGCTTGGTGATGGTCTTGTAGCCCATTCTAGCCTTGTGTAGGTCTACAATCTTGTCCCTGACATCCTTGGAGAGCTCTTTGGTCTTGGCCATGGTGGAGAGTTTGGAATCTGATTGATTGATTGCTTCTGTGGACAGGTGTCTTTTATACAGGTAACAAACTGAGATTAGGAACACTCCCTTTAAGAGTGTGCTCCTAATCTCAGCTCATTACACGTATAAAAGACACCTGGGAGCCAGAAATCTTTCTGATTGAGAGGGGGTCAAACTCATTAAAATGCAAATCAATTTAAAACATTTTTCACATGCGTTTTTCAGGATTTTTTTGTTGTTATTCTCTCTCTCACTGTTCAAATAAACCTACCATTAAAATTAGAGACTGATCATTTCTTTGTCATTGGGCAAACATACAAAATCAGCAGGGGATCAAATACTTTTTTCCCTCACTGTACATGAACTACAACATTTGCTAATTAAGATTAAGTGTTTTTTTATGCTATAAGTAATTATTTGAGAAGGGTGACTAAAACTGTTGACATCCATTGATAGGTCTGAATTGTTCTTGCTGGAAGTTAATTCATTTGTATATTTATGTTGTATTTAGCCATATCGTGCTGGCCAGAATTCACCACCTATTTAAATTTAGCCCTTTGTGTTTAGTATCAGACGGTGTTTCCTTTTTCTTTTCTATCTTGTTTTCTTTCTTTCCACCCCATCCTCTACTCCAGGCCAGATGGTGGGCGACCACACCCGTCTGGAGTTCCACAACATCGAGACGGGCATCATGACGGAGAGACGCTTCGTCTCAGCCATCCCTTCTAGCTTCATTGGACACCTACAGAGTCTCAGGTTCCTCTTCGCTCATATTCTTTGTTATATACTTTGTTATATAATTTATCATGTACTTTGTTATATACTTTGTTTTATACTTTGTCAAATTCTTTGCCATATTCTTAGTTAAATTCTTTGTCATATACTTTATCATATACATTGTTACATACTTTGTTATATACTTTGTCATATAATTTGCTATATAGTTTGTCATATGCTTTGTTCTATACTTTGTTATATTCTTTGTTATATTCCGTGTTATATACTTTGTTAGACACTTGGTCGTATACTTTGTTAGATACTTTGCCACATACTTTGTTATATACTTTGCTATATTCTTTGTTACATTCTTTGTTATATACTTTGTTATATACTTTGTCATATAATTTGCTATATAGTTTGTCATATGCTTTGTTCTATACTTTGTTATATTCTTTGTTATATTCCGTGTTATATACTTTGTTAGACACTTGGTCGTATACTTTGTTAGATACTTTGCCACATACGTTGTTATATACTTTGCTATATTCTTTGTTACATTCTTTGTTATATACTTTGTTAAAAACTGTACTTTGACATATTCTTTGTTAAATTATTTGTCATATACTTTGTTCTGTATTTTGCCATATACTTTTCCATATTCTTTGTTAAATTCTTTGTCATGTACTTTGTTATAAACTTTGTTATATACTTTGTTATATACTTTTGTAATATACTTTGCCATATACTTTGTTATATACTTTGTTATATACCTTGCCATATTCTTTGGTATATTCTGTGTTATGTACTTTGTTATATACTTTGCCATATACTTTGTTATGTACTTTGTTATATACTTTGGCATGTACTGTCATATACTTTGTTATATACTTTGTTGTATACTTTGCCAGTTACTTTAATATATACTTTGTTTAATACTTTGCCATGTACTTTGTCATATACTTTGTTTTATACCATGCCATATACTTTGTTATATACTTTGTTATATACTTTGCCATGTGCTTTGTCATATTCTTTGTCATATTCTTTGTTATATTCTTTGTTGTATTCTTTCTGCTATATACTGTTAGAATCTTTATTTCACCCATAAAGACACAACAGTTTACAAGCACTTTACAGGCAATGCAAGAAGATTTGAATGTGACTACTCTGCAATCCGATGGAACATGTTGATGTTGTTGAAATGACGTCTGTTCTGGCGAAAGCCTATCTAAATCATGTGACATGGCTGTTATGTTTGGCTTAACTTCAACAGGTGTTCTTGAGAACTTTGTCTCTAGCGAACGACAGGTCCTTTCCAGTGAACAAGAAAGGGGTTTCTCTGTTTGCAAGCATCAGATAATATATTTATTCCCCACTCTACTTACTCCAGGTTCAACGGTATGCTGTATATAGATCTCTGTAAGAACGGAGACATCGACTTCTGTGAGCTCAATGCCCGCTTTGGCATGCGCTCCATCATTGCTGACCCTGTGACCTTCAAGTCTAAGAGCAGCTACCTGAGCCTGGCCACCCTGCAGGCCTACACCACCATGCACCTGTTCTTCCAGTTCAAGACCACCTCGCCTGACGGATTCATACTGTTCAACAGTGGAGACGGCAATGACTTCATCGCTGTGGAGCTGGTTAAAGGGTGAGTGGGATCCCAACTGATGTTAGACTTCCCTTGTTGTTTGTTTACTAGTGTTTTTTTTTTTTTTGTTCCAGCACCACTATGAAAGACAATAGGTACACAGGGATGGTATTACAGAGGCATATTGTCACCACAGTAAGTGACATATACTTTAACGAATACAGATGTCGGATCTTAATTTGATCCATTTTGTCGCAGGAGGAAAATAATCCTGCAGCAGGAGGATTTTAATACCTGAAGAGATATGTAGAATCACCACCAGTGTCAGCTGGAAGCGGTGTTTGAATACAATGCAGTACCATTACCTACACTGTACCTTAGACTGCAGGTCCGCTGGGCGCAAGTAAAAAATGGAATAAAAAGTAACACAATAAAATGACATAACACTAATGAGGCTATATACAGGGGGTACCGATACCGAGTCAATGTGCGGGGGTACACGGTAGTCGAGGCAGTGTAAAAAACAAAGGGGGGACAGTCTTGACTTGGGTGACTGAAGTCTTTGACAATTTTTGGGGCCTTCCAATAGGCAGTATAAATGGTTGGTGGCCTCAGGGCCTATATTGGTCCAGCGGTTACAGCTGCTGACCCCGGCACATATATGCTAGAGTCGGCAGGAATCCATCCCGCTGCCCTTTGACCCCTGCCTCCCCCTATCTCCTCCTACCTCCCCCTATCTTTCCCTACCTCCCTATCTTTCCGTATCTCCCTATCTTTCCCTACCTCCACCTATTTTTCCCTACCTCCCCATATCTTTCCCTGTCTTTCCCTACCTCCCCCTGTCTTTCCCTATATTTCCCTACCTCCCCCTGTCTTTCCCTACCTCCCCCTGCCTTTCCCTACCTCCCCCTGTCTTTCCCTATATTTCCCTACCTCCCTGTCTTTCCCTATATTTCCCTACCTCCCCTGTCTTTCCCTACCTCCCCTGTCTTTCCCTACCTCCCCTGCCTTTCCCTACCTCCCCCTGTCTTTCCCTATATTTCCCTACCTCCCCCTGTCTTTCCCTATATTTCCCTACCTCCCCCTGTCTTTCCCTATATTTCCCTACCTCCCCTGTCTTTCCCTACCTCCCCTGTCTTTCCCTATATTCCCTACCTCCCCCTGTCTTTCCCTATATTTCCCTACCTCCCCCTGTCTTTCCCTACCTCCCCTGTCTTTCCTATGTTTCCCTACCTCCCCTGTCTTTCCCTATATTTCCCTACCTCCCCTGTCTTTCCCTATATTTCCCTACCTCCCCTGTCTTTCCCTATATTTCCCTACCTCCCCCTGCCTTTCCCTACCTCCCCCTGTCTTTCCCTATATTTCCCTACCTCCCCCTGTCTTTCCCTACCTCCCCCTGTCTTTCCCTATATTTCCCTACCTCCCCTGTCTTTCCCTATATTTCCCTACCTCCCCTGCCTTTCCCTACCTCCCCTGTCTTTCCCTATATTTCCCTACCTCCTGTCTTTCCCTACCTCCCCTGTCTTTCCCTATATTTCCCTACCTCCCCTGTCTTTCCCTATATTTCCCTACCTCCCCTGTCTTTCCCTATGTTTCCCTACCTCCCCTGCCTTTCCCTACCTCCCCTGTCTTTCCCTATGTTTCCCTACCTCCCCTGTCTTTCCCTATATTTCCCTACCTCCCCTGTCTTTCCCTATATTTCCCTACCTCCCCTGCCTTTCCCTACCTCCTGTCTTTCCCTATATTTCCCTACCTCCTGTCTTTCCCTACCTCCCCTGTCTTTCCCTATATTTCCCTACCTCCCCTGTCTTTCCCTATATTTCCCTACCTCCCCTGTCTTTCCCTACCTCCTGTCTTTCCCTATATTTCCCTACCTCCTGTCTTTCCCTATATTTCCCTACCTCCCCTGCCTTTCCCTACCTCCCCTGTCTTTCCCTACCTCCCCTGTCTTTCCCTATGTTTCCCTACCTCCTGTCTTTCCCTATGTTCCCTACCTCCCCTGTCTTTCCCTACCTCCCCCTGTCTTTCCCTATATTTCCCTACCTCCCCCTGTCTTTCCCTATATTTCCCTACCTCCCCCTGTCTTTCCCTACCTCCCCCTGTCTTTCCCTATATTTCCCTACCTCCCCTGTCTTTCCCTACCTCCCTGTCTTTCCCTATATTTCCCTACCTCCCTGTCTTTCCCTATATTTCCCTACCTCCCCTGTCTTTCCCTATATTTCCCTACCTCCCCTGTCTTTCCCTATATTTCCCTACCTCCCCTGTCTTTCCCTATATTTCCCTACCTCCCCTGTCTTTCCCTATATTTCCCTACCTCCCCTGTCTTTCCCTACCTCCCTGTCTTTCCCTATATTTCCCTACCTCCCCTGTCTTTCCCTACCTCCCCTGTCTTTCCCTATATTTCCCTACCTCCTGTCTTTCCCTATATTTCCCTACCTCCCCTGTCTTTCCCTATATTTCCCTACCTCCCCTGTCTTTCCCTACCTCCCCTGTCTTTCCCTACCTCCCCTGTCTTTCCCTATATTTCCCTACCTCCCCTATCTTTCCCTACCTCCCCTATCTTTCCCTACCTCCCCTATCTTTCCCTACCTCCCCTGTCTTTCCCTAGCTCCCCCTATCTTTCCCTCTTTCCCTACCTCCCCCTATCTCCCCATCTCTCATAATCTCCCTCCATCTCCCCCATCTTTCCAACATAGTTATATCTCTTAAATGGTGGGACTGCCCCACTCCTTAAAAAATACCTTTTAAGAAATAATACATCTTTGGACAAATAACAATTAGATTCTGAGCGCACGTCCAACATGAACATGATTAAAATGACACAAGGTAGGCTAAATTGATTCATAGAACATGCCCAGACCTAGCAAGCAACAATAGATGCTATGCTAACTGATATATGCTAAATGCTAACTGATATATGCTAACTGATATATGCTAAACGCTAACTGATATATGCTAAACGCTAACTGATATATGCTAAACGCTAAGTGATATATGCTAAACGCTAACTGATATATGCTAACTGATTCCACCATTGAAAGAGAAAACAACAACAAAATAAATAGAAAAATAATTTCCATATGCTGAGATTCAGGTCTAGATTCTGAGGTGGAAATAAAACCTTCAGAGGACTTTTAAGCCTTGGATACATTGCAAGTTTGCCCTTTCACTTTAGATTCACACACTGTGATTGAATGGAGGAGTTCCAACATTGGACCGTACATGTTTTCAATTCATTTAGATAGCCTATAGTCTACATTTGGGCCCACAAGTTAATTGCAGTTATTTCAATGTTTTTAAGAAGTAAAACGATCTGTTAATGTACACATCAAAGAAAGGTTTTTGAGCTCAACAAAATCGCCTTTTAGAAGGGCTAAAATGCATAAATATATTCACGGCTTTACCAAATTAAATATTAAAGCGCACAATGCAGGCTTTCAATCCACAACAAGGATGACTACAAATGCCGGCCTCAAACTTAAAGTACAGTAAGTCATTGCTACTGTAGCCAGTGCATAACAGCTTGGCAATGGAAATCTTACTTATTATAAGGGACATCCACATCAAGGCCATATCTATATTGACAAATTATACATACAGCCTAACTATAAAATGTGGATGAGCATCCACACTGGAGGAGTGTATTGTTCTACTGTAGGCCTACATCTGTCAATCAACTGATGTTCCAAATCAGCTCATCAACCCAGCCAGGGAAACAAACAGTAGGCTATTATCGCTTATCACACCTTTCATTGATAGGCTAACGGTTAACTAACCAAATAACAAAGGATCTATTGCAAAGATCGATGTAACTAAGATTATCGCCAGCTGATGTCTTGTTAAATCATGAATACGTACTAAATTCACCTGCACAGCTGATCTCACTTGCAACCATTATTGGTCACCTCTTTACCGCTCCCTAAATGATGCTTTTAACCAAATTCTTTCATGATATGTTCAACCCTCTATGTGACAAGAATTCCGTATATCATGGCAAATCTATTGTGGCAATTTACCCGACACTTTGAATGAATGGTAACTAATGTTGTTGTAGCCTACTGTTATACTTGTATTTGTTTCCTATTTATGTTATCCATTCAAAAGAACCGTGTGATGGGATTAAGATGTCCTATTTTCAATAATATATAGGCTACTATATAGGCTACTATATAGGCTACTATAGACCCCCCCCCCAAAATAACGGGCGGTGTTTTTTGCGTGTTTTTTGGCCTTTAAAACCTCTTTCATGAGCTATTGCGCTTCATTCTGTGGGCTTCCGAGTTATTCTCAATTTTATATTTTCTTTCCATCTGATATTATATGCCTGTATATGTGATTAATTTTGAGTACAGTAGACTATAGTTTAGGTGCATTTCGGATACACTTGACACTTGTATGGTGTAGTGGACACCAATATCTATCTTGTGTTATTAAGCTATATAAAACAACGGATGTTGATGTGTATGGATGCATTTAAGATACATTTTTGAACATTTTAATGTTGCGGTAATAAGACATATAGGCCTATAGCAGCAGTAGGACAGTTATTCATATTCTGTTTTGTGCTTTTAGCGTTTGAACAAGCGAGAGAGGGAGGATGATTTAGCTGGCACTGTTCCCGAATGACTCGACTGCCCCCGCATGGAGTGAAAGAGAACTGCGGGTCTTCAGTGAACGTGTCTAAATTTCAACGCTCATTTTAATTTCCTGATGGTAGGAAGAAGAAAAAAATATATATACAAAAGTCAGCAAATTAAGATCCGACAACTGTATGTCTAGATAAATTACTTTTACTACAATGGTTAAATGTAACCCTTTTTACATTACATTGTAATCGTTGACCAACCACTCCACTCACAGAGGCCAAGATGCCTAGAGGTGGTCTCCTCTGCTGCACCACCCCTATCGGTCCAACAGGTGTTCTATTCAGTGACCAGAGTAACCTTTAACCTCCCTCAGGTACATCCACTACGTGTTTGATCTTGGCAATGGGCCCAACGTCATCAAGGGCAACAGCGACCGAGCTCTACATGACAACCAGTGGCACAATGTGGTCATCACTCGTGACAACAGCAACATCCACACTCTGAAGGTGGACGCCAAGGCAACCAGTCAGGTGGTCATCGGAGCCAAGAACCTCGACCTGAAAGGTAGAGTATAGAACAGAGGTGGTTCAGTGACCTGACAGGTAGAGTGTAGAACAAGAGGTGGTTCAGTGACCTGACAGGTAGAGTGTAGAACAAGAGGTGGTTCAGTGACCTGACAGGTAGAGTGTAGAACAGAGGTGGTTCAGTGACCTGACAGGTAGAGTGTAGAACAGAGGTGGTTCAGTGACCTGACAGGTAGAGTGTAGAACAGAGGTGGTTCAGTGACCTGACAGGTAGAGTGTGATTGTGACTAACCTTGCCTGTCCTGAATATCCAGGTCCTAGAGCTAAGGTTTTAGGTAGAGTGTAGAACAGACAGGTAGAGTGTGATTGTGACTAACCTTGCCTGTCCTGAATATCCAGGTCCTAGAGCTAAGGTTTTAGGTAGAGTGTAGAACAGACAGGTAGAGTGTGATTGTGACTAACCTTGCCTGTCCTGAATATCCAGGTCCTAGAGCTAAGGTTTTAGTGGACTATTGTGGTTTTGAGTCACACACGTCCACCTTGGTTGGTTATGATGAATTCTTAGAAATAAATAAAACTTAAAATACTCTTTATCACATTTTTTTTGCAGATACAGGAATGTAAAACATTTATTTTACCGCCAGGACAGTCAAATATAATACTTAGTGATGAAGCTACATTACATGTCGTGTCTGTGTCCTCTCCTCCTCCCTCCAGGTGACCTGTTTATCGCTGGGCTTGGCCCTGGTATGTATGGTAGCCTGCCCAAGCTGGTGGCATCCAGGGACGGCTTCCAGGGCTGCCTGGCCTCAGTGGACCTTAACGGCCGCCTCCCTGACCTTCTCCAGGACGCGCTTTTCCGCAGTGGGCAGATAGAGCGCAGATGCGAAGGTACACCCTCCCTCAAAACCATGTCCGGCTCAGACTTCAGCTCAAACTCAAACTACAACGACAGCTCAGGCAGCCCATTCTTTCTCCTTATCTCCAACAGTACCTCCACCTCCCTCATTCCTTACCCTCCCCCATCCTACTAACCCTGATGGTCATCTCACTCACCATCCTGTGGGACTCCCAATCACAGCCAGTTGTGATGCTGCCTGGAATCAAACCAGGGTTTGTAGTGACACCTCTAGCACTGAGATGCAGTGCCTTAGACCACTGCGCCAATCGGGAGTTAGAGCAAGGCTGGACATTTAAAACCACCACCAACTGCCATCATTACAGTAGGTAGATGTTGAGCGTAACCAATGCTCCAGGGTCAGATAGTATTTATTCATCCTAAATCATAAAGTAAGAGTTTAAGTTGGGACATCTGATCCTAGATCTATGTTGAGGGACATCTTCAACTTCTGGGCAGCTAGTATAAGAGTGTTTCTGATGGTACATCACAGGGAGCTGCCAGTATACTAAACATTCGATTGTATGGGCATATAGCATAAGTATTTTGTTCTGTATAATAAGTACTTATCATAAATACATTTAGCTATATGTTGATCTGAGATACTATATGCCCCAGATATTAGAAATAGACTCGCAGCTATTCTCACCAATCAACAATATATTTTTTATTTAACTAGGCAAGTCAGTTAATTAAAGACAAATTCTTATTTACAATGAAACTGCCTTGTTCAGAACAACCAATTTAGTAATTTTTTTACCTTGTCAGCTCAGGGATTCAATCCAGCAACCTTTTGGTTATTGGCCCAATGCTCTAACCACTAGGCTACCTGCGGCCCCAACTATAGAGAATAGGAATTGTAATATCTATATATGGAGACATGTGAAAGCTCCAGTTAGAAAGGATACAAGAGCTTGTATGCGGTGTGTGCGCAAAACTAAAATTCCATAGGTTTCCGTTAGTTCAGTGTCTATCTCAAATATTCCGTGTACATCAGTTCAGCGAGACGACGGCCTATTGAAGTATTTTTACACTCGCATCAAATTTCATTCAAATGAACAATTATTGCTGCAGTACTCTTGGCCCTTGACCTTGATCATTTAAAAGAAATAACGTTGTTCTGTTACTATAGTTTTTGCTTCGTTTTCATTGGTCATTATTGCTTGCATGTGAATCAATTTGCTTAATGTACTTGTTTTTCCCGGAGCGTGTAGTTTCTTTGTTCTGTTTTCAATTTCAACATCTCCGTTGTGTATTTATTGTTCATTTTTTTGTTGTCTTATTTTGAAATGACCATATCAGAGAGCCACACAATGGTGCACTATAAACCTAATATACCTTTATGTTATGACTATTGTGGAGTATATATCTATAACGCAATATTAATATCTCCATAAGTCTTCCCCTCATTACAGATTACAGTGTATACTGTGTACACCATGATATATGTGTGACTTGGTTTTCTGTTGTATCACATTCATATAATTTCTTATTTTTCGTAATTTTGTTTGTCTGTGAGTGGTTATGAGAATGTGTTCACATGTATTTTTGCTAAATAATTGTCATAGTATGAACTTAACTGTCCAGAATAATGGCTGCCTAGTTAGTTGGGTTTTGGAGCACACAGTGGGACAACAGATGGAGTAGCGTCATCAAAAATAAATTATTTTATTGACAGTGTTGTAGGCCCACAGTGATGACAGAATGTACGAATTTACAGTCCAGGTTTCAAGTTGACAAAAACAGACAGGACTTATGGTCCCAAAGTACTTACTACTAGCAACCTAATGGCTACAAGATCAAAACACCCAAACACTGCAAAAACTGCAGCAAGACTCACACAGCTTAATCCAATACCTGAGAGCCGAAGCAACAGCACATTGTCTATACGCAACCAACAACTCTCCCAACTATCAGAATCGATTATGCCAAACAACGTGTGGGAACTACACAGGTAATGTAGCAAATGAGATACAGTAGGTGCGCTCTCTCTAGAACACCCAACATGAAGACTTTGTAGCTATGGTAACCAGTGACGACCCCTAATGACCTGTAACTTTGCTGACTGTTGTAATTTACTGTAAAAGTCCACTGTTTGATCCCTGATTTAAAACTACATGACAATATTACAATTCAACTGTCATGTTGATTTGTGATTGGTTGTGAATAGGGTAGGCTAGTGTGACCATGCTATTCGCAACTGTTTTTGTTTATCTCAGCGCTAAGGCATGTAATTAAAGTTGGCTATTTATTAATGTTCAGATGAGAGATGGCATTTGTACGTTTGCGATAGTGCTTTTTTACATTCATGATTTAACAAGTAAGTTGCTTATTTTGCCCCCCCAAAAAAAAAACTCAACTTCATGTTAGTTGTCACTAGTTACCACAGCCACAGAGTCATAATTATGGTTAACGATGGTTTAAATTTCAACGATTTCTCTTCTTAAAATCTGATTTTGAACCTAACATAGCAAGTGTAAAAGAAACGTCTGAAACTAGATCCCCTACATAAAAAAATACTGTCTTCTGCACAGTTCAACCAACGTCCAAAACCGGAATTTGCTTCACAGGCTCTCTTTCCGTTTCTGGTAGTTTGGGACACGACAGAGGCTACCTTAACCACACTGCTAACCTTATGCCTAAGCCTAACCTTACTTGGCATAGAGTAGCGTAATCGAGGCAAACCCTCACTAGATGGCGCCGATGCCTCAGTACATAGGTGGATGGAAGCGTTGGGGGACTGAGCTGCAAACTGAGAACGGCAGGCCCGGGGAAACACTAGGTCAACTCTCTAATAAAACAATGTTATGTGTTTTCACTGTCTATCGTTCTGTCTGTGTCTGACATCATCCTTGAATCATCTTGTGTCGTTTGTCCTCATCCCTTCATGATAAAACATATTCATACTAACCTTTGTGTTCTCATCATTCTTGAGCAGCAATTGTCCCATTATGCTTTGAGTAGACTACACATCTAAAAGAAAATGTGTAAATAAATACCTAGTTAAGATCGATTGAATACATTATCCATGTAAAATGAAAACATTCCTATTCCTATGCAGGTTTCAATGCAGATGTCTGTATGTTATTTCTTGTTGTAATTTCCATTTAAATATTACTGTTTTAACAAAGTTCTTCTGAATAATGTGTAATGACGGAACAGGTTAACATATAGCTAAACCAATTGTCCAGTGCCAATCCTAATACATTTGTTGAAGTGACACATATACACTGTGTCTCAATAGGTTCAGAATCGCCAATCCATACCAATTTTCATCGGCATGTTTTCTCTGTACTGTCCCCATCTATTTCACCTGTCCCTTAATTTTGGTTGTCATGGTAGCATAGCCCTGACCCCTGACCCCTTCCTTAGAGAGGTTAAGGGGCATGTCCCTGTTAGTAAAGTGCTGGCTTTATTAACCGACAGTCATTGGCCACCTACTAACCTTGTTTTATCGTTTTTCACTTTCTGTTCTTTTCTCTGACAAAGTCGGTTTCACCAAAGCTGACCTACAAGGTAGAAGGTTCAAATTCCATTCTGAGCTTGTAATGTTATGTGTCACCACTCACTAAAGAAAAATACCTTGGCTTAAAGGTACTCTCAGCAAGATGACATCATCGTACACAGTGGGGTGACTTCCTGCTTACAGAAAACAACAACTGAATTTTGGCCTCAAGGTAGAGCACAAGCACAGCAAATCCAAAAGCAATCTTGGCTGATTTAAGCTTTGATAGTGTTGGCGGTAAAGCAGGAAGTCTTCAAGCTGTGTTTGATGATGTCACCTTTAAGCACAATAGACAGCGAACATGGCCAGGTATTGAAAGATTATTTGCACCTGGCTATGTGCTTGTTATAAAATGGTTCACTTCTGGAGAATGGTAGGTAGGGGCTGCAAGTCCTACGGCGTACCCTGGCTTTGCCTCACCGGGAGGCCTGCAGGTGGGCAGGCAGGCAGCCAGAGGCAGGCAGGAGACAGGTGGGTAGGGAGGCAGGCAGGCGGGCAAGGAGGCAGGCAGGAGACAGGCAGGGATGAAGACAGGCAGGTGGCAGGCAGGTATGCAGGGAAGGAGACAGACTAATGATTGTGATGGAAAGCTTTTGCATGAATAAAACATTAGCCGCCTGTATGATTACATTGCCTTCGGAAAGTATTCAGACCCCTTGACTTTTTCCACATTTTGTTACGTTACAGCCTTAATCTAAAATTTATAAAAAAGTACATGTTCAGCAATCTATACACAATACCCTATAATGACAATGCGAAAACAAGTTTTTAGAAATGTTTGCAAATGTATTAAAAACAGAAATACCTTATTTTCATAAGTATTTGCCATGAGACTCGAAATTGAGCTCAGGTGCATCCTGTTTGCATTGATCAGCCTTGATGTTTCTACAACTTGATTGGAGTCCACCTGTGGTATATTCAATTGATTGGACATGATTTGGAAAGGCACACATCTGTCTATACAAGGTCCCACAGTTGACAGTGCATGACAGAGCAAAAACCAAGCCATGAGGTTGACGGAATTGTCTGTAGAGCTCTGAGACAAGATTGTGTCGAGGCACAGATCTGAGGAAAGATACCAAAAAAATGTTGCAACATTGAAGGTCCCTAAGAACAAAGTTACCTCCACAATTCGTAAGTAGAATACATTTGGAACCACCAAGACTCTTCCTAGTGTTGGCCGCCCGGCCAAACTGAGCAATTGGGGGAGAAGCCCTTGGTTAGGGAGGTGACCAAATACCCGATGGTCACTCTGTCAGAGCTCTAGTTCCTCTGTGGGGATCGTAGAATCTTCCAGAAGGTCAACCATCTCTGCAGTACTCCACCAATCAGGCCTTTATGGTAGAGTGGTCAGATGGAAGCCACTCCTCAGTAAAAGGCACATGACAGCCTGCTTGGTGTTTGCCAAAAGGCACCCAAAGACTCTCAGACCCCATGAGAAACAATCATCTCTGGTCTGATGAAACCAAGATTGAACTCTTGGGCCTGAATGCCAAGCGTCACATCTGGAGGAAACCTGGCGCCATCCCTACAGTGAAGCATGGTGTTGGCAGCATCATGCTGTGGGGATATTTTTCTGCAGCAGGGACTTGGAGACCAGTCAGGATTGAGGCAAAGCTGAACAGAACAAAGTACAGAGAGATCCTTGATGAAAACATGCTCTAGAGCCCTCAGGACCTCAGACTGGGGTGAAGGTTCACCTTCCAGCAGGACAACGACCCTAAGCACACAGCTAAGACAACGCAGGAGTGGCTTCGGGAAAAGTCTCTGAATGTCCTTGAGTGGCCCGGTCAGAGCCTGGACTTGAACCCGATCTAACATCTCTGGAGAGACCTGAAAATAGCTGTGCAGCGACGCTTCCCATCCAACCTGACAGAGCTTGAGAGGATCTGCAGAGAAGAACTGGAGAAACTCCCCTAGTACATGTGTGCCAAGTTTGCAGCGTCATACCCAAGAAGTCTTGATGCTGTAATCGCTGCGAAATGTTCAACAAAGTACTGAGTAAAGTGTCTGAATACTTACTTATTTTATATTAAATACATTTGCAAACATTTCTAAAAAAACAGTTTTTGTTTTGTCATTATGGGGTATTGTGTGTAGATTGATGAGGGGGAAAAAAACGATTTGATTGATTTTAGAATAAGGCTGTAACGTAACAAAATGTGGAAAAAGTCAAGGGGTCTGAATAATTTCCGAAAGCACTGTATGTCTGCAGATCTAGTTTTTCTGTATCGGGCCGTGGATAGCCTGTCTTGGCAGCGCTGCTGAGGAATCCGCTAAGTCTTGCACAGTGGGTTGACACACACGCACACACATCCTGAAAGGCACACACGCACAATCCCCCCCTCCCCTTCAAATGCTTTTAGGCCTGGAGTATGGATGCCCCCTGATAGGCCAGTGTGATTAGTAGGCTAATTAAAGGGACGGTCGACCTAAGTTAAATTTGAGATTCCGACAGTCTGACAGACAGTTTCATTAGAATGCGAAAGCAGCTTTTTAAAAGCCATCAGCGCAGGCTAGAGACTGATGGATGGTGATTTAGAGAAGTCATGGCTCTCATGTCCATATCCAATGTCCACTCCAAGGGGATTTAGGACATATCAATTTTAGAAAAAGATTCCCACCCAGATGAAAAGAGATATCTAACTGCTATAGCTGAGTAATATCAACAAATGTTTCCCCTGGGAATGTGTTCAGGCAGATGAATACAGCAGCATTTTCTACAGAGAACACGCACACACACGCTAGATGAATGCCAGTCTGGCTATATAAGCACATTCAGCAGAACACGCACACGCTAGATGAATGTCAGTCTGGCTATATGAGCACATTCAGCAGAACACGCACACGCTAGATGAATGTCAGTCTGGCTATATGAGCACATTCAGCAGAACACGCACACGCTAGATGAATGTCAGTCTGGCTATATGAGCACATTCTGCAGAGCTCTATCTCTTCCAACTCAATAAAGTATGTTTCATGTACCATCAGGACAGATGAAAGTGTGTCTTTAGGGTTCAGGAACATTGACCTCTTCATCACTCTTCTTCACTTGCAGCTTGTGTTATTATTACTACTTTATGGATGTATTTCAGGTTACTTTGGTACCTGTAGAAGAAGAAACAAACATGAAGTGAATCATTTTATCTTGCATATATCTTTTTTTCACATGGTTTTCCATTTCTGGTGGGAATATTGTCCCGATTTTCACTGAATTGGTTTTGCACTTCTGCACAGTAGAGACTGCACTTCCTCTTAAACACATGGGATGAGTCTGGATGGTGGTGAGTCTCAAGTCCTCATTTGGTCTACGTTTCATTCCACACAGATGTATCCTCCGATATTCCCTCGCTTACTCCCTTTTCACAGAACTGGAAAGGGTCTGACCCGTTGTCTCGGTTCCGTGAAGGGGAGTGGACAAGGACAGAGAAGTAAGGGAACAACTTTCTGGAATGAAACACAGCCCTGGACTTAACTGGACACCATCACACCAACATTTATATAACAAAAGCACATATCCAATGTGCACCACTTTGCTGTAAAATGTTTTGTCTCATGATCTTCTTTCTGTTGTTCTGGTACATCTTCTCCAGTGTCTCTGTATGTATACTGGTCTAGGCTAGAGCAGGGGGTTGGAGGAAGGGAGTATGGGAGAACTCACACCCGGGTCACACTTCATATTAACTTCTGGTGGCTCTAAAACTGTGTGTTCACATGGGGCTGACATGAACGGACATAATGGAACTACTGTGTGTAGTTACATCCAGTATGTATGCATTGAATAAGGTTATGGTTTGAACAATGTCATAGTATTGCAAAATAAACTCAATAACATCACGTAATCTATACTAAAAAAAAGTGTTATAGTCATTGTAACTACTATTGACCAACATGTACCAACACTGTAGACTGTGTACAGTAAAGTACTTACCGTGGTATTACACAGTTATAACCATGTTATTACACAGTTATAGAGACACTCAATATGACAGAACGTGATCCTAGTCTAGTCAGTTTGTCTGAATCCACCAGTTGTCTCTCATCAACCAGCCATGTTGAAAACACATCCAGCACCCTGTTCAGTGTCTGCACACACTAAAAGTCTTACTAAAACCTCCTTGGAGCGAAAGCCCTGTGTTTTTTTTATTTCTTCAGTTTGGTGTACTTCTACGGTACTATAACACCTCTGTAATTCATGTAATGTACTAACCTGACTAATGCATGGCCCACTGACCTGCACTGACACCTCTGCATGGCACCTGTTGGGGAGCTGTTGGGGAGCTAGCGCTCACACCTGTACCCTGGTGTCACATGGCTCTGCTCTGCCACCTGTACCCTGGTGTCACATGGCTCTGCTCTGCCACCTGCAGGTCCTAGCACCACCTGTCAGGAGGACTCATGTACCAACATGGGCATCTGTATCCAGCAGTGGGAGAACTACACCTGTGACTGCTCCATGACCTCCTTCACCGGCACGCGGTGCAATGATCGTGAGTACTGTTTATTGTCTATCTATACACACAAAAAGTGCACAGAAACACACACACACATACACATGCACACACACAGACACACCCACACCCACACACAGACACACACACACCCACACACCCACACACACAGACACACACACACACACACACACACACACACACACACACACACACACACACACACACACACACACACACACACACACACACACACACACACACACACACACACACACACACAGACACACACACACCCACACACACACACACACACACACACACACACACACACACACACACACACACACACACACACAGACACACACAGACACACACCCACACACAGACACACACAGACACACACAGACACACACACACAGACACACACACTTTGAAGACCCCTCTGAAGACGTCTAAAGGTAATCGCTGTTTGTTTCCTTTCTGAGGTGTTTTCATAGATGTTACAGCCACTAGGGGTGCTAGACACAATCCTTCATAATCTGACTGAAAGGGCTCAATTCAATTAAGTCCACATTGTAGTATTTACACAGTAATCCGAATGATTTAATGGAAACGATTCCTCACCAAGATGGCCTCTGCATCAGGTGACCTATCAGGTGACCATCAGCTGACCTGTCACCTGACCCTATAAAAGATGGCCGACAAGCACACATAATAGCCTGTTTCCCAAATAAAATCAGAAAAAGGTATGTTTGAGTGGGCAGTTTGCCTTATAAACAGGTACTGCATAAACATCCAATGTGATTTAATCCAGCCTTAAATCTGCTTAGATAATAGCACACTAGAGATTCCTCCAAGACTTGGATAGTTTAGCTTTATCGAGCTCCTGTAACGTTGAGTAGTTTACATTTCAATGACCTGCTTGAAAACGTCAGTTTATCCGTTAAACACACACTAGAGGAATCGCCGATAGAAGAGCATGTACTGATTATTTAATGTAATATAATACAGCGCCAGAGGCCATCGTAGGCTGTGAGTATTATTAAGTATAATATCTTGTTTGCGATTAGTCTGAGCATATCTTAGATAATGGTCCCATTTCATTGTATTTCATTGTACCGTTTACACTGCATCCTGTGCATATGACCAATAAACTGTGATTTAATTTGATTTGATCATATAGGCTTGATTTGCTAAATTGTAATTACTTCGCTACTATGGCCTATTTATTGCCTTACCTCCTTACTCCAGTTGCACACACTGTACGTATATAGATTCTTCTATTGTGTTATTGACTGTACTTTTGTTTATCTGTACCATGTGTAACTCTGTGTTGTTGTTTTTGTCACACTGCTTTGCTTTATCTTGGCCAGGTCGCAGTTGTAAATGAGAACTTGTTCTCAACTTGCCTACCTGGTTAAATAAAGGGGAAAAAAAAGGTACGTCATGTTGGAGTAACATTGACTGAGTCAACGACTCTCACTCTGATGTGTCTGTGAGTCCCTGTAATGAACAACTGACTCTAGTGCCAGGAGGTTGAATTGTGTCTTTGAAAAGAGGTGGGAACAAACCATCTTTCTCTGCCATATCACCACGCGTTCTCATATATGGTGAGAAACATATCGGTTCCAGAGGCAAAAACCTTGTGCTATCCTGGGGCTCAGGCTACAGGGCATTACTAGGCTGCTTCCTACCGTTTTACGCCAGAACACGGGGGCTGCCGCTGTTGTTATCCATGTGGGATCTAATGTCATTAGAATGGCTAGCTTGGAACATCTGAAACAGGATTTTAAAGTGATTGGAACTCTGAAGGACTCCAACAAGCGTTCAATTATTTCAGGCCCAGTGCCGTCACTGAATCGTGGCATGGATCAAATCAGTAGGCTGCTGGCACTACACGACTAGCTACGAGGCTACTGTTAGACTTCATTTGGTGGATAACTTTGACACCGTTTGGAAACAGAAGATGCTCTACAGAGAATGGGGTCCTCTCCAAATTATCTTGGTGCCTGGACACTGTCGTCGCATTTCAAGTTTGCGCTGAGAGATTGATTTATTAACACTCCAAGTCCCGCTCAGGTGATCCCAACCATAAATGATCAGTATTGGCATCATACTGCAGGCCGGCAACAGGTAACCCTCATTGACTCTTGTTTTAACCCACTTCCCCATTCGAGGTATAGGCCCAATGAGTCAGTTCTAGACAATCTTGAATCTATACCAATTCAAACCAATCCCATGGTATTTTCAAATAAGGGGTTACTCACTGAACATAGCATGCTTGTATTTTGAGACTCCATCTGACCTGAAATTCCACAGCCGCGATCTTGGATTTGTTCATGTAAATGCCAGATGGATTTGATTTAAATTCTTGCTTCTCAATCCAACATGGACATTCTGGTAATTTCTGAAATTTGGTTGAATAATTCTGTGCTGGACAGTGATACATCACTGTCCTGTTTTAATGCTTGCAGATCAGACAATCTCTTGCTACCTCTGTCCCTGAGCAGTTTGATTGTCTCGTTCTTAACGTGGACCTTGGTCATAATAACCAGCTGACACTAGTAGGAGTGTATCTAAGTATGGTAAGTTTTAATCATTAATTATGGGCTAGTTTAATATTGATGACGCCAGTATCAGATACCCTGAAATATATTTGCTCTGAGGTAAACCTGTCTCAGCTGATAACAGAGCTTACATTGCCGAATCCTAAAGATCCATCGAAATCCACCTTGATTTATCTTATTTTGATGAATACTACCATTGCAGTGTTGTCTGTGTCAGAGATAAATCTAAGCCTTGTGACATCACTAAGAGGAACTTACTTTAGTGAACAAGGTGTTTTTACATGATCTTTATTTTAGTGACCTTGATTGTATCTCAGCTATCCCTGAAACTGATCTAGTTTTAAGGTTTTTTGTAAATGTCTTCAACACTATTGTAGATAATCATGCCCCTTTCAAAACTCTGAGAGTTAAAGATAGATTGTGTGCCTGGTTAACTTCTGAATTATCGGAAGTCATTTGTATGAGAAATGTTGCCTGGGTCAAGGCAGATTGACTCTGAGAATTGTAGTCAAGTTTTAGCATTTTGGCAATACACAGAAAAATAAGTAATTGATGCCTTACTTGCTATAGATACCAAGAAATCCACAGGGGCTTACCAATTGGAGCCGGGTATTCTCAAATGTGCTGCCCTACTCATTGCTGCCTCAGTAACCCATATCTTAAATCTAACAGTGTTATCAGGGAATTTTTGTAAAGTATGGAAAACATCTTATGTGCTGCCACTCCATAAGGGTGGGGATAGTAGTGATCTTGATAATTATAGTGTAACGTCCAGGCCTGAGTGTTCAGGCTGGAGTGTTTAGTTTTGTCTTGGTGTAGGGTTTCTTTTGTTCTATGGTGTGTATTTCTATGTTGGGGTAATGGTTCCCAATTAGAGGCAGCTGAGTCTCGTTACCTCTAATTGGGAACCATATATATGTTTGGGGTTTGCACTTAAGTTTGGTGGGTTATTGATGAATGTTATGATTGCTTTGTTATAATCATCGTGTTTAGGTTCATGCCATCGTGTTTAGGTTCATGCCATCGTGTTTAGGTTCATGCCATCGTGTTTAGGTTTAGGTCACAGTGTCTAGTTTAGGATTTAGCGTTTGTTTCAGTCATGCCATAGGATTTAGGTTTTTGTCACAGTGTTTGTTCATAGTTTAGTTAGTTTGTCTAGTTCGGTTCCACGTCATGATCTTTGTTTATTGTTTTGTTCCATCAAGTCACGTCGTTAATAAATATGTATTCGGGATACTTCGCTACGCATTGGTCTGTCCCAAGAGATAATCGTGACATATAGTCCCATCTCCAGGCTTCCATGTCTAGCTAAGATTCTCAAATCTTTAGTAAATAAGCAACTTCACTCTTTTTTATCAGAGCATGGTATTTTGAATACAAATCAATCTGGGTTTAGGCCAGGACACAGCATTATCACAGCAACCGCATTAGTTGTTCACTTGTTAGGGAGTGGCAGCTGAGGGGTCGGTTTTGGAGAGCCTGGCGTGCCCAAAGTAAAATGCCTCCCATTCAGGCCCAGAAAATAGGATATGCACATATTTGGTACCATTGGATAGGAAACACTCTGAATTTTCCAGAACTGTTAACCATTTGTCTGTGAGTAAAACAGAATGCATATAGCAGGCGAAACCCCGAGGAATTTCTGTCCTGGAAAAAGTGATTTTGACACATTGCTCATTTTGGCACCCCTCCCTCATGAAAATGACCATATAAGGGCATATGAATGCAGTACCCATCGCTTCCTTTAGATGTCAACAGCCTCGAGACAGTGTAAGTTTTCATTTTGGATGAATTAGACCAGAGAATAAGAGCAAACCAGGAAGTGTATCTTTTATGTAAACAGTACCCAGTGCGTGCGCCCGACAAAGCGCGCTGTGTCTTTTTTACCGTCGTTATCGATCAGTTTATATTCCGGTTGATTTATAATAGTAAATATACGTAAAAGTGTTCCTAAGGATACATTTAAAACTATGTTTGATTGTTCTTGGACAAGTTTATAGGTATAAGATGAACGAGTTTGCGTCACGTTTCAATGGAGGAGTGGAGGCTGTCGTTTCTGATTATAACGCGCGAACCAAATGGAGGATTTATGGATAAAATACATAACTTTTTCTAACAAAAGAACCATGGATTGTCTTCGTTGGAAGTTAGGATGACCTCAGCAGAAGTTCTTCAACAGGTAATTGATTTGTTTTCGCTGTGAAATGTGTTATGTGTGTGCCATGATGGCTAATGGATTCATGGCTATGGGAAAAATATGTGAGGTGCTACCCTCAAACAATCAAATGTGCTGCTTTCGCTGTAAAGCCTTTTTGAAATCTGACAACGCTGTGATATTGCCAAGAAACAGAGCTTTTGATGAGTATGGAACATATTGGTGGATGTTTAATAATTCAACTTTTGGATTTTGAATTTGGCGCCTTACATTTTACCTGGTAGTGTCGGGAGCAGCCCGCTAGCGCCCCAGTGATCCCTGAGAAGTTAATGACATTGTCAATGCTTTAGACACTAAAATTAATTGTGGTTGCCTTGTTTGTGGACCTGTCAAAAGCGTTTGATACTGTTGATCATGGTATTTTATTGAACAAGTTGTCCTCGTTTGGCCTGGGCTCTGACACCTGCTCATGGTTTCATGATTATCTAAGTGACAGAACTTAGGCCTTCGTGATTGATGGGGTCCAAATTTCTAAAAGTACATAAAGGTGTTCCGCAGGTGTCAATACTAGGACCTGTTCTATTGGTCAATCTGTTATATCTTGTACATTTCATCTATATGTGGATGATTCTATAATGTATGCAATTGCCCCGACTGCTGACCTGACTGTGACGAGTCTATAGTCCGTACAGGAAGCCCTCACTGATTTAAAACTTGTGCTTAATACAGGCAAATCTAAATGCATGCCGTTTTCAAGTTTTTGTAAGATTTTACATCTTCACTCATCGGATGGTTCTATAATCAAATCAGTCCCTGCATACAAATACCTTGGTACTTGGATTGACATTGATTTAATGTTTTAAAAACATACAATGAGCTTGTTAAGAAACTAAGATTTAAAGTGGGCTTTTTTTTTCTAAACAGATGTTGTCTCTCTCTAGTCAGCAGGAAGCAGATCCAGTCAACCTTTGTACTTGTTCTTGATTACGGTGATATTATTCATCAAAGTGCAGCTGCCACTGCTCTTAAACCCCTGGATGCCGTTTATCATAGCGCCCTTCGTTTTATTAAAGGATATGCAGTCGAAAAATAGACAGAGTGAACAAATGTGAAGGATGACGAAGGCCAGTGATGAAGATGCAACTTTCTGACGTCAGCCTGGCATGTTGATTTAATTTGGCATTGTCCGGATGGATGGCTGTATATTTCCATCTCACAGGAGAGAAACACACCATCGCCGTGGCAATCTCCAGGGCGAGACTTTCCCACGGAAGTCCTGGGGTCATTGATGCCAGGAGAGGTATGACGACTGATTAAAACTTGAAATTAAGAAATACATTTTACTGTGTGATTTCAATTGTCGTGTTGGGTTTGTTTCAAGAGCTGATAAAGAGCTGCACATTTTCATATGTCTTATTCCATTGTATGTTTTCTGGTTTATGTATTTTTAACTTCTTAGGGAGCGGTGGGGTGCTAGTGTTGCATAGTCATCAAAAGCTCTGCTTCTTGGCAATATCACAGCGTTGTCAGATTTCAAATAGGCTTTACGGCGAAAGCACCACATTTGATTGTTTGAGGATAGCGCCTCACATATTTTTCCCATTACCATAAATTCATAAGCCATCACGGTTCACACATAACACATTTCACAGCGAAAACAAATCAATTACCTTTTGAAGAACTTCTGCTGAGGGCTTCCCAAGTGTCCAACGAAGACAATCCATGGTTCTTTTGTTATAAAAAGTAATGTATTATATCCATAAATCTCCGTTTGGTTGGCACATTATAATGAGAAAATACAGCCTCCACTCGTCCATTGAAACGTGAAGAGAACTCGTTCAACTTATACCTATAAACTTGTCCAAGAACAATCAAACATAATTGATAATGTATCCTTAGGAACACTTTTATGTATAAATAGTATAATATTTCAACCGGAATATAAACTGGGCGATAAGAAAGGAAAAAACCACAGAGCGCGCCAGCAGATCTACATAATGGTGACCTCGGCTTCTAAGTCAACGGGGATTTCCACCTTTTCCTCTATTGACATTCTGTGTGACCACTTCCTAATTCTTCTTCTTCTGCCATATAAAGCATCTAAACAGAATCAAAACACTTTCTCGAGACTGTTGACATCCAGAGGAAGCAATAGGTACTGCATTAATATGCCCTTATATGGGCATTTTCATAAGGGAGGGGGGATCCAAATGAGGCAATGTGTCAAAACCACTTTTTCCAGGACAGAAATACCTCGGATTTTTGCCTGCCATATCCGTTCTGTTATACTCACAGACAAAATGTTAACACTTTTAGAAACTTCAGAGTATGTCCTATCCAATGGTACTAAACATGTGCATATCCTATTTTCTGGGCCTGAATGGGAGGCATTTTACTTTGGGAACGCCAGGCTCTCCAAAACCGTCACCTCGTGCGCTGCTCCCAAAGAAGTTAAATGAAATCTCATTCAACTATTACAATGCACCTGCAACAAAGATAGCTCAGATGTGCGAGTGCCCTTTTTTGAATTTTAAAGTGACTGGATTGAAATTGAATGCAGGGTTGACAGGTTATCAGGCACATCCCTGTTGTCCGTTGATTAGATTAGAATCTGGGTGTGTTGTTCCTGCCTTTTGTTCACTAGCAAAGTGCTAAGAAATGTTAATTCAGGTTGGGGGCAGTGAAGGGCAGTGAATTCGCTCAAACATTGAGAACTTGCTACCTAGCTCCCGTGTGTATCAAACACCTACTTATTTCTCTTAGATACTGTCACCACGTTAAGTCTTTAACGTATACTCTGTGTAATTATGTAATGTATCATGCATTTCATGTTCACTGGAATGGTTTGAGTGTCAATTATTTTGTGATTAATTAATTATATTAGTTGAATTGAGTAAATGCATTTAAGTATTTATTTAATTGACTATATGCCTATGATTTGGTAGTTGTTAATTACACTGTACACCTAGCATCCCTGATCTACTTAACTCAATAAATGAACGCTAGAACATTGGTGGGCACGATTATCTAGTTTAATAGTTACATAACGGTGCGAGTTAGAAGCATGTTGATTATAGTCCTACTGAGAGGTGATGCAAGGCTCGCTACCTTGACTAGATTCATCCAGAGACGTACAGAGCCTTTTGCATCTATTCACATAATAATGGAGTCGGATCGATAAATGTAGTTTATTATAATTCAACATCATCTTTACTTAAGTGTTGGATAATTTTTTGCAGATCTACATAATGGTGACCCCGGCTTCTAAGTCAACGGGGATTTCCACCAACCTACAGAGATGGTTTTATTACACATCACTGCATTCTTTACCAAAAGGTTGTCTACACCTCTATAAAGTCACGTAGATCACATATTTACACTACAAAGCTTTGCTCCATCAGCTTCCGACTTACCTAACAACAGTGTTAAGATTTAAAAAATGATTGGATTGATTCACTTTGGAGACTCCTTCATTTCCTTGCACCCTATGCTTGGAATAATAACAAAAATACTTTTGTTTGGATGCTTTGAAGTCCCTGACAGAGGATTCAGACAGCTGACAGGATTTGTTATAATGAAGGATGTGTTTGTTTTAATTGACCGTGCTTTTTTATCTTATTGTCTATATTTATGTTTAAATATACTTGCTTGTTTTTGTATTGTGCTGGGCTGATTTGTAAAAGAGACTTTAGTCTCAAGACTTCCCTGTTGAAATAAAGGTAAATAAAAAGTATTTGGTTTTACTACACAGTGTATGCTCTCTCTCTCTCCCCCTCACAACATCAGTCCTATTAACTATGTTGGAGGTAAGGCAGAGACATGGTTATAGGTGATTGGCCCTTCTCTTTGGTTCTGCAGTGTATGCCAGCCAAGTTAACCTTCTTGTGATTTAAGAGTGACAGGTGGAACTGTGTTCCTTTGTCGTCTCTCCCCCGGCTTCCCTCTGTCCCTCCCCCCTTTCTGTCCTTCTCTCCTTCCCTGTTGTATTTCCACCAGCGGAGCCGCTGAATCAAAAGCTCATTATTGGAGATATGGAGTGACTTAATTTAAATAACACAAGGAGAGTAATGTGTGTGTCAGGTCTGCCAGTCCGCACAAATATCTGTCTTTCCCTGCGCCCTCCGCTCTAACGGATAAGAACAGAAATGACTGGGAATGGCAGGAAGACACTACTGTTGGGCCCACACACACACACGTTCTCAGTTGCACAGCACATAAATAGTCAAAGGTAACAGAGGTCATTCTGTGGGTCTGGATCAATAGCGTGATTATTGACAGGCAGATCTCCTGAATGTTGACCTCTATATGAATTGAGTGTGTAGTAGTGATTTTATAGAATCATGTCTGTACTGTGTGTGTGTGTGTGTGTGCGTGTGTGTGTGTGTGTGTTTGGCTGATCCATTGATCTGAAGATCTATGACAGTGACTAATGGAGTCTATTGACCCAATTAACTCTTGTTTATTTTCTAGTTAGGACTCAAAATGGTCCCAATTATTTTTTTATTGCGCCACCACAGTATATCACCACCAGGTGGCAGTAGAGTATCTTCCCTTCTGAGGGAGAACTGTGAAACAGAACCAGAGAAGTCCAGCTGGAGAGAAATTAAACTAACTCTCCTCTCCTCCCTCCCTTCCACAGGCTTATGCCTATTTTAGTAATTCTGCCTGAATTCGACTAGATTGACTGACATTTTTTTTCACATTTTTATATATTTTTCTTTCTTAGCCTAGAACAATGGGCTTTCTCTTATTGTCACGCCCTGATCTGTTACACCTGTCCTTGTGATTGTCTCCACCCCCTCCAGGTGTCGCTGATTTTCCACCAGTGTATTTATCCCTGTGTTTCCTGTCTCTCTGTGCCAGTTTGTCTTGTATGTTTCCAAGTCAACCAGCGGTTTTCCCGTTCGCCTGCTTTTTGCATTCTCCTTTTTCTAGTCCTCCCGGTTTTGTCCCTTGCCTGTTTCTTGGCTTTGTACCCGCCTGCCTGACCATTCTGCCTGCCTTGACCACGAGCTTGTCTGCCACTCTGTACCTCCTGAACTCCCCCTTTGGATTACTAAACACTGTAAGACTCCAACCATCTGCCTCCTGTGTCTACATCTGGGTCTCGCCTTGTGCCTTGATACTTATGTTTTATAGATTGAATTCATATATTTTGTATTCATAATGCACCTGTATAGGCAGCAGTACATATTCAGACATTGTCAGAAATATGACATCTCAGTTTACGTTGCTTGAGCCATTTCTTATTAATGTACACTGAGGGGAATACAATATAAAATTGACATTTTCCTCTGGATAGAACCATACTTTATCTATAGCCATTTTGCAGTCCATACGGCTTTCTTTACCTGGTAGTAAAACTCTCGTACTGAAGAAACTATTGTCTTTATTACATCAGAGGTGTGACTGTAACAGCTAATCAGACACAGAGACCTGGAGGATGAAAGGAGATGTGACTGTAACAGATAATCAGACACAGTGACCTGGAGGATGAAAGGAGATGTGACTGTAACAGATAATCAGACACAGAGACCTGGAGGATGAAAGGAGATGTGACTGTAACAGATAATCAGACACAGAGACCTGGAGGATGAAAGGAGATGTGACTGTAACAGATAATCAGACACAGAGACCTGGAGGATGAAAGGAGATGTGACTGTAACAGATAATCAGACATAGAGACCTGGAGGATGAAAGTGGTTTGTGCTCAAACAATTGATTTAAAATCATGAATATTCATGAGGGAGGGAGTTATATGCAATGGATAGGTGGTTGACCTGTATATGCCATGGATAGGTGGTTGACCTGTATATGCCATGGATAGCTGGTTGACCTGTATATGCCATGGATAGCTGGTTGACCTGTATATGCCATGGATAGGTGGTTGATCTGTATTCAGTGAAGTAGCTATACTGTACGCTGAGTGTACTCTTCCATAACATAAACTGACCAGGTGAATCCAGGTGAAGCTAGGATCCCTTATTGATGGCACCTGTTAAATCCACTTCAGTCAGTGTAGATGAAGGGGAGGAGACAGAATAATTAAGGATTTTTAAGACTTGAGACAATTGAGACATGGATCGTGAATGTGTGCTATTCAAAAGGCGAATGGGCAAGACAAAAGATTCAAGTGCCTTTGACCGGGGGAGGGTCCCAGGTGCATCGTTTTGTGTCACGAACTGCAACGATGCAGTTAATTTTTTCCACTCAACAGTTTCCCGTGTGTATAAAGAATGGTCCACCACCCAAAGGACATCCAGCCAACTTGACACAACTGTCTGAAGCATTGCCGTCAACATGGACCAGTATCCCCATGGAACGCTTTCAACACCTTGTAGGTACCCCGATGAATTGAGGTTGTTCTGAGGGAAACGGGGGTGAAAGGTGTACATAATGTTTAGTATACTCAGTGTATACCTTATTTAGAAGAGTGAACATTTCCGGATTATTTCAACAGGTTGGTTTCTCCGTTGGCTTAATGCTGTGGTTAATCCTGCTCATGTAGTGGTGGTAATCTAAGAGGTGTGAGGCCATTTTATCCACCCTGCTTTGCATGGAACCAGACGTGTCTGGGTTAGACCAATGACGTGTATAAACCCTGGATGACAGACAAGGGGAGCTGTATTGAAGCCAACGCACAGCCATCCTGGCACAAGCTATGAAAATACATGTATTAATCTGTTTTGGACGTGTTTATTCTATTACAGACATCTTAATGCATACTTTTAAATTATTTTATATTACCTAAAAAATACAAAACATTATTTGAAAAATATAAATATTTAAAAAATGTTTGAGTAATAATGTTACGGTCTCCACTACAAAAAAAAAAAAAAAACTTAAATACATGTAATTTTGTCTTTGAAACATTTCATTTAAATACTGTAGAATTCCATTCATTCCTATGGAGGACTGCTCCTACTGGGGAGTGTCAATACGGCTGACCGGTGGCTCCAAAGCCTCTCAAAGGACAATACATTACATCATCAACCCAGGGTTTATATACGTCATTGGGTTACACACACTAACACATGGAGACACACACACACACACACACACACTTTCTTTGTAAAATTCAGAATACACACTGTTTATTTAGATAAGTCCCTTTGTTATTGTGCTAGCTAGCCATGGCCTCAGGCCTGTTGATAAGTCTCATTACTCAATGAATGTCATTGAATAAGTAACTCAGCTTGCTATCATTTACCCCTGAAAGGTCACACTGGCGTTGTTAATAGATACACTTAGAAACCGGCATCAAACCTCACACACACACACACACCACACACACTTACATGTAGGCACACACACACGTACAAACCCACCACACACACATACAATTTGAATAGCATTAGTGTTCATTGTTTAAACTCTTACTTTCTTTGAGTTTGATGAGAGTTCACGGAAGTTCAGGAAACAGGATGTTGAATCATGAACAAAGCATTCTGTGTGTGTGTGTGTGTGTGTGTGTGTGTGTGTGTGTGTGTGTGTGTGTGTGTGTGTGTGTGTGTGGTACTCACTTCACTGTAGTACCTCCAGTGGGAAAAACACAACACCAGAAACAACTTTCCTTCTCTCTCTTTCCTTCTCTAGCTCTGTCTCTCGTTCCAGTGTGGCACAGTTGGTAGAGCATGGCACTTGCAATGGCAGGGTTGTGGGTTCGATTACCACTAAGGACCGGCACGGAAAAAAGTACAAAAATGTATCCGCTCACTACTGTAAGCGTCTGGTAAATGGCGTACTTTTGTGGAAGGCCATACATAATTACATATAGTAATTTAGGTCATTCTGATGAAACTATAACGCCTAAAGAGAAGGTTACATTAAGAAGTTACATGTTGTTTAGTCGGGTGTTGTTTTGAGCTCAGATGTGGAACAAAATGTGGAAAAAGGGAAGGGTTCTGAATACTTTCCGAATGCACTGGAAGTGTAATGTGTTGTTATTATTATTATTATTATTTATATTTTTATTACTACAGTAAACATAAGCATACAAGCACATCTACCCATCTCTTCATGAGACACACACACACACACACACACAGTATCCCTCCCCACCACTGTCCCCTACCCCACACACACACTGAGGACAGGACTGAAGCTGTTGAAACAAGCTGTCTGTTGTTGCAGTGTCGATTGACAGAGTTGCATCATCCAACAGTCCAACAGCAGGAATGATCTGTCTTCCCTGCAGCACCAGACACATCAGTCATGTCTACCCAGGGAAAGCCATCCCTACACAGCTACAGTAGCTAGCTACAGTACACCAGGCTAGGCAGCCAAATTGATTGAGCTGTACTAATAAATTAGTTGTTAGCATCTCCATTAGCATCTCCATTAGCATCTCCATTGCCTGTTAAATGACCTAGCTGTATGTGAATGCCAGTACTTTAGAAAGAGAACACGCAGGCTGGGATAGTATTGCTGCTTTAGGTTAGGTTGGTAAATGTGTGGCGCTGGAAATGGCAAGATTGTGGGTTCAATAGCTCTCTCTCTCTCTCTCTCTCTCTCTTTGTGAATGCTTTGTCTAAGAGCTCTGTTAGCACTAGCTGTCTGAGGACATCTGAATGAATACGGCTATTCGGCTGAAGGATGGATGGAAGGAGAGATGCAAGAGTTGAGAGATGGAGCGGTAGAGGAGAGGGATCACTTGTTTGGCTTCATATCCATCTAGCTGCTTTCAGGGCCTTGACAAAAGATGAAGAGGCGTGATACGCAGGCAATGACTTCATCTGACAGGCCCGGAGAAAAGCAGGAAATGGATTTGAATATGAGCAGGAATTATGACTGGACGTCGGTTTCATGATGAGTGTTAAGGACTCCACCGACGAGAGACAGAGAGAGAGACGCACGCACGCACACACACACACACACACACACACACACACACACACACACACACACACACACACACACACACACACACACACACACACACACACACACACACACACACACACACACACACACACACCGCAGATGGAGCTTGGAATTGTTTACTCTTTTCTTTTCCTTTATGATTTAAGTGAGAGAGAACAAGACAATCATAGCCGGTGCATTGAGGGATGCAAGTACCCCCCCCTCAACAAAACAATATAATCGATCGACCAAGCAGGCCATCTTTTTGTCAGAAGGGTAACACGTTATGTAGGGTTAGTGCGTAGCTAGGTAAAGGTCAGGTTTTCCGAGACCATTTCATTAGCTTCCAATTTTCCCTCTCCACACATTTACCCACAATTCCTGACCTTAAAATATACATGATAAACTTCAGTGGGACAAAGTCTCCAGATTTCCTCTAAACTCTGTGTCATCTGAAACGCTCACTAAAAATGGACGTTCTCCAAACGGCGGCCATATTGACTTGGCCCTATGGAGAAAATATAAAGAGTCCTAAAAAAAGCAATTTGTTTGTGGAGGCAAGGTGACTTTGGAGGAGTGAGAACGTTCTCTTCTCTGGGAGGCTGCCGAGTGCAAGTGCCTCCATCCATCACCACAATGTTTCCAGGAAGTAGAGAAGGTAGAGAAATTATGGGATATCTGGGTGCATAAACATGGCATATCGATATCTCTGTACCCCCTGCCATAAATTGATTTTAGATCATTTCTAATCATCTCCTAATAATGAGTTGCACCTCCTTTTTGCCCTCAGAACATCCTCAATTCGTCAGGGCCATGGACTCTACAAGGTGTTAAAAGTGTTCCACAGGGATACTGGCCCATGTTGACTCCAATGTATCCCACAGTTTTGTCGAGTTGGCTGGATGTCCTTTGGGTGGTGGATCATTATTGATACACACCGGAAACTGTTGAATGTGAAAAGCCCAGCAGCATTTCAGTTCTTGACATACTCAAACCGCTGTGCCTGGCACCTCTTTTGTCTTGCCCATTCACCCTCTGAATGGTACACATACACAATCCATGTCTCAATTGTCTCAAGGCTTAAAACTCATTCTTTAATAACCTGTCTCCACCCCTTTATATACACTAATTGAAGTGGATTTAACAATTGACAGGGTATCATATCTTACACCTGGATTCACCTGGTCAGTCTATTTCAAGGAAAGAGCAGGTGTTCCTAACGTTTTTGTAGCTGAAGCTGATGTTACTCTAATCTCTGAAGTGTTATCAAATCAAATGTATTCGTCACATACACAGTTTACAGCAGGTTTAAAAGGTACAGCGAAATGCTTACTTGCAAGCTCCCTCCCTCAACAGTTCAGTACAAAATCAATAAACAATGAAAAGTCAAGTAGAAAACTAGGCGCAGTAAGTGTAAGAAGGTAATGTACATAATATTAATCAGATCCCACCAGTCGAAAGGCTGCTCTCACAGATCCCACCAGTTGAAAGGCTGCTCTCACAGATCCCACCGGTTGAAAGGCTGCTCTCACAGATCCCACCAGTTGAAAGGCTGCTCTCACAGATCCCACCAGTCGAAAGGCTGCTCTCACAGATCCCACCAGTTGAAAGGCTGCTCTCACAGATCCCACCAGTCGAAAGGCTGCTCTCACAGATCCCACCAGTTGAAAGGCTGCTCTCACAGATCCCACCAGTTGAAAGGCTGCTCTCACAGATCCCACCAGTTGAAAGGCTGCTCTCACAGATCCCACCAGTCGAAAGGCTGCTCTCACAGATCCCACCAGTTGAAAGGCTGCTCTCACAGATCCCACCAGTTGAAAGGCTGCTCTCACAGATCCAAACAGTTGAAAGACTGCTCTCAAAGTCGATAATGGCGTGTTTTTGTGGGTCTCTAGCCGTGGGGGTTTCGCTTCACTTAATTTTTGTCAATGAGAATGGAGCCGCCGCGACGTCATAAAAATAATTTGAAACAATTCTGAAAGCTATTGGTGATGTCAATACCAGTCTGATGAATGCCGAGAATTATTGACAGAATTACGTGCATCCCCCCCATTCTAATGCCTTGGTTCCATCCGAAATACTCAGCTAAATTATTGAATACTTTAACAATTTTACGCTCCCGAATGGCGCAGCGGTCCAAGGCACTGCATCTCAGTGCAAGGGGCATCACTACAGTCCCTGGTTCAAATCCCGGCTGTATCACATCTGGCTGTGGGAGTCCAATGGGGCAGTGCACAATTGGCCCAGGCTTGGCTGGGGTAGGCCATCATTGTAACTAATCATTTGTTCTTAAATGACATACCTCCCAGATTGGTTAAATGAGTTGTGGTATTGAGTAGAAAGACGCGACTTTACAATTAAAATGACTGGCAACGTATGAATTCAGTATGTTAGTTGTTTTGGACATCACATAAGCCTATATGATCAGCACTATTTTCTAAGTAAGATAACCTTCTTTTTTTATGTTTTATTAAACCTGTCTTCTCTTGAGAATGAAGTCATATTTACAGTTTTATTGCAAGATATGAATTGCCTCAATTATGTTTGTTCTTCTGATTAAGTATTTTATTGGCTCTGCTGCTGTGGACACTTAGGGTAAGGAAACCAAATTTTCATTTTGTAATTTGAGTTAACTGTCCCTTTAACAGTATAGCCTGTCAATCAATCACTGTGGGTGGGACTGTCAGGAGAGGGGGCGGGATGTTTGTGAGTCACAGAGTTGGTAGGGTTTCAGACCTGTCAATCAATCAATGTGGGTGGGACTGAGGGTAGGTGGTAGATTAGTAATCTTGTCAGAAAAAAAACGAAATCTAGCCTATTCTTTCAATTTGGTTTGTTGTGGTGAAAACTTAAGAAGAAAGTTGGTGTTCTGTCAAGTGAACATAGATTCCCTGTTGAGAAACAATATAGAATTGTAGGAAAATGATTGTTCTACCCCACTTTCATACAAAGTCAGACGCCCATGAGTAGACCCACAGGTATGACTGAAAAATGAAGAAAGGTGTTAAACATGGGCTTTTCTACCCAGAAAGCAGCAGTTGACTACTCCATGGCCAACACTGAGAATCACCAAAAAACAGTAGTAGCCTACCAGTATGCAAATTAGGGGGCAACATTAACAGCTCTCCCTGATGCTACTAGGTTCCGTTCACCGAAAATATAATTCGCCAACATTCCATCACTAGGCTACACTGACGAGTCACTTTAGAGGCCACTGGCAAGCCTTGAAATGGACTTTGAATCTTGATTCAATACCATGGACATATAACTAGATTGAATGGTTTATGAATAGCAAAGGGGTATAGGAGATTGCCTTTATTCAGTCAGTTCGACACCATTTATGAACTAGTGGTCAACACTTGCTGTTCGGTTCGTCAATCAAAGCACAGTAAATAGCCTATGCGCCCTGACTCCGTGGCTGGCTATAGTAAGCCTATGAAACACGCAAAAATAAAATAAATTAATCAGCCACAAAACAATAATGAGGTGGATTTCAACTCATCGTTTCCACTTACATTACATGGGACGTGAAAATTCACCCACAGGAGACGATGAAGAAGCACGTGAAAAGAAATGTTGACTGCAACCAACCAGAGTGCAAAAAAAGAACACAGGTACCGAGAGACGGTGCAGACAGCGAATGACAGACCAGCAGTGTGTCCCTCTTCATGGCTGGCTTTGTAACTGACAGTCCTGTCAATAGATCACTATAAGATGCATATCGTTTGTTCTCGTGGGAGAAGGCTATACTAACTTTCTGACTAGCAAATTTAAACGTTTAAATGAAAAGAAGCCGTATTAATTAATAAAGTGTAGGAAGTAGCCGGCTGACAGTGAGTCTGTTATCGGCTATTTAGCCGACAGCCGGCACTTATGGAAAACACTGTGGAACTCTCTTTCTTATTGGTCTATTACCTAATTCACCGACTGGTGATGTCACCAGGCAAGCCAAAACTCCACCCATGCAAATCTGGATGATTAGAAGGTCCTGCGTAGATTGTATTTTCAACCAGCAACTATCAGGAAATAACACTGATCACTTGTTCACACTTTTACAGTCTTAGTTTCGTCAGCTGTTGTACAATATGATGCAAGACACAAGTAAACAGAATTTTGACTGCACTGGGCCTTTAAGTAAAGATATTGTTACACCGTCAGAAAACAGGAATTGTTGAACCGTCAGTAAACTGCCATTGTTGCACCATCAATAAACTGGCATTGTTACACCATCAGTAAACCGGCAATTTTACACTATCAGTAAACCGGCATTGTTACACCATCAAGTAAACTTGCATTGTTACACCATCAGTGAACTGGCATTGTTACACCATCAGTAAACTGGCATTGTTACCCCATCAGTGAACTGGCATTGTTACACCATCAGTAAACCGGCATTGTTACACCATCAGTAAACCGGCATTGTTCACCATCAGTAAACCGGCATTGTTACAACATCAATAAACCGGCATTGTTACACCATCAGTGAACTGGCATTGTTACACCATCAATAAACTGGCATTGTTACACCATCAGCAAACCGGCATTGTTACACCATCAGTAAACCGGCATTTTTACACCATCAGTAAACCGGCATTGTTACCCCATCAGTAAACCGGCATTGTTACACCATCAATAAACTGGCATTGTTACAACATCAGTGAACTGGCATTGTTACACCATCAATAAACTGGCATTGTTACACCATCAGTAAACCGGCATTGTTACACAATCAATAAACTGGCATTGTTACACCATCAGTAAACTGCCATTGTTACACCATCAATAAACTAGCATTGTTACACCATCAATAAACTGGCATTGTTACACCATCAGCAAACCGGCATTGTTACACCATCAATAAACCGGCATTGTTACACCATCAGTAAACCGGCATTGTTACACCATCAGTAATCTGGCATTGTTACACCATCAGTAAACCGGCATTGTTACACCATCAGTATTCCGGGCACTGTTACACCATCAGTAAACTGGCATTGTTACACCATCAATAAACTGGCATTGTTACACCATCAATAAACTGGCATTGTTACACCATCAGTGAACTGGCATTGTTACACCATCAGTAAACTGGCATTGTTACACCATCAGTAATCTGGCATTGTTACACCATCAGTAAACCGGCATTGTTACACCATCAGTATTCCGGGCATTGTTACACCATCAGTAAACTGGCATTGTTACACCATCAATAAACTGGCATTGTTACACCATCAATAAACTGGCATTGTTACACCATCAGTGAACTGGCATTGTTACACCATCAATAAACTGGCATTGTTACACCATCACTAAACCGGCATTGTTACACCATCACTAAACTGGCATTGTTACACCATCAGTAAACTGGCATTGTTACACCATCAGTATTCCGGGCATTGTTACACCATCAGTAAACTGGCATTGTTACACCATCAATAAACTGGCATTGTTACACCATCAATAAACTGGCATTGTTACACCATCAGTGAACTGGCATTGTTACACCATCAGTAAACTGGCATTGTTACACCATCACTAAACCGGCATTGTTACACCATCAATAAACTGGCATTGTTACACCATCAGTAAACTGGCATTTTTACACCATCAGTAAACTGGCATTTTTACACCATCAGCAAACTGGCATTTTTACACCATCAGTAAACCGTCATTGTTACACCATCACTAATCCGGCATTGTTACACCATCAGTAAACCGGCATTGTTACACCATCAATAAACTGGCATTGTTATACCATCAGTAAACTGGCATTGTTACACCATCAATAAACTGGCATTGTTACACCATCAGTAAACTGGCATTGTTATACCATCAGTGAACTGGCATTGTTACACCATAAATAACTGGCATTGTTACACCATCAGTGAACTGGCATTGTTACACCATCAATAAACTGGCATTGTTACACCATCACTAAACCGGCATTGTTACACCATCAATAAACTGACATTTTTACACCATCACTAAACCGGCATTGTTACACCATCAATAAACTGGCATTGTTACACCATCACTAAACTGGCATTGTTACACCATCAATAAACTGGCATTTTTACACCATCACTAAACCGGCATTGTTACACCATCAGTAAACTGGCATTGTTACACCATCAGTAAACCGTCATTGTTACACCATCACTAAACCGGCATTGTTATACCATCAGTAAACTAGCATTTTTACACCATCAATAAACTGGCATTGTTACACCATCAGTAAACTAGCATTGTCACACCATCAATAAACTGTCATTGTTACACCCTCAATAAACCGGCATTGTTACACCATCAGTAAACCGGCATTGTGACACCATTGGATTGCTTACAACACCATCAGTAAACAAGCATAGTATATGTGTTAATGTTTTCTCCCACCAGGGACAGCCTGCTGACAATACTGCAGCCATGTGTGGTTTTCCTGTCATTGGGGCTGGGCGATAAGGCCAAAATATCTTATAAAAATATTTGTCATTTTTTTTACAGCATGACTGTATTTGATGGTATTTTATGTTTCTGAATTATACAACTTAGTTCTGGGGAAAGACAGGCAGCAGGACCTGAAGAAAGCAGCAGTGTGTGGAAAACTGACCATGAATTAAGGGGCGAACAGACAGAGACATGGTTACTCTCTTTCTGCAGTGCTCTCTCTCTCTACCTTCCCTCATTCTCTAACTCTCTCTCTTCTCTACCTTTCCTTCTATCTCTCTACTTTTCCTTCTCTCTCTCTCTCTCTCTCTCTCTCTCTCTCTCTCTCTCTCTCTCTCTCTCTCTCTCTCTCTCCCTCCTTTCTCTCTTACCTCTCTCTCTCTTTATTTCTCTCTCTCCCTTGGTTTCTCTCTCTTTCATTCTTTTTTTTCTTCTCTGTTTTCTTTCCGCTCTCGTTCACATTAGGAAAGGTCATTAGGAAAGATCATTAGGAAAGGTCATCAACATTGTTAAAGGTGCAATGCAGAAATCGCTCCCCATTTCCTTGATGCTGAAATTATAATAATTCATTTCAGTTCATGTTTTACCATCCAAACCTCTCTGAAATATATTTTCAATAACCCAAAAATATTGTATTTTCAGCTGTTTGAAAAAAAATCTATTTATTGTCAAATGTTACTTTTTTTCTTAGAATGAACTCATATATACAGTACCAGTCAGAAGTTTGGACACATTCCTGGGATTTTCTTTATTTTTACTAGTTTCTACATTGTACAATAATAGTGCAGACATCAAAACTATGAAATAACACATATGTAATCATGTAGTTAGCAAAAAAGTGTTAAACAAATCGAAATATATTTTAGATTTTAGATTATCCAAAGTAGCCACGCTTTGCCTTGATGACAGCTTTGCACACACTTGGCATTCTCTCAACCAGATTCATGGGGTAGTAACCTGGAATGCATTTCAATCAACAGGTGTGCCTTGTTAAAAGTTAATTTGTGGATTTTCTTTCCTTCTTAATGTGTTTGAGACAATCAGTTGTGTTGTGACAAGTTATTCAGAAGGTAGCCCTATTTGGTAAAAGACCAGGTCCATATTATGGCAAGAAGAGCTCAAATAAAGAAACGACAATCCATCATTACTTTAAGACATGAAGGTCAGTCAATCTGAGTTTTTTGGTTACTACTGTACATGTGTTATTTCATAGTTTTGATGTCTTCACTATTATTCTACAATGTATAAAAAAATTCTAAACTTTTGACTCGTACTGTACATTTCCTAATGATATCAGGTATTTGTTTTAATATTTTGTGTTCAAATGAATAAAGTTATATGTGCCTTATTTGCATAAATGCAATGGGTGTATTTACATATATGAATACATTAACATAATGGGGTTGAACAGGGCCAAAATGTTGCTCTGTCTAGGCTTACCTGCACTCACCTGCGCTGTCTAGAATGCCTCATTAATTACTGCTGTCACGTTCTGTTGCATAATTCAACAACTATGTCAATATCAGGATGCCCTCAGATTAAATATCATCAGGCTTTGCTCTAGATTACACCTATCTGAACATACTTTACATTGTTTGAGAGATCAGACATAATATCAGACATCATTATCATTATTTTTGTAAGTTGCTTTCATTTCAAGGCATCTAATTAGTAAACATTTCATACCCATACTAAATTATTAAATTCCACGCAAAAAATGATATTTATTGTGATGTAAGTGTAGTGTTCTTATAGATGCAACGGAAAGACAACGTACAGTTTTCCATTGAGCCCATTTCAGCCATTACCAGGGTGTTTTTACAGGTCATTACAAACATGTCCGCGGTCGTAACGTTAATGGGAAGAAAAACTACAGGCACAAGAATGAGCATGAAAGAGTCGCAGGAGTAAAATGAAAGCATTCAATCAAACGAGATTTAAGTGACAAGTAGATTTTGCAGCCTTCAAACACAAGCACTCGTTCCACACAGCACACAGAACCAGTGCCAGTAATGTAGGACACAGATATATTGAAGACAGACAGGGTTTGGCTTAGAGGTTCATCGCTCAAATGTCCGTCTCTCTGTCTGTTTCTATTAAATAATCAGTGGGAAGAGATGGGTGGATTGGAGGGTATCTATTAAATCATAGCAGAGACCAAGCATCCCCTTATCTGTCCACCTGCATGAAAGAAAGCCTACGGATCTTAAACCACATGGATGTCAATAGAAGTTGAAGGCATGACGTGGAAAGAGGAGCGAGGGACGTTGGAAATGGGGTGTGTGT